>CAKAOJ020000036.1:967500-1457500 GCA_916701645.2 Sebastolobus alascanus | reverse complement strand
CCAGGACAGTCTGGTAGGATTCACACCGATACACTACAACATATAGACGGTGTTATTCCATCTCCTCTTTTGGTTTGATATTCGATAATCCGTCTCATACGAGCAGATTCTGACAATTTTGAGGAATGTTGATTGAGGAGGTTTCACGTTGGCATATTGGCTATAAATCCCTGAAGCCTCTGTGCACATGCTGTTGTACGTTTTCGTTTTGGAGGTTTCAAACTTATTTGGTGCCGTATTTTCCCTACTGCACTTGTCATGTATGGGTTTTTTTGGAGGGATTGCCTTCTAATTGATGTTGGCCTGTTCTTTGTATGCTTGGCATGTATTGTCCAGTACACAACTTTAGCATAACGTAGCTGTAGCACCCAATCAGAAGGCTTCCTTTTTTTGCTTCGTCATGCTGTGAATGACGCTGTTTCCATTAGAGCTTTGATTCTCTGCCTGGACTCGATTGGGCCCAATTTCCAGAAATGTTATACAATCTCTGTTTTAGGGCTGTACTGAATAGTTCGAAGCTTCATTCATAATGCTGGTATTCAAATCTAAATCAACAGTAGAATGCTGTGCTGTCTGTTAATTATGTTAAACTCGATATAAGGCTACACTAATCAGTGTTTCCTCTTTATTCATTCTGCAGCGGCGCATTGCAATAATTAGTCTAATATCTTATGCTCTATAGATAACGTTGTTGGTACCGGTTACAACCAGGCTCGGTAGTGAATAGTAGGCTATTATACTATTTGTAGTTTAGATTCCAGTGGTGGCTGCGATGGGTTGTTTCAGCCTTGTGTGATTTAAACATTTCCAATAACTCAAGAGCGTTGTGAAGTCCAAAACATTTATTGAAAAAAAGATGTAATCACTTCCAAAATTCACAACATGTTTTAATCTAATTTCACATCCTGCATGAAACCATATTGTTGGCGTTTAGCCTTTGAAAAATCAACATTTACGCCGCACACAAAGGCATGCACATGTATTAACGGGGCGTTCAAGGAGAAGACACTTGTCGCATATCGTGTCACAAATGTCTGTTACATTTATATATAGGCCTACATACAGTATATGTGTGTGGTTTATGTGTGTGGCCGCCATGCCAGGTCATGTTAAAGTGTCATTTTAACATTGACGTTACTGGGCATGTTGGTGCCGGTGTACGTCTATCTATACGCTGGATTAATGCATCATAATGTCCTAATGATGCGGCATTTCTTGTGTCACTTCTCGTGTGTGTTTTCGTGACAAAACCTAGTTTGGAGACCTCATCGGTTATTCTTCCTGGTGACAGATCTTGTAGTGTGTGACCTCCTGTCGCCGGTCAGTCATGTAGTATTAAAACCACGAGTTGTGTACTGAGAAGAGTACAAAGATCTGGATGACTTGAAAGTCCTGCAGTGTGAACTTGGCTTAATATTATGTGTTTTATGGGGTAAAAAGTGCTGCCTCCATCATACTTTGTGCTGATAATTTGTAAAAAGGCAGGTGCATAATGACCAGCTGCCACTATCAGCAGACGGTATTTATGTCCAACTGTCAGACACTTACCAGACACCGCTAGTGTCCCTTTTTATGATTACTTGTAACAACTACTACTGCTGATTTCTCTATTTCCATTTGATTGTCGCCGTTGTTGTAAACTGTCAGCTGTCTCTCCGATCCATGAAACCCCATATCTCCGTCATCGTGGGCTCACAAAGACACCGTTCACGCAGATCCTTTTACAAGTGGAGCTGTTTTCAGCAGCTGTCTAACAAGACTCCAGATGTGGCGGGCGGCGCTTCTCGCGTGCCTCGCGGTGGCCTAACCGTCAGCTCACATGTAAAAAGGGCTCTGGCAGTTTAATCGAAAGCAGAGTAAACAAACTAAAATGTGATGGCATCATCATCTCAACTTCACCGAGTCATACAGTTGAGAAATACATGTTTGATGTGCGGATTTATCCAACATCTATATTTAATCTGTTCTGCAACACTATGTTTCTGTTGAGAGATCGTACTACGTCTTGCTATCTGAATACACTGAGGACACATTAGCCTGGTAATCATTGATTTGATTGATTGATTTTTGGAAAAACATATGTACGGTAGTTAACTGAGTGAGACAAATATGATTTTTAATCATGTGTGAATTGCGCCATGAATCACACATGTTTGTCAATTTAAAACATAATTTTGCAGGTCAAGTAAGTCTCGGTTTATCGTAGTATTATTTAGTTTTGTGTGAAACCTCTCAGTGAACTACATCTCTCTTCTCGCACACTATACGTCAACAACACTAGCTAGCTAGCTAAAGTAACTATGTTCCAGCGGTGGGTAACCTGAAAAGTGAAACCAATGCTGAAGTTCCTTAAACCTGCATTCTTTCTACCAGCCAGCAGGGGGCGACTCCTCTGGTTGTATAGAAGTCTATGAGAAAATGAGTCTACTTCTCACTTGATTTATTACCTCAGTAAACATTGTAAACATGAGTTTATGGTCTCAATCGCTAGTTTCAAGTCTCCTTCAATACAGCATGATGTTCATTTAGTAAATTATGGTCCCATTTAGAGTCAAATAGACCATAAAGCAGGGGATGCTTTAGGGCGGGGCTACCTTGTGATTGACAGGTCGCTACCACGGCGTTGTCCGGTCTGGGAGTTGTCGGTGTTTTCGTCTTACAACTTTAACCCTTTCCCAGTGTGTTTTTAAGTTAATTGTAACATTTTAGTCGTCTAAAAACTTCCTATTCAGCGTTCAGTTTTGCTTAGCTCCTCCCTCTTTTGTCACTTTTGGTTGCAAAAATCCAACATTGCAACGATACCAAGATGGCGCCGTCCAAAATGCCGAACTCGAGGCTTCAAAACCGTAGTCCACAAACCAATGGGTGACGTCATGGTGACTACGTCCTCTTCTTATATACAGTATGTGTTCCACGCACAAATGTAACGTTATCTTACCCGATGTGTTTTATCCAGCGACTCATCGTCGTTTTATCAGCTTGAACTTGAATAACTTGAACTTGAATAAGTAACAAGTAATCAATCATTGATTGTTTAAGACAGAGTGTGAAGTAGTTGTTTCCTCTAGGCAGTACGCTCACCAAGATAGAGACTTGTCTTTGGTGTCTGAGGTTGTGAGTTTGAGACCCGATTGAGGCTGAACGAAAATGCTAAAGCCTTAAAGGTTTAATGATAATAGACCCTCCTGTATTTCTCATTTATCTTCCTTCTTTCTTATCTTTCTTCTTCTTGTTCTTCTTCTTCAACATAGCCAACATGGTCACTTCTCTCACGTGTCCTTCCTGTTTCCAGACTCGCAGTTTGAGCTGAAATAATTTGTTGATTAATCGATTTGTTGATCGGCAGAAAATTAATTGAACATTTTGACATTTTGATCTGTAATTTACTGGTTTTAGCTTCAGATTGTTTTTTATATCTTGGTTACCTGAATATCTTTGGGTTTTGAGCTGCTCTGGGAAGTTATGATTGGTTTGTTTTGTTTTTACAGTTTTCTGACATTTTCTAGACTTTACACTGAATCAGTGAATGGTCTGACGTTCTTGGTCTTTTAAAGTTAAAGTCAACTGCTTTCTGTTTTCATTTTGTGATTTCATTGTCTCACTGCTGGATGGCGCTTTTGTAGGAAATTCTGCTTAACTCTTAAACGACACTATATTAATGCAGAAAGCAGATAAACGCCACATGAAAGCAGCTCCACAGTTTGAAATCAAACTGTTTTCATATTGTGATACTTCTTTCTTTTAGCGTCAGCAGCGATATAATGAATTATTCAGATAAACTCTTGACATATGGCACCTTTTAAAGGGGGGTCTGATGTGGTTAGACCTGCCTGGTTTCCATCCAACACTTACTGTTGGATCAATTGTTCCCCTAAATGAGACATCCTGACGTTCCACAGTCTGAGCTCAAGTTGCCGCTATAGACGGACGACACGCGATATCCCCCATTCGCTCCAGCCGACCACCACGCCGGCTGTAGAAATCAGTGAAAAGACAGCAGCACTTCTCCTCAGACCTGACCGAGAGACCCGGAGCGTTGTGCGCCGTCAGCATGAGGCCAATCTGCTCTCCCTCCAGCTCATCTTCCACCTCAGTCCACCTCTCTCTTTATGTTTTCCTTCCCCCCTGCTGCAGCTTTGTGGGAGACTGCTGTCAGTGTGTGTAGATCTACTGTATGTAACTGGAGCAGGTGTGAGAAGCCTCTGTTCCTCCAGACAGGAAGCAGAGACTTCAACACGGCGAGTAACCTGACAGAGGAAAACGAGCAGAGCAGACGGAAAATCAAGCACTTTGCAAGAAAGCATTTCTCAAGCTGGAAGGAGCTTTATGTTGAAGACTTTAACACGTATCAACAGTCACTGTAGTCTCATACACAGGAGGGAATGAAGTCTGAGAATGAGAAAGAGTGCGTCAGAGACAGAAAGTGAAAGTTTGCTCCACCCAGAGGTAATTCTGATGATAAAAATACCCTGAAGAGGTTAATGGTAATATGTGCATATGAGAACTACATACCTTCAAGGGTTTTTTTCTGTTTGTATTAGCACCGCCAATAGGAACGCTGAAGTGAAGCTCGCACACATCTCTAGCTGGGAGAAATCGGTTAGTTCACTATGTAGCTCTCTTAGCTTGTTTTAAGTAATATAAGAATAAACAAACAACTCTGTTGTGCCACAATCGTAGAAACTCAAGCAAAATAGCCGTCACTAAGGTAGCCTACCTTTTACGATTTCAGTTTGAATCGGCTATCACTCTTTGGCTCAGTGGCTTAGCCTTTGTGCTACTGGGTTAGCCTTTGTTTTTCCGGGTTAGCCTTTGTGGTATTGGGTTAATCATTGAGCTACTGGGTTAGACTTTGTGTTTCTGGATTAGCCTTTGTGCTACTTACTGTAGACTTTGTGTTACTTGAGTAGCAATTGTGCTACTGGGTTAGACTTTGTGTTTCTGGGTTAGCCTTTGTGCTACTACGTTAGACTTTGTGTTTCTGGGTTAGCCTTTGTGCTACTGGTTTAGCTTTTGCAAGAATAACAATAACTGAGTGTCTCAGATCTTTAGAAATGATTGAGCTGGCCTAAAACACAAACTCGAATCTGTCTTCAAGACACATATCGGCAGAAATCCTGCACTGTAATTTCAAATGACAAAACTGCAGATAAAAGCAGGTTAAGGATATTTAAATTGCCTAAAGACAGTGTCCACGTATCAGAGTGAAACTGGTGTTTTTTCTATTCACTACCTGATGTTTTGGACATTATCTCATCACAGCAGCAGCAGACTCATTTTCAGTAAATTAGGGCCAATAAGAAGCTTGTCAGTTCTAGTCAGGCTGCTCTCTGGGGGACGTCTGTTGTTTTTCTCATCAAATCAATGAAATAGCTGTCGTTGTAACCAGCGTTTGAAGTCGACGTCTTCTTGTGTGTTTGTGTAGTGATCACAGAGTCATGATCGCAGATGTAACCACGCATGATACAACTTCAAAAACACCAAGTTGCTGATAAAAGTCTTAAAAAGAAATCGCCCACCCATCATCCGTCCCCAGTCTATCCTCCCACCGCTGCTCCCCAGAGGACACCCTGCATCGGGTCAGACAGCAGTCCTCCATTGATGTTAGCATGTATGAACGTGAAGTCACTGCGGGCTGGCTCCGCCCCCCCTCAGTGGGAGACACTTCAAGAGGAATCCTCGATGAGAGAGCCTATTTTAGCTCGCCTTCCCTCGCACCGTCTTCTCTTTGTTTTCTTCTTGTCCTTCTCTGCTCTGCTCCCCTGAGGTGTTACCAATAACTGACCCTTTATATGTAAGAGATGGAAACAGAGGAGACACCATGTTTGTTTCAGAAGAGGAGAGAAAGAAAAGACTGCAGCTTTACAATTTCCTCAGCTGCCAATTTCTCATCCCACATTCCTCACTCTGTCTTGTTCGTTATTTTTCTCTTTCTGTATCACTCTGGTACTTTTTGCTTCAGGCTTCGGACCCAGAGTGTGGTACTAAAGTGTCTGTCTTGGGGATGAGTCACTGAGATTTTCAGAACCTGTAGATACCTGATAGCCTGTTGTTTTCTATGTTAGCCCATATGTCGGTAGCAGTGGCGAGATGTGTGTCAGCAGGGGTTTTACAGGCTGCTTTACGCAGCGCGGTCAGGTTTATGCCAACCCTCCCGAGACTCCCGTTTTTCATCGCCCTCTCCCGGTTTCCTCCCGGGGTCACAATTCTCCCCTATTTCTCCCAATTTATGGCAAATTTTCACACTTTTTTTTCTCTTTTTGGTTATGTTAACCTGTTTCTGGAACTGAACAGAGTGTATAATCTCTACTGTTTCCACCCGGACGACAATAGAGCTACACCAACTGTCGTTTCCCGGCGGTAGAGAGCAGTCTATGCTACACAGCGCAATTTGAGCTCATGTTTAAGCTTCGCTCGCCACAGGACAACATGCTGCTGCATCAGCACTCAACATAACGTCTTCTAGGTATAAATACGGCAGAGACGTTGTCGTATATGGATCAAAATGATGCCGAAATAACTACATAATGATACCGATTTGTAAAAAGTATGAATTCATACTTTGTCAGGTCTGTCCGCAAGACGACAAGCAAACAACTTTTAAAATGCTTGTTTTCTGAATGGAGTTTGGATGGATCAGTGCCAGGCTATGCAGCCAGATACAGCAGCGACGTTGTTGTTTCTACCAGAGACAGTCTGTGGCTTATACACAGAGTTTGGTCCGGTCTCTGTACAGATATGATGTACTATCGTAGCTCTTGGTGACCACAGACACATACAAGTTTTATTTCCTCCATTTCTGATTCAACAACGTCAAGACGACCGGAGGACAATCTCAACGCTGAGAGGCTTTCACAACATAGCGTCACACAAATTTCTTGCTTTAGTCAAAATATTTCAACTCCTGCAAATGGCGCGACGCAAACATGCAAAAATGTGCGTTGCCCTGTGCAAATTCACGTCTATTCGCCTCTTTGCATTGACAGCTCGCTTCGCTCTTGGTGTGAACACACCATTAGTGCATTACAGTTTTAAAAAAATAGCGTAGATTTTTTTTTAGCATGTTGTATTAGCTCAGCTTTGAGTGTCAAACTCTGCGTCCCTCTCTCTGTCTCTAGTCTGTGTGATGAGATTACAAGCTGCAGAAGTAGAGGAGGTCTCTAAGCTCTCGTATGGCTTCACTGTAAACCAGCGAGACTTGTATGCATAACACACAAAGATCGCCGTGTTTAAAGCCAAATCAAATTCAGTGATAAAAGAATCATTTTTTGCATGATTCCCGACCCCAATAATCCAACCAGTGAATCCTGTGAACAGTGAATAGAGGCGACTCGCTGACAGCTGTTGTCAGCCAAATAGCAGTGGACGAGTCACACATGGTGCCTGCCTTCGAGAGCGACTCGTACAGGAGAGGAACAGCTTGACCACTGGGTGACTGTTTGATTCAAAGTCACGGTGGCCTGACATGATGGACAAAGCAGGAGAAAAAGACTGACAGTCAGGAGAGGGAGGGAGGGATGGATGGAAAGAAAGGGGGGAATGAGATCTTATTTCTGGCTCCAGTCACCAGTCCTCCATCTCCTGTCAGTTCTATGCTGTGCCTCCCACGGCTGCAGTTGTTTCATATTTTAATGTCTCAAATAAAATGGGACTCAATCAGCGGTTAATGGGTTTACCAGGCTGCTCTTATTCTCAATTTGGTGGAGTTGTTGAGGAAGGAGAGAAAGAATAAAGACTCTCTCTCGCTCTCGAGCTTAGATAGTGGGTCAATAGAGACAGAGCCATGCAGTATTCTCAGCCTGCACTAATCTGCCTATTCAGCACCAGAGATAGAGCCGGGAATATCTGAGAGGGGTAAAAAGAGGAAGAAAATACAGGTACTGTAAGAAGTCTTTAGGAGTAAAAATAGAAAGAGCAGCGTGAGAGAGAAAGGAGGTATTAGAAGGCTGAGAGGTTCGATTAGAGAGATTGGGATAGAAATACTGGAAGTGAAAACGAGTGGAAAGTTGGAGAGATCCAGACGGAGACGTAGATGAGTGATTGAAGGAGTTGTTAAATAAGTGCAGTAAGTGGTAAGAGTCCATGTCGACGCCCCCTCACCCATAAAACCAGATTTGCATATTGCTGCGGTGAAGCTGAGATGATAAGTCCTTGTGGTTATGCTTTGATAAATCCACTCCTGGTTTCCTCTAAATCAACAGAGAAGTAGGAAGAAAATATTATAATCCTCCTCTTTTCCTTTACTTCCTCACCACTCCTCTCTCCTCTATCCCTTCACAATCTTTATATGGCTTCATGTAGTGATAATTTCATTCAGTTGTTGCACAAATTTATGAAATTTCAGTTGAATACAATTTGAATAGTCTCGCATTTCCATCAACTATCTCTATGTTGGACATATTGAACAGCAGGTGACAAGATTACAGATCTAACTAAAGCACCAGTAACCGATCAGGCTGTTCTCAAACACCGTTCATAGCTTAAGTAACTTACATACTTAAGTAACGCCACTTCTGTAGTTATTTTAACACAAACGACAATCTTTTCCTAAACCTTACAAAGTAGTTTTATTGCATAAACCTAAGGAAGTAGTTTCCTATGTAGACGGAAGTTTATTTTGAAAAGACTGTATGCATGTAACAAGTGGAAATTCATAGGATAACACACGAGAAATGAAGAGTAACTTTTCGTAAATTATCATACGAACCGTTGTATGAGGATACGTTGAACTGATAAGATGGTGTTTGTGCATTAGTCTCATCACCTCCATGTGCATCTTGGGAAAACCAGGGATGTTACAGTTACTTAGATCCCCGACACAACATTTTTTAGTCTTTATTTTCTGGCTTTTCTGATGGAGGGGAGGTCAGTAACGGTCATCAGCACCGCGGCAGTTTTCTCTAAAATAGAGGAAGCAGAAGCATGTTCCCCCAGTGTGCATGTCTTTTTCAATACATCAACTTTTCTACCTCAGCCAAGCAGTAAACCTTATTTTTTTGTGACTATTTTCCAAAATGTGGGCGTTTCCACCCAGATGTTGTGCATAAAAAGCAGATGGATGGAAATGTGTCTCTGAATGTGAAACGATATCTTCTGTGTTCTTCAGGTTCTGTATTTGTTGGCGTCTTATTCTCTCTGCACCCCCCTCCCTCCCTCTGTCTCAGTCCTGACAAAGCATATTCAGCCTTTTGCTGTATCATTCTCACTTTGGCCCTCTTCCTACAGGGAGGAAAAAGTCTAATTTATTATCCCTGGACAGAAAATAGATTTTGGTCATTTGCTTTAAAAAACATAAAGGACGGCACTATGAAGAAGAATCTAATATGAGACAACACTTAGATTAATTAAGTAAAACTCTGCTGGCTTATTTTGTTCTGTTCCAGTCTAATTAAACAAAGGAACAAAGAAAGCATTCGTATCTTCTGCTGCTTAATAAATTGCTCAGTTAATGAATGCAGAAGGTCAGAGAGGTTGTAGAGACTCAGTTATATTTATCTTAGACTGGTGTCTGTGTACAGTTGTGCAAATTTAGATTGATCAACCCCTGTGTCTTGTTTAAAGTGTAGATATAGAAAAAAAGAGAGAAACCTTTTTAGTTTTAGCAGCAGTTAGGTGTATCTTAAAAGTCCTACAGCATTTTGGTTCCCACTGTTGTTACTGTTATAATGAACAAAACCCAGTTGTTTCCTCTCTATTTAGTTATTAGCAAGATTAGCAAGACATGTTATTAAAATTGCTTTGGAGTTGCTAGAAATTACATTTTTTAAAAGGGTGGGTCCATCTGCGTTCTTTATAAATGTAAACGTCCACTCAGCCGTTAGCAGAAAGCAGTAACGTAGGTTACCACAGTAAGCTGATCAATAAGGTTATCAATAATGTGAACGCTAGCACTAGCTGAGTCAACGTTAGTGGAGCTAAGTTTGGAAATAACAGAAAGGATTAGTTTGGATTTTTTGAAGTGGGGTTGTATGTATACTCTCATGTTCTGAGAGGTAAAATTACTGTTTTTGTGAATGGAGTCTGGTGGCTTTGAAGACAGTGATATAACGGCTTCAGTTCCCCCAACAGAAAGAGCTGTCTGACAGGGAACTGAAGCCGTTATATTGCTGTCTTCAAACCCACCAGACTCCATTCACAAAAACAGTAATTTTCCCTCTCAGAACAGGAGAGTTGCTGGTCTACCGCTGCATCCATCGGTTAGTTAGTTTGTGTTATTGTGTGACTTTCTGATCTGAGCTAACGTGGCGTCCAGAGCAGTACGTCGCTTAGCTTCCTGCCGGTACTCCTGTCTGCTTCTCCCAACTGGGAGCACGCCGACCGCCATCTAAGTTACTGTATTAATACACTGACTATAAGGATGTATATATATACTGTACATGTAGCAGCGTCATCATGCAGAAACCTACGTCAGGTCACGATGTGGGGAAAAGTTTTTAGAAAGACTTGAAGGGAAAATAGCATTTTATAATATATATAAATATATATATATTGATCTCCTCAGGTATCTGTCTTTCCTAGCTCCTCTCAGACTCAGACTGTGACTACTGACCTGTAAGCGTTGCTGTAGCACCGGTGTCCTTTTCTTCCTCTCTCTGCGTTGAACTCCTCACCCTCCCCCTCCTCCCTGCCTCCCACCGCCTCCCTCTGGGTGTCTGACTGGATAGATGCTTGACAGGAATCGGAGGGCAGCGCTCGGAGACTCGGCTCCGTTGACCCGGAATAGATCTCCGATACTTTGATCCTCTCTGTCTTTGAAACCATTCACCCCACGGAGATGCTCTCTCCTGTCGACCCCCGCTCCTTCATCTGTCTGCTTGTTGACTTTTAGCCAAATACTCAGTGGCATTTACTCTCAGCCAACTTGTGTTTATTATGTGGACTTTAAGGTTTGACCATTTCAAGTTACTCTTACCTAAGTTGTTGTTGTTTTCGCCGCTCTTTATTTGTTCAACACAGTCTCACGGCAGTTCGTGAAATAGTCACAAAATTTAATCTATTTGATTCATGTATATAGACACGAATTTCCCTTCTTTTTTGTGACGCTCAGCACGACTTTCAACAACGTATTTTTCATGCGTTTTCCTACAAATTTTCAGCAGCATGTAATGCATGTGACAATTTCCACTCCTATCTTTTCAAAATAAAACTACTTAGTTAGGTTTAGGAAATGATCAAGGTTTGGGTTAAAATAACTCCAGAAGTGCCGTAACATCCGTAGCCGAACGTCCAGCAACACTTGACGCACGTTCAATTTCCCCTCCAGTCTTTTCAAAATAAAACTACTTAGTTAGGCTTAAAAGACTGACTTGGTTAGGCTCAGGCAATAAACTACTTAGTTTAGGAAAAGGTCGCGGTTTGAGTTTAAATAACACCAAAAGTGCCGTAACTTACATACGGAAGTTACTTGACAAAAAGTACTTGGTTAGGTTTAAGAAAAGATGGTGGTTTGGGTTTAAATAACTCCGGAAGTGGCGTTACTTACGTACGGAAGTTATGTGCTAAATCAACTTTGACTGACCCATCCACCCCGACCTCCTCCCTACGCGGCGTTCGCTGCTCTTTATACTTCCTGGTTCACGATTACATGGATTACAAACAAATTGATTTTGTGCTGACCATCATGAAGAAAATGTGGAATTCGTGTCCATGTACACGAATCAATACTTTCAATTTCGTGACTATTTCACAAACTGCTGTGCGACTGGGCTGCTTTGTTTTAGAGTTTTGTTCTAAAATAAGAATAAAAAAAGCGAAAGCTGCTGTCAAAATGATTGAAGTAACAGTTTTAATGTATAAGGATCAAGTACCTGGTCTTACTGACAAATGGGAACAGATGCATAAAAGTCAAGACAAGGTCAGGACCCTGATGAGGACCGTTGTATCGTAGATGCGTTCTGTTTTTGTTTTTTTTAAATGATGTACACACGTAAATCACAAACTTTAAAGTTTATCACAAACTCTAAAGTTTATTTTAGGACTACAAAGCATCTGCCTCAACTTTTTGGATATATCCTTCTGCCTTTGTGACATTTAAATATGAATTTCAGGTAATTTGGAGATATTTTTCCGTCCTGCATTATTCAAACAATCATAAAGAAAGTCTCTACCAAACAACCACCATGTCCTAATAATGAAAGGCATCCTGGTTATTCAGGATCAAACCTGAATCTTACATGAGTACATCAAAGCAGTCGTAGTTGTGCGTCGTGTTTGCTGGTCTTTTAAAATCAGTGCCTCACAGATGCATAAATATTTGAATATCAATGTGATACTGTTTGACGATGCTGTGGTATTTTCTGTTTACTATTATAGTGGATCCTAAGGGGGCTACCGTCTCTGGTGTCTTGATTGAGGGCGAGCACAAACTCAGAAGCCAGACTTTGATGTTTGGAGGGAGAGGAGGGCTCGGCTGTGAGGTCTGTCACCGGGTTAGCACGCCGGCTCCTCCCGACACAGATGTTTTCCAGCTGCAGTCCCAGTTTCCCACATTAGACCTGTGCCGATATGTGTTCCCGGGAAATTTTGTGTCTCGCTAAATGACCCCATTAGTCTATCAGGATCGGCGTTGTGAGGGGGCGCTAATGACGCGTCAACTCACCTGACAAAACAATCACATTAACGCGCTCCGGTCGCCACGGCAGCAAATGAGCACTCGCACTCACCTGCAGCATAATTTGATTACTTTTGACCAATTTAATTTTGCAAATGGAGATGTGTGCGTTCACCCGGGAAAATCAACACAATTATGATGGTAATTTGTCAAAGGTGAAAGTTGTTTTGATGGAATAATATTCAGATGTCTCCAAGTCCAGTTTTGGTGTTGTCTCTTTCATTAGAACTGTTTGTGGTTTGGGTACTGATGTTTTATATCTGGCAGGCAGGTGGATCGCTAGTTTGAGGTCTTGTGGAGGTGACTGTGTTGATGTGAAATAACTTGTGGCATTCCTGTTGCACTTGTCTAGGCCTCCAGTCTGTCTGATCAGAGCAGCTTCAGTTAGATAATGTCTGAAATGTCGTTTCCTTCCTTGATCCGTCCCTCATCATTTTCCACTTTCTTTTCTTTTTATGATCTCGCAATCATTTATTAAACCTTTCCCTTTGTCGTTTAGTCTTTTCTGACTGAGAGGGATTTTATCACAAATTCCCCCTGTCTTTTTGTGTATCCATTAAACATAGTTTGGATTTTGTAATGGAGGTTTAATCACACAAATTAAATGTCAGTACATTTTTTCTTTCCCTCTGACCACTAAAAAGAATAAGTTGTAGTTACTTGCGTTGTTTTTGTGTAAGACAATTTTTAGTCGAATATCGCAATAGTTTGTTTTGTGATATGTATCGATTCTCAATAACACTATCGATTTTTAATCAATAGTTTACTTACATGCAAAGATTAACTCAGTCAATACTTTATTTTATTTGCAAAGAGATGTGCCATCTCAAAGTAGTAGTAGTAGTGTAGCGTTATATCGATTTCTTTATTTGGCTTGTTATTGACATTATTGTATTTTGCCATTTATTGTTCAACCACTGAGAAACTGTCCAGCGTCAGTCGGATGACTTTGATAACTGCTTGTACTAGGCTTGCCTTTTTTTGTTAGGTGGAGGTGTGTAGATTGGCGTGGCGAGGATGTTGTTACGGTTGCCAATCGACTTACAGTTATAACCTCTCTCGTGTCAAGACCCTCAGTTTCTGAGTCTTGGTGCCGTAGAGGCAGTGGTTAGTGTATTTCATCAGATAGTTTCTGAGTCGTGGTGCTGCGGAGGCAGTGGTTAGTGTATTTCATCAGATAGTTTCTGAGTCGTGGTGCCGTAGAGGCAGTGGTTAGTGTATTTCATCAGATAGTTTCTGAGTCGTGGTGCCGTAGAGGCAGTGGTTAGTGTATTTCATCAGATTGGCTCTGAGTCGTGGTGCCGTAGAGGCAGTGGTTAGTGTATTTCATCAGATTGGCTCTGAGTCGTGGTGCCGTAGAGGCAGTGGTTAGTGTATTTCTGCTGTGTTCCTGCTTGTTTGCATATTCTGGGCAACATTGTGAAACCTCACCTTTAAGTAGCGCTGCCTGTCGTTCAGCGGGTTTTCTGGAGATTGGCACTGCTCAATCCACTCCTCAATAGACGGGTTTCTTGTATACAAACATTACTGGGTGCGTGTGCATTCAGGGGGCAAAGCTGCTTTGGCAGCCGGTGTAATCAACGTAGATTTTGCATTGTTTGTTCGTTCTTGTTGACTATACTAGACCCCTGAACACGAACATGACCTTGATGTCCTCAATGGCACTGCAGTGAAGTGGCATAGAAGTAAAGCGGCAACCTCACAAACTCATGGAGGTGCATGTTTACTCCTGAAATATACAGATGTGCAAAAATTTGGCATTTAGACTAATACACAAAATTAAAGTATTGTCTGCGGTAGACGAAACATACAACCAAATTCTAACAGACCAGGTGCTGCTAGCCAATCACAGAGTACTTAACTGTTGGCTGCCGTATCGCTGTGTAACAACTTTGCAAAATGTGTATGTGCACAGGTGCATGCATAAACCTGCAGAGTCACGTACGCACACACTGAGTAACTGTGTAATCGGCTTTCCACCCACTAAAAAAAAAATCCCAAGAATCACTTGAGTGTGAAATGCTGAAAACATCCAAATCATATCAAGAGCGAAGCAGATTCCCTCCACTGTTTGCCTGTTTTGTTTATTTGGCTCCTGCATGCCGGCAGATTGAGCTCTCGTCATAATGACCGTGCATTGTCAAGCCCACGGTGTTGGGGAGGGAAGGACAGGACTAGCTGCGCTCCTAAGAGCTGCCACGACTCTAAATCCACATTAACAGCAGCAGCTACTGCCAACATAACACAATGCTGCATCCGGCCCGCTGCGGAGAGTCAAGCATCAGACACACAAGTTGTTTTGAGAGGTACTGAAGTTGTTGTGAGAGGTACGTCATCCTGCTGGATGGTGGGAGGTAGAAAGAGACAGGATGGTAGGAGATGCACTTCAGTGACCTCAGCGTTCGCCCCGTTGTTTTCTGCTGAAGAGAAGTTTACAAAACATTTTCTGGATGTTGTCATTGCTGGTAGGACGATGCGTCTCCATTTGTCACACATCGGCTGAGGCTTTTGCTTTCATATTTCATGTGATTTATTGTTTTCTGTGGCCCCACATAGTTCAATAATAATTCAAAACACATTTACACACACAAAGGAATCCGAATATACATTGAATGTAATTTATTTGATAGTTTTCAGTTGATAAATTGCTATGTATGTCTTCACATGCAACCTGTTCTCCCTCCTCACAGCTCCCACCTCCTTCCTCACATCTCCCTCCATACAGCTCCCACCTCCTTCCTCACATCTCCCTCTCCTCAGCTCTCTGCTCCCTCCTCTCATATCCCTGCTCTCAGCTCCCTCCTCCCTCAGCTCACTTCCTCCTCCTTCCCCTCAGCTCCGTCCTCTCAGCTTCCTCTTTACTGCTCCCTCCTCACAGTTCCCTCCTCCCTCCCCTAAGCTCCCTCATCCATCCTCTCAGCTCCCACCTCCCTCCTCTCAGCTTCCTCTTTACTGCTCCCTCCTCAGTTCCCTCCTACCTCCCCTCAGCTCCCTCCCTCTCAGCTCCCTCCTCACACCTCTCAGCTCCCTCCTCACACCTCTCAGCTCCCTCCTCTCATCTCCATCTTTACAGCTCCCTCAATTCTTCCTCCCTCCTCTCAGCTTCCTCTTTTCTGCTCCCTACTCTCTCTTCTCAGCTCTCTCCTCTCAGCTCCCTCCTCTCACCTCCCTGCTCCCTCCCCTCAGCTCCCTCTGGACAGCTCCCTCCTATCAGCTTCATCTTTACTGCTCCCTACTCTCTCCCCACAGCTCCCTCCTCTCAGCTCCCTGCTTACATATCCTCCCTACAGCTCCCTCCTCACAGCTCCCTCTTCCCTCCTCTCACCTCCCTCCAGTCAGCTCCCTCCTCCTTCATCACAGCTCCCTCTCTCCTTACACCTCCCTCCTCTCTCCTCACAGCTTCCTCTTTACTGCTCCCTACTCTCTCCTCACAGCTCCTTCCTTCCTCCTCTCAGTTCCCTTCTAAGCTCCCTCTACTCATCTCCCTCGCCGCTCCTCTCACCTCCCTCCCCTCAGCTCCCTCCTATCAGCTTCCTGCTTACATCTCCTCCTCACAGCTCCCTCTTCCCTCCTCTCACCTCCCTACCGTCAGCTCCCTCCTCCTTCCTCACAGCTCCCTCTCTCCTTACACCTCCCTCCTCTCTCCTCACAGCTTCCCGATCCCCCCCCCCCCTTCTCAGCTCCCTCTTTACTGCTCTCTACTCTCTCCTAACAGCTCGTTCCTTCCTCCTCTCAGTTCCCTTTTAAGCTCCCTCCTCTCAGCTCCCTACTCCCTCCCCTCAGCTCCTTCCTTCCTCCTCTCAGTTCCCTTCTAAGCTCCCTCTACTCACCTCCGTCCCCGTTCCTCTCACCTCCTCTCTCACAGCTCCCACCTTACAGCTCCCTCTGTACAGTTCCTTCCTCACAGCTCCCTCCTCTCAGCTCCCTGCTTACATCTCCTCCTTACAGCTCCCTCCTCTCAGCTCCTTCCTTCAGCTTCCCTCCCCCCCCCCCCCCCCCCCCTTCTCAGCTCTCTCCTCACAGCTTCCTCTTTACTGCTCCCTACTCTTTCCTCACAGCTCCTACCTTCCTCCTCTCAGTTCCCTTCTAAGCTCCCTCTTCTCACCTCCCCCCTCCTCCTTCCTCACAGCTCCCTCCTCTCAGTTCCCTACTCCCTCCTTACATTTCCTTCCTCACAGCTCCCACCTTACAGCTCCCTCCTATCAGCTCCTTGCTTACATCTCCTCCTTACAGCTCCCTCTCTCCTCTTCTCAGTTTCCTTCTAAGCTCCCTCCTCACAGCTCCCTCTCTCCTTACACCTCCCTACTCTCTCCTCACAGCTCCTACCTTCCTCCTCTCAGTTCCCTTCTAACCTCCCTCGTCTCACCTCCCTCCCCCTCCTTCCTCACAGCTCCTTACACTTCCTTCTTCACAGCTGCCTCCTCCCTCCTCTCAGCTCCCTCCTTCCTCCTCTCAGTTCCCTTCTGAGCTCCCTCTACTCACCTCCCTCCCCGCTCCTCTCACTTCCTTCCTCACAGCTCCCACCTTACAGCTCCCTCCTCCCTCCCCTCAGCTCCCTCTGTATAGCTCTTTCCCCACAGCTCCCTCCTATCAGCTTCCGCTCTCTGCTCCCTACTTCCTCCTCTCAGTTTCCTTCTAAGATCCTTCCTTACAGCTCCTTCCTCCTCACAGCTCCCTCTCTCCTTACACCTCCCTCCTTTCAGCTTCCTATTTACTGCTCCCTACTCTCTCCTAACAGCTCGCTCCCTCCTCTCAGTTCCCTTCTCAGCTCCCTCTACTAACCTCCCTCCCTCTTCCTCTCACCTCCTCTCTCACAGCTCCCACCTTATAGCTCCCTCCTCCCTCCCCTCAGCTCCCTCTGTACAGCTCCTTCCCTAAGGCTCCCTCTTTACTGCTCCCTACTCTCTCCTCTGAGGTCCCTGCTTACATCTCCTCCTTACACCTCCCTCCTCTCACCTCCCTCCCCGCTCCTCTCACCTCCTTCCTTACAGCTCCCACCTTACAGCTCCCTCCTCCCTCCCATCAGCTCCCTCTGTACAGCTCTCTCTTATCAGCTTCCTTTTTACTGCTCCCTACTCTCTCCTCACATCTCCTCCTTACAACTCCCTCCTCTCAGCTCTCTGCTCCCTCCTTCCTCCTCTCAGTTTCCTTCTAAACTCCATCCTCACAGCTCCTTCCTCCTCACAGCTCCCTCTTCCCTCCCGTCAGCTCCCTCCTCCTTCCTCACAGCTCCCTCTCTCCTTACAGCTTCCCGATCCCTCCCCCCCTTCTCAGCTCCCTCCTCCTTCCTTCCTCCTCTCAGTTCTCTTCTAAACTCCCTCTTCTCACCTCCCTCCCCCTCCTAACGGTCCCTCCATATCACTCCCCACTGAAAACAGTTAAATATCCATTCTACTCCTGCTCTATTTCTATGAGGTGTACATAGAACACAAGAGGGGACCCACAATAGAACCTCATGGAACATCTGTCGTGTAGGTGGTCATCGGCCATGGCTCCACCTATAATAACAATAAAACACATGTGAAAAAGCATGTTATATATATTTCTCTATTAACTGTCATTTCTGGTTGGGCTTCTAGGTATTGCTATAGCTAGTGCTCTGGTAGACACATCACAACAGCGAATGATGGACTTCAAAGAAAGGGGCCTTGGTCTGAAGCACCGCAAACACACCGTGCACCACCAAGGGACCTGTGTATGAACTGGACGAGGGAACAAGATGGCTACCGTGCCCCCCCGAGGGGATTTCACTGGAGATATTCTTAGATTAAAGGGGACACATTGTAAACAAAGCCTGCAGAAATTGGTTTCTGATAGTGGCTTGGAAGGAAATAGGCACCCAAAGTGGCACTCGTGGTCCCTTTCTTACCTGGTTTGGATGGAAAACGTCATCAACAAGAATTGGAAACCTGCAGATTGACAGAGAAAACGTGTTTCGGTCAGACATTTACTCTGAGCGCTGGCAGGCTTTTCCACTTCCATGCCATATGTGGCTCTGCACCTCCAGGGCTTTACTGGTCTGTCATGCAGTCTGCCATATTGACAAGAGGAAAAACACTTGTTTTACACCGTTAAACCAAACTAAATGGCTTCGAGCTGAAATTAACTGAGCTGAAATGACTGACTTACAAACCCACTCGGACTCAGGAGCAACGCTGGACAGAACAACAACTAGATCAATGCAAAACGCTGTAGTGGGCGGTGTCTCTGTGACGAGGAGGAAGTCTCCCTCGGGAATTTTAAAGACTACTACTGTTGAGATTTCTCCTTTAAGAAATACATGTAATTCTTGTTTTTTTTCCCTGCACCTACATTTTGATATCTGCTCAGGTCCTCTGTGATGGAAAAGGGTCCATTATGTGTAGCTTTGGGCCTTATACACGTCTGTATATGCACTATAAGTGAAATGCTTTACCAGTACATTAGGACCCTCTGTGGGATAATATTATGCAACTGATCATCCAAATGCAATGTTTATTCTAGGCTGCAATGTAACCTCAAGGTCGGTATCATCAAACACATACTACTGATGGTATTCACATGCCTATTAATTCAGTTATGACTGTGAACATACATCTTTTTTCATGCCTGTTTACTTGCGATACAAACTTTTATGTAATATTTATTAATTATGCAAATTAAAGTTAATTTTACAAATGCACTAAGGATTTTTTTTAACAGAATGACTAAACAATAGATTTTACAAAGCAAATCTGTGCAGTATTCCCTTTTTTTGCTTGTACCCTCAGTGTCTTTTCATTTCCAAATATTCAACCCTATCTGTCTTACAAAAAGACATTCCCATACAACTAAACTGCATTCTCAATTACGTTTTGAGGGAAAGATATTTTCTCCTGGATTACAGTTGCAGTTTGCAGTAATTCACAATGCAGTTTTGTGGTATGAGAACGGAATTTTTAGTAGACAGGGTATATGTTTTATGCATCATAGCAAGTTTTGTGTTTTTTTTCCCTTTCCCAATAGTGTTAAAACCTTCAGCAAATATTGTAAAGTCACTTTTTATCAACTGCAAATACACAGTAGAGTTACACAAATGTTCAAAAGTTTGGAATCTGCTGCCACAAAGCTCCATATGCTTTCAGCTTGTAGAAAGTCCTCTTTACTAATAGATGTTATTTAGTCTAGAACATGGAGAACAAAACGCTGTCCAATGGCTCAACCAGACTGACAACTGAATGACACAAAGATCCCTCTGAGCACCAGTGGAATCAGAATAGTAGAAATCAGCAGTCATTGGTAAAAGAAACTGGAAGCTGACCATCAAAATGTGAGCAGCTTTAGAAGAAGTCTAGGGTTAGCACTACTGGAATATCAGATGAACATAACCCAGTTTAAACCTCTTCAATAATTCTGTTTTGAATATTGTTTTTACCAAGTTAATGGTATACAATTTATTATTTAATAATAAATAAAAATTCTGTTAATTTTGAAGATTTTTTACCAAGTTACTGGAGTATGATATAATTCTGTTAATTTTGAAGATTTTTTACCAAGTTACTGGTGTACGATTTATTATTTTAATAATAAATAATTCACTTAATTCATATATATGTATGTATTTGTCACATTTTTTTTTATTAAGTTAGGAAAGCAATGTTTATGTCAAACCTGATGTTTCTTTACACGTAAAAGAATGATCCCAGTCACACAGTGTGGCCTACAGCTGATTAATTAAACACTGGTGTCAGATCGGTACTCACTGCATCCTTACACCACACTAAAAAGCGCGCCTTCAACACAGCTAACACTAAAAATCAACCGTTCAGGAGACGTTACCATGGTTACACACTGACGCTACATTCTTCTTCTTTTGTGGCCAAAAGTATTTCAAAAATGTAAATAATATATATTCTTGTCTGAATTATGCTATTCATATCTGTTAAAATAGTTATTGATGAAGGAAATAAGAAGGTCATAAATATAATACAGCTGATTCCAAACTTTTGAACAGTATTTTGTGTCTTTACACATCGAGTCTGATTGTTTCTATTCAGGCGTTTTGTCTTCATGTAATTTTGCACCAGTTTGTTGTCGAGACTTCTATTAACAAAGGGCAGCTCACCACACTGTTTTTGTCCATATGAGCATAAATCTGTACATTACAATTAAAACATTTTGATGCCTTTTCGTATGGTAACTGGATCTGATATCCTGTGTTGTGTTCTTACCTCTGGTGTCGTATTGATCCGTGTTCTCAGGATGTCAATAGGGTCAAATGACCGGCTCTGCCAACACTGCTGATGGAGTTACATACTGTAGATACTGGATCAGCAACCTGAATACACAAACACAAAATGAAAAAGCACTGAGCACAATGTGACTTCATTTACATTTTACATAATAATGACTAGGGCTGTCAATCGATTAAAATAATAATAATTGCACATTTTTTATCTGTTCAAAATGTACCCTAAAGGGAGATTTGTCAAGTATTTAATCCTCTTATCAACATGGGAGTGGACAAATATGCTGCTTTATGCAAATGTATGTATATATTTATTATTGGAAATCAATTAACAACACAAAACAGCGACAGATATTGTCCAGAAACCCTCACAGGTACTGCATTTAGCATAAAACAATATGCTCAAATCATAACATGGCAAACTGCAGCCCAACAGGCAACAACAGCTGTCAGTGTGTCAGTGTGCTGACTTGACTATGACTTGTCCCCAAACTGCATGTGATTATCATATAGTGGGCATGTCTGTAAAGGGGAGACTCGTGGGTACCCATAGAACCCATTTACATTCACACATCTGGAGGTCAGAGGTCAAGGGACCCCTTTGAAAATGGACATGACAGTTTTTCCTCGCCCAAAGTTAGCATAAGTTTGGAGTGTTATTTAACCTCTTTCTCGACATGCTAGTATGACATGGTTGGTACCGATGGATTCATTAGGTTTACTAGTTTAATATGATACCATTATCTTCACTCTAGATTTAAAACTGAGCACACTACAACCTCCAAAAAAAAAGAAATTGCGTTATTATCGTGTTAACTTTGACAGCGCAAATTTATACATTCATGCTCCCCAGAAGAGGAACCCTTTCCAATTTGGAAACCACTCTCTAACATCTCCCTAAAGCCAAAATGTCAACTTTGCACAACAAACCTGTTAAAATCCAGCAGCCCTGTCTCCTAAAAATGACGTTACCATACAACAAAACTGCATTATTATATTGTGTGCACATATATTCATACTTTTATGGCTATGGGCATTGCAGTGGGATTCATTTCAATTGTAAACAGTCTTTTTTACGTCTATATCACTAACAAATAATCTGTGTGAACCATTTTAAAGCAGACAGCAGTTGTGTCCTTAGTCATGAAGCGATGGGGGTTATATTGCCGAGGTGATCTCAACATCTTCAAGAAATTAGACAATTTTTATGCAAACGTGGAGAAAACAATAACATATATTATATCCAGGGAACAGCAGCGGAGGATGTAGTGGCTGCAGAGCTCTACTGTCTGGCTGAATTTCAAAATCCTTCACAGTCAGTGATGTAGTGGTAAATAAAAAGCAGGGTAAACATGTCACTAATCATTTGCAAATGCCTTCTTTTACCTTAGAATACCTTATCCTCTTGTAACCGATGTTAGTCTCGTACTGTGTAAATCTTTACAATTGAAGGCTATTTTCACACACTGTTTATCTGACTTTTGCTTTTGACTCCATTCTTTGAAGTCTAATTTGGATCTTGAAAAGCCTTTAGACCATTACATGATGCCAATGCTGCTCCGGTCACCACCATTACTGACCAGGAGGAGATAAGTGCTCCTTTTTACACTCTCGGCTCACTGTATTTTTTTTTCTTAAGATAAAAGACTGCAGTATTTAGCATTAAGTGGGCTGCTGGCATCTCTGCTCTGTTCAATACCTGCACGTCAGAGGCAGCAGGAAGTGGTGCACTTTCCCTTTTATCCTCATCCAAGAGGTTTTTAAACCGGTTCTGAGGATGAAAGGGAGGGTTTGTGTTTTTAGAGTAAAGTCAATATAAGAAGCTCAATACCTGAACACACAAAACGATTGCAAACATACAAAGAGGGTCAGCTCCATCTCCACTTATGTTCGTATGCAAAGTTAACGAGTAACGATCAGTGGAGCATTCGGTGTCAATCCAAGACATAATGTGAAGCTCATAGCTTTTGAAGTGTGCGCACATCCAGGCAAAGATACTTAACTGCAAAGCACAAAGGAGGTCCTGCACACTGTTAGGCTCCAAATAAAATAGTTCTCTTTATTCTTACTTTTTTAGGCAACGTTTTGATCAAGAAATTCTCATGCCCTGAGACCTCACCCTACTGGGTTTAGTTGCCGTAAACATTAACATTATGCAGTGGGTATAACTATGAAATGCTGTGTGATAGACACGGAATACACTGACTTTCAGCAATTTGTTGCTGTTGTGGATTTTGTTCAATACAGCATTCACAGTCTCTTTTGTACACAAGCTCTCTATGTTTGAGTCACAACATGATCCATATTAGCCAACATGTTCTCAACAGCTATACTATGACTTTTTAATGACATGCTATGCTATAACATTATTTTACATACTATACTATGATTTTTTTTGACGTACTATATACCATGATATTTCTGGACATGCTATACTATGATATTTTAATGCCTTTTTTTCGACATGCTATACTATGACTTTTTTTGGACATGCTATAATATGACTTTTAAACATACTATACTATGACTTTTTTTTCACTAACTTTGACATACTATAGTATGACTTTTTTTCATGACGTTTTTCGACATACTATACTATGACTTTTTTTCACGAAATTTTTCGACATACAATACTATGACTTTTTCATGAAATTTTTCGACATACAATACTATGACTTTTTTTTCACTAACTTTGACATACTATAGTATGACTTTTTTTCATGACGTTTTTCGACATACTATACTATGACTTTTTTTCACGAAATTTTTCGACATACAATACTATGACTTTTTCATGAAATTTTTCGACATACAATACTATGAC
The DNA here is from genome assembly GCA_916701645.2 of Sebastolobus alascanus. Classification (NCBI taxonomy): domain Eukaryota; kingdom Metazoa; phylum Chordata; class Actinopteri; order Perciformes; family Sebastidae; genus Sebastolobus; species Sebastolobus alascanus. Next base: position 1,433,860 of record CAKAOJ020000036.1, on the reverse strand, counting down.
TTTTTTTCACAAACTTTTTTGACAAACTATACTATGACTTTTTTTTCACTAACTTTGACATACTATAGTATGACTTTTTTTCACGACATTTTTCGACGTACTATACTATGACTTTTCTTCATAAAATTTTTCGACATACAATACCATGACTTTTTCATGAAATTTTTCGACATACAATACTATGAATTTTTTCACAAAATTTTTCGACATACTATAGTATGACTTTTTCATAAAATTTTTCGACATACAATACTATGACTTTTTTTTCATGACGTTTTTCGACATACTATACTATGACTTTTTTTCACGAAATTTTTCGACATACAATACTATGACTTTTTCATGAAATTTTTCGACATACAATACTATGACTTTTTTTCACAAACTTTTTTGACGAACTATACTATGACTTTTTTTCATGAAATGTTTCGACATACTATAGTATGACTTTTTTTAATTAAATTTTACGACATACTATATAGTATGACTTTTTTTCATAAAATTTTTCGACATACAATACTATGACTTTTTTTCATGACATTTTTCGACATACAATACTGACTTTTTTTCATAACATTTTTTGACATACTATAGTATGACTTTTTTTCATGAAATTTTTCCACATACTATAGTATAACTTTTTTTCATGAAATTTTTCGACATACTATAGTATGACTTTTTTTCCTGAAATGTTTCGACATACTATACTATGACTTTTTTTCATGAAATTTTTCGACATACTATAGTATGACTTTTTTCTATAAAAATTGAAATACTATACTATGACTTTTCTTCATAAAATTTTTCGACATACAATACCATGACTTTTTCATGAAATTTTTCGACATACAATACTATGACTTTTTTCACAAAATTTTTCGACATACTATAGTATGACTTTTTTTCATAAAATTTTTCGACATACAATACTATGACTTTTTTTCATGACGTTTTTCGACATACTATACTATGACTTTTTTCACGAAATTTTTCGACATACAATACTATGACTTTTTTCATGAAATTTTTCGAAATACTATAGTATGACTTTTTCATAAAATTTTTCGACATACAATACTATGACTTTTTTTTCATGACGTTTTTCGACATACTATACTATGACTTTTTTTCACGAAATTTTTCGACATACAATACTATGACTTTTTCATGAAATTTTTCGACATACAATACTATGACTTTTTTTCACAAACTTTTTTGACAAACTATACTATGACTTTTTTTCATGAAATGTTTCGACATACTATAGTATGACTTTTTTTAATGAAATTTTACGACATACAATACTATGACATTTTTTCATGAAATTTTTCGACATACAATACTATGACTTTTTTCATGAAATTTTTCGACATACAATACTATGACTTTTTTTCATGAAATTTTTCGACATAAAATACTGTGACTTTTTTCATGAAATTTTTCGACATACAATACTATGACTTTTTTCATGAAATTTTTTGACATACAATACTATGACTTTTTTCATGACATTTTTCGACATACAATACTATGACTTTTTTTCATGAAATTTTTCGACATACTATAGTATGACTTTTTTTCTATAAAAATTTCGACATACTATAGTATGACTTTTTTTCCTGAAATGTTTCGACATACTATACTATGACTTTTTTTCATGAAATTTTTCGACATACTATAGTATGACTTTTTTCTATAAAAATTGACATACTATAGTATGACTTTTTTTCCTGAAATTTTTCGACATACAATACTATGACTTTTTTTTCACAAAATTTTTCGACAAACAATACTATGACATTTTTTCATGAAATTTTTCGACATACAATACTATGACTTTTTTTCATGAAATTTTTCGACATACTATAGTATGACTTTTTTTCCTGAAATTTTCGACATACAATACTATGACTTTTTTTTCACAAAATTTTTCGACATACTATACTATGACTTTTTTTCATGAAATTTTTCGACATACTATACTATGACTTTTTTTCATGAAATTTTTCGACATACAATACTATGACTTTTTTTCATGAAATTTTTCGACATACAATACTATGACTTTTTTTCATGAAATTTTTCGACATACAATACTATGACATTTTTTCATGAAATTTTTCGACATACAATACTATGACTTTTTTTCATGAAATTTTTCGACATACTATAGTATGACTTTTTTTAACGAAATGTTTCGACATACAATACTATGACTTTTTTTCATGAAATTTTTCCACATACAATACTATGACTTTTTTCATGAAATTTTTCGACATACAATACTATGACTTTTTTTCCTGAAATTTTTCGACATACAATACTATGACTTTTTTTTCACAAAATTTTGACATACTATACTATGACTTTTTTTCATGAAATTTTTCGACTTACAATACTATGACTTTTTTTCATGAAATTTTTCGACATACAATACTATGAATTTTTTTCATAAAATTTTTCGACATACAATACTATGACATTTTTTCATGAAATTTTTCGACATACAACTGTTTTTTTCATGAAATTTTTCGACTTACAATACTATGACTTTTTTTCATGAAATTTTTCGACATACAATACTATGAATTTTTTTCATAAAATTTTTCGACATACAATACTATGACATTTTTTCATGAAATTTTTCGACATACAACTGTTTTTTTCATGAAATTTTTCGACATACAATACTATGACTTTTTTTTCACGAAAATTTTTCGACATACTATACTATGACTTTTTTTCATGACATTTTTCGACATACTATAGTATGACTTTTTTTAACGAAATGTTTCGACATACAATACTATGACTTTTTTTCATGAAATTTTTCGACATACAATACTATGACTTTTTTTTCACAAAATTTTGACATACTATACTATGACTTTTTTTCATGAAATTTTCGACTTACAATACTATGACTTTTTTTCATGAAATTTTTCGACATACAATACTATGAATTTTTTTCATAAAATTTTTCGACATACAATACTATGACATTTTTTCATGAAATTTTTCGACATACAACTGTTTTTTTCATGAAATTTTTCGACTTACAATACTATGACTTTTTTTCATGAAATTTTTCGACATACAATACTATGAATTTTTTTCATAAAATTTTTCGACATACAATACTATGACATTTTTTCATGAAATTTTTCGACATACAACTGTTTTTTTCATGACATTTTTCGACATACTATAGTATGACTTTTTTTAACGAAATGTTTCGACATACAATACTATGACTTTTTTTCATGAAATTTTTCGACATACAATACTATGAATTTTTTTTACGAATATTTTCGACAATTTCACAATTTTCATGAAAAAAGTCATACTATAGTATGACTTTTTTCATGAAAATTTTCGAAGTTTTAAACTGAGTTTTTTTTCCATCAAATTAATCGACAGACTATACTATGCCTTTTTATATGAAAATGTTTGACATTCTATACTATGACATTGTTTTACGAATATTTTTGAAAATTTTCATGAAAAGTCATACTATAGCATGTCGAAAATATTCGGAAAAAAAAAATAGTATAGAATGTCGAAAATGTTCATGAAAAAAGGCATAGTATAGTCTGTCGATTAATTTGAAATGAAATTTTTCCACATACAATACTATGACTTTTTTCATGAAATTTTTCGACATAAAATACTATGACTTTTTTTCATGAAATTTTTCGACATACAATACTATGACTTTTTTTCATGAAATTTTTCGACATACTATAGTATGACTTTTTTTCTATAAAAATTTCGACATACTATAGTATGACTTTTTTTCCTGAAATGTTTCGACATACTATACTATGACTTTTTTTCATGAAATTTTTCGACATACTATAGTATGACTTTTTTTCTATAAAAATTGATATACTATAGTATGACTTTTTTTCCTGAAATTTTTCGACATACAATACTATGACTTTTTTTTCACAAAATTTTTCGACATACTATACTATGACTTTTTTTCATGAAATTTTTCGACATACTATACTATGACTTTTTTTCTATAAAAATTGATATACTATAGTATGACTTTTTTTCCTGAAATTTTTCGACATACAATACTATGACTTTTTTTTCACAAAATTTTTCGACATACTATACTATGACTTTTTTTCATGAAATTTTTCGACATACTATACTATGACTTTTTTACATGAAATTTTTCGACATACAATACTATGACTTTTTTTCATGAAATTTTTCGACATACAATACTATGACTTTTTTTCATGAAATTTTTCGACATACAATACTATGACATTTTTTCATGAAATTTTTCGACATACAATACTATGACTTTTTTTCATGAAATTTTTCGACATACTATAGTATGACTTTTTTTAACGAAATTTTTCCACATACTATAGTATGACTTTTTTTCATGAAATTTTTCCACATACTATACTATGACTTTTTTTTCACAACATTTTTCGACATACTATACTATGACTTTTTTTCCAGAAATTTTTCGACATACAATACTATGACTTTTTTTTCACAAAATTTTGACATACTATACTATGACTTTTTTTCATGAAATTTTTCGACTTACAATACTATGACTTTTTTTCATGAAATTTTTCGACATACAATACTATGAATTTTTTTCATAAAATTTTTCGACATACAATACTATGACATTTTTTCATGAAATTTTTCGACATACAACTGTTTTTTTCATGAAATTTTTCGACATACAATACTATGACTTTTTTTTCACGAAAATTTTTCGACATACTATACTATGACTTTTTTTCATGACATTTTTCGACATACAATACTATGACTTTTTTTCATGAAATTTTTCGACATACTATACTATGACTTTTTTTCATGAAATTTTTCGACATACTATACTATGACTTTTTTACATGAAATTTTTCGACATACAATACTATGACTTTTTTTCATGAAATTTTTCGACATACAATACTATGACTTTTTTTCATGAAATTTTTCGACATACAATACTATGACATTTTTTCATGAAATTTTTCGACATACAATACTATGACTTTTTTTCATGAAATTTTTCGACATACTATAGTATGACTTTTTTTAACGAAATGTTTCGACATACAATACTATGACTTTTTTTCATGAAATTTTTCCACATACTATACTATGACTTTTTTTTCACAACATTTTTCGACATACTATACTATGACTTTTTTTCCTGAAATTTTTCGACATACAATACTATGACTTTTTTTTCACAAAATTTTGACATACTATACTATGACTTTTTTTCATGAAATTTTTCGACTTACAATACTATGACTTTTTTTCATGAAATTTTTCGACATACAATACTATGACTTTTTTTCATAAAATTTTTCGACATACAATACTATGACATTTTTTCATGAAATTTTTCGACATACAACTGTTTTTTTCATGAAATTTTTCGACTTACAATACTATGACTTTTTTTCATGAAATTTTTCGACATACAATACTATGAATTTTTTTCATAAAATTTTTCGACATACTATACTATGACATTTTTTCATGAAATTTTTCGACATACAACTGTTTTTTTCATGAAATTTTTCGACATACAATACTATGACTTTTTTTTCACGAAAATTTTTCGACATACTATACTATGACTTTTTTTCATGACATTTTTCGACATACTATAGTATGACTTTTTTTAACGAAATGTTTCGACATACAATACTATGACTTTTTTTCATGAAATTTTTCGACATACAATACTATGACTTTTTTTTCACAAAATTTTGACATACTATACTATGACTTTTTTTAATTAAATTTTCGACTTAAAATACTATGACTTTTTTTCATGAAATTTTTCGACATACAATACTATGAATTTTTTTCATAAAATTTTTCGACATACAATACTATGACATTTTTTCATGAAATTTTTCGACATACAACTGTTTTTTTCATGAAATTTTTCGACTTACAATACTATGACTTTTTTTCATGAAATTTTTCGACATACAATACTATGAATTTTTTTCATAAAATTTTTCGACATACAATACTATGACATTTTTTCATGAAATTTTTCGACATACAACTGTTTTTTTCATGACATTTTTCGACATACTATAGTATGACTTTTTTTAACGAAATGTTTCGACATACAATACTATGACTTTTTTTCATGAAATTTTTCGACATACAATACTATGAATTTTTTTTACGAATATTTTCGACAATTTCACAATTTTCATGAAAAAAGTCATACTATAGTATGACTTTTTTCATGAAAATTTTCGAAATTTTAAACTGAGTTTTTTTTCCATCAAATTAATCGACAGACTATACTATGCCTTTTTATATGAAAATGTTTGACATTCTATACTATGACATTGTTTTACGAATATTTTTGAAAATTTTCATGAAAAAAGTCATACTATAGCATGTCGAAAATATTCGGAAAAAAAAAATAGTATAGAATGTCGAAAATGTTCATGAAAAAAGGCATAGTATAGTCTGTCGATTAATTTGGTGGAAAAAAAACTCAGTTTAAAATTTCGAACATTTTCATGAATTCATACTATAGCATGTCTTTTTTCATGAAAATTGACGAAATTTTAAACTGATTTTTTTTTCCACCAAATTAATCGACAGACTATACTATGCCTTTTTTCATGAAAATTTTCGACATTCTATACTATGACATTTTTTTACGAATATTTTTGAAAATTTTCATGAAAAAAGTCATACTATAGCATGTCGAAAATATTCGTAAAAAAATGTCATAGTATAGTCTGTCGATTAATTTGGTGGAAAAAAAACTCAGTTTAAAATTTCGAACATTTTCATGAAGTCATACTATAGCATGTCTTTTTTCATGAAAATTGACGAAATTTTAAACTGATTTTTTTTTCCACCAAATTAATCGACAGACTATACTATGCCTTTTTTCATGAAAATTTTCGACATTCTATACTATGACATTTTTTTACGAATATTTTTGAAAATTTTAATGAAAAAAGTCATACTATAGCATGTCGAAAATATTCGTAAAAAAATGTCATAGTATAGAATGTCGAAAATTTTCATGAAAAAAGGCATAGTATAGTCTGTCGATTAATTTGGTGGAAAAAAAACTCAGTTTAAAATTTCGAAAATGTTCATGAATTCATACTATAGCATGTCTTTTTTCATGAAAATTGACGAGATTTTAAACTGAGTTTTTTTTCCACCAAATTAATCGACAGACTATACTATGCCTTTTTATATGAACATTTTCGACATTCTATACTATGACATGTTTTTACGAATATTTTTGAAAATTTTAATGAAAAAAGTCATACTATAGCATGTCGAAAATATTCGTAAAAAAATGTCATAGTATAGAATGTCGAAAATTTTCATGAAAAAAGGCATAGTATAGTCTGTAGATTCATTTGGTGGAAAAAAAACTCAGTTTAAAATTTCGAAAATTTTCATGAAAAGTCATACTTTTTCACGAAATTTTTGTCATGTCTTTTTTCTTGAAAATTGACGAAATTTTAAACTGAGTTTTTTTTCCACCAAATTAATCGACAGACTATACTATGCCTTTTTTCATGAAAATTTTCGACATTCTATACTATGACATTTTTTTACGAATATTTTTGAAAATTTTCATGAAAAAAGTCATACTATAGCATGTCGAAAATATTCGTAAAAAAATGTCATAGTATAGAATGTCGAAAATTTTCATGAAAAAAGGCATAGTATAGTCTGTCGATTAATTTGGTGGAAAAAAAACTCAGTTTAAAATTTCGAACATTTTCATGAAGTCATACTATAGCATGTCTTTTTCATGAAAATTGACGAAATTTTAAACTGAGTTTTTTTTCCACCAAATTAATCGACAGACTATACTATGCCTTTTTTCATGAACATTTTCGACATTCTATACTATGACATTTTTTTACGAATATTTTTGAAAACTTTCATGAAAAAAGTCATAATATAGCATGTCGAAAATATTCGTAAAAAAATGTCATAGTATAGTCTGTCGATTAATTTGGTGGAAAAAAAACTCAGTTTAAAATTTCGAAAATTTTCATGAAGTCATACTATAGCATGTCTTTTTTCATTGAAGTTTTTTTTTTTCATGAAAATTGTCGAAATTTTAAACTAGTTTTTTTTCACAAAATTATTCGACATCTATACTAGCCTTTTTTAGAAATTTTCGAAATTGTTATAAAAAAATTTTTTAAAATATTTAAAATGTCATGAAGAATCAATAATGTTTTGAAAAATGAAAATTGTCGATTAATTTTAAAATTTTCATTTAAATATGAAATTCGATAATTTGTGAAAAAAAACTTTTTTTAAATTTACAAATTTTATGAAGTATTTTTCACAAATTATCTTGAAAATAACATTTTTCTGAAAATTTTTCACAAATTCATACTATACATTTTTTTAGAAAATTTTGAAATTTTCATAAAATTTTTTTAAAATATTTTAAAATTTATGAAAATTCAATATTCTGAAAAAGCAGTAATATCTTCATTATATTTGTCGAAAATTTTCTGTTTAAAATTTCAAATATCTGATTATTTGATGAAAAAATTTTAAAATTCGAAAATTTTAAATATTTTTTCCACTTTTTTATGAAAATAAATTTTATCTGACAAATTTTCGACCAAATAATGCAATTTATAGCATATTTTCTAAAATTTTCAGAAAAAAGTCATACTATAGTTGTCGAAATATTTTAAAAAAATTTCATAAAAGAATTAATTCGAAAATATCTATAATTTATAATATGTGAAAAAAAACTTCATTTAAAATTCGAATTTTGATTATTTGCTGAAAATTCATTTAAAATTCGAAATTTTAATGAGTTTTTCAAATTTTCAAAAATTACGAAATTTAACTGTTTTTTTTCTCAAATTAATTATAATGAATTTTCAAATTTTCTGAAAATTTGATTCATAATAAGTCATTATTTTGCAGTAATAAATTTAAAAAAATTCATAATATAGCTGTCGAAATATTGTTAAAAAAAAAGAAGTTTAAATTAAAATTTTGAAAAAATCACTTAATTTTTTTTTATTTATTGACGAAATTTTCATTTTTTTTTTTCACAAATTAAATTAAATATATCTTTTTTCAAAATTATTCAAATTCTATATAATTTTTTTAAAATTTTAATTTATGAAAAATTTTGAATATTTTTGAAAATTTTGAAAAAAGTCATACTATAGCATGTCGAAAATATTCGTAAAAAAATGTCATTGTATAGAATGTCGAAAATTTTCATGAAAAAAGGCACAGTATAGTCTGTCGATTAATTTGGTGGAAAAAAAAATTTAAAATTTCGAAATTTATGAAGTCATACTATATGTCTTTTTTCATGAAAATGACAATTTTAAACTTTATTTCTAAAATTAATGATGATAAATGCAATTTTCATGAAATTTGGCACATTTATCTATGATTTTTTTACAAAATAATTTTAAATTTATGAAAAAATCATACTTAAGCTCAATATTCTTAAAAAAATGTAAATTGATAAATGTAAAATTTTTTAAAAAATAATAGTCTGTCGATTAATTGCTTTTTAAAAAACTCTTTAAATTTCAAAATATTACATTATTCATATAGCATGTTTTTTTCATGAAAATTGTCAAATTTACACTGAGTTTTTTTTCCACCAAATTATCACAGATAAATATGCTTTTTTCAGAAAATTTCACAATATACTATGACTATTTTTTTGAATATTTTTGAAAATTTTCATGAAAAATTTCTATGCATGATAAAATATTCTTAAAAATGAATAGTATAAATTCGAAAATTTTCATAAAAAAGGATTATAGATGTCATTATTTGTTTTTTAAAAAAATTTTCAATTTAAAATTTCATTTTATACGTATATTATGATCTTTTTTTTAAAATTATGAAATTTTAATGATTTTTCTACCAAATAATGTAAGATATCAATTTTTTTCATGAAGTATTCGACATTCTATCTATATTTTTTTAGAAATATTTTGTAAATTTTATAAAATTTTCATATAGCATGTCGAAAATATTTTAAAAAAATGTGAATTTAGAATCGAAAATTTTCTGAAAAAATTAATGATAGTCTGTCATTAATTTGTGAAAAAAATTTGTAAAATCTCGAAATTTTTTTAAGAATACTATAGCATTTTTTTGAAAATTACGAAGTTTAAAGAGTTTTTTTCCACAAATTAATAAGATTTATAACTGTTTTTTCAAAAATTTTACATTCTATATTACTTTTTTAAGAAAATTTTTAAAATTTTCATAAAAAGTTCTATATACTGTCGAAAATTTTCTAAAAAATGTCATTAATAGAATGTCAAAATTTTTTAAAAAATGATAGATATTGTATTAATTTGGTGAAAAAAATTCAGTTTATATATTGAAATTTTATGAAGATATTATAAATGTCTTTTTCATGAAAATCAAATTTTAATGATTTTTTTTAAAAAATGCAAATTATAAATGCATATTTTTTTAAAAAGTTTGTTATCTATGCATTAATTTTTGACGAAAATATTTTAAATTTTAAATTTAAAATTTCATGAAGTCAGACTATAAATTTTAAAAATGTAATATGAAATTAAAATTTTTTTTACAAGTTAATGTCGACATTTATGGCTGTTAAAAAAATATTTGAAATTTAAAAATATTTATTAGATATATTGAAAATTTTCATGAAAAATACAAATTTTAAACTGAGTTTTTTTCCACCAAATGAATCGACAGACTATACTATGTCTTTTTCATGAAAATTTTCGACATTCTATACTATGACATTTTTTTACGAATATTTTTGAAAATTTTCATGAAAAAAGTCATAGTATAGCATGTCGAAAATATTCGTAAAAAAATGTCATAGCATAGAATGTCGAAAATTTTCATTAAAAAAGGCATAGTATAGTCTGTCGATTAATTTCGTGGAAAAAAAACTCAGTTTAAAATTTCGAAAATTTTCATGAAAAGTCATACTATAGCATGTCGAAAATATTCGTAAAAAAATGTCATAGTATAAAATGTCGATTAATTTGGTGGAAAAAAAACTCAGTTTAAAATTTCGAAAATTTTCATGAAGTCATACTATAGCATGTCTTTTTTCATAAAAATTGACGAAATTTTAAACTGACTTTTTTTCCACCAAATTAATCGACAGACTATACTATGCCTTTTTTCATGAAAATTTTCGACATTCTATACTATGACGTTTTTTTACGAATATTTTTGAAAATTTTCATGAAAAAAGTCATACTATAGCATGTCGAAAATATTCGTAAAAAAATGTCATAGTATAGAATGTCGAAAATTTTCATGAAAAAAGGCATAGTATAGTCTGTCGATTAATTTGGTGGAAAAAAAATCAGTTTAAAATTTCGAAAATTTTCATGAAGTCATACTATAGCATGTCTTTTTTCATGAAAATTGACGAAATTTTAAACTGAGTTTTTTTTCCACCAAATTAATCGACAGACTATACTATGTCTTTTTTCATGAAAATTTTCGACATTCTATACTATGACATTTTTTTACGAATATTTTCGAAAATTTTCATGAAAAAAGTCATACTATAGCATGTCGAAAATATTCGTAAAAAAATGTCATAGTATAGAATGTCGAAAATTTTCATTAAAAAAGGCATAGTATAGTCTGTCGATTAATTTCGTGGAAAAAAAACTCAGTTTAAAATTTCGAAAATTTTCATGAAAGTCATACTATAGCATGTCGAAAATATTCGTAATAAAATGTCATAGTATAGAATGTCATAATTGGTGAAAAAAACTATTTTAAAATCGAAATTTTAAAGTAACTATATGAAAATTTTCATAAATTGAGAATTTTAAATGATTTTTTCACAAATTATGAAGTAACTATGCTTTTTTCAAAAAATTTGACATACTATACTATGCGTTTTTTTGAAAATTTTTAATTTATGAAAAAGTTTTACATAGATTAAAATATCATGTAAAAATTTCATATTAGAATGTTAAATTTTCTTAAAAAAGCATAGTATAGTTCGAATTATTGTTTTAAAAAAATTTAAAATTCGAAATTTCTTTGAACAATATAATTTAAAATTGACGAAATTTTAAACTGAGTTTTTTTTCCACCAAATTAATCGACAGACTATACTGTCTTTTTTCATGAAAATTTTCGACATTCTATACTATGACATTTTTTTACGAATATTTTTGAAAATTTTCATGAAAAAAGTCATACTATAGCATGTCGAAAATATTCGTAAAAAAATGTCATTGTATAGAATGTCGAAAATTTTCATGAAAAAAGGCACAGTATAGTCTGTCGATTAATTTGGTGGAAAAAAAACTCAGTTTAAAATTTCGAAAATTTTCATGAAGTCATACTATAGCATGTCTTTTTTCATGAAAATTGACGAAATTTTAAACTGACTTTTTTTCCACCAAATTAATCGACAGACTATACTATGCCTTTTTTCATGAAAATTTTCGACATTCTATACTATGACATTTTTTTACGAATATTTTTGAAAATTTTCATGAAAAAAGTCATACTATAGCATGTCGAAAATATTCGTAAAAAAATGTCATAGTATAGAATGTCGAAAATTTTCATGAAAAAAGGCATAGTATAGTCTGTCGATTAATTTGGTGGAAAAAAAAATCAGTTTAAAATTTCGAAAATTTTCATGAAGTCATACTATAGCATGACTTTTTTCTTGAAAATTGACGAAATTTTAAACTGAGTTTTTTTTCCACCAAATTAATCGACAGACTATACTATGCCTTTTTTCATGAAAATTTTCGACATTATATACTATGACATTTTTTTACGAATATTTTTGAAAATTTTCATGAAAAAAGTCATACTATAGCATGTCGAAAATATTCGTAAAAAAATGTCATAGTATAAAATGTCGAAAATTTTCATGAAAAAAGGCATAGTATAGTCTGTCGATTAATTTGGTGGAAAAAAAACTCAGTTTAAAATTTCGAAAATTTTCATGAAGTCATACTATAGCGTGTCTTTTTTCTTGAAAATTGACGAAATTTTAAACTGAGTTTTTTTTCCACCAAATTAATCGACAGACTATACTGTCTTTTTCATGAAAATTTTCGACATTCTATACTATGACATTTTTTTACGAATATTTTTGAAAATTTTCATGAAAAAAGTCATACTATAGCATGTCGAAAATATTCGTAAAAAAATGTCATTGTATAGAATGTCGAAAATTTTCATGAAAAAAGGCATAGTATAGTCTGTCGATTAATTTGGTGGAAAAAAAACTCAGTTTAAAATTTCGAAAATTTTCATGAAGTCATACTATAGCATGTCTTTTTTCATGAAAATTGACGAAATTTTAAACTGACGTTTTTTCCCCACAAAATTAATCGACAGACTATACTATGCCTTTTTTCATGAAAATTTTCGACATTCTATACTATGACATTTTTTTACGAATATTTTTGAAAATTTTCATGAAAAAAGTCATACTATAGCATGTCGAAAATATTCGTAAAAAAATGTAATAGTATAGAATGTCGAAAATTTTCATGAAAAAAGCCATAGTATAGTCTGTCGATTAATTTGGTGGAAAAAAAACTCAGTTTAAAATTTCAAAAATTTTCATGAAGTCATACTATAGCATGTCTTTTTTCATGAAAATTGACGAAATTTTAAACTGAGTTTTTTTTCCACCAAATTAATCGACAGACTATACTATGCCTTTTTTCATGAAAATTTTCGACATTCGATACTATGAAATTTTTTTACGAATATTTTTGAAAATTTTCATGAAAAAAGTCACACTATAGCATGTCGAAAATATTCGTAAAAAAATGTCATAGTATAGAATGTCGAAAATTTTCATGAAAAAAGGCATAGTATAGTCTGTCGATTAATTTGGTTGAAAAAAAACTCAGTTTAAAATTTCGAAAATTTTCATGAAGTCATACTATAGCATGTCTTTTTTCATGAAAATTGACGAAATTTTAAACTGAGTTTTTTTTCCACCAAATTAATCGACAGACTATACTATGCCTTTTTTCATGAACATTTTCGACATTCTATACTATGACATTTTTTTACGAATATTTTTGAAAATTGTCATGAAAAAAGTCATACTATAGCATGTCTTTTTTCATGAAAATTGACGAAATTTTAAACTAATTTTTTTTCCACCAAATTAATCGACAGACTATACTATGCCTTTTTTCATGAAAATTTTCGTAATTCTATTCTATGACATTTTTTTACGAATATTTTTGAAAATTTTCATGAAAAAAGTCATACTATAGCATGTCGAAAATATTCGTAAAAAAATGTCATAGTATAGAATGTCGAAAATTTTCATGAAAAAAGGCATAGTATAGTCTGTCGATTACTTTGGTGGAAAAAAAACTCAGTTTAAAATTTCGAAAATTTTCATGAAGTCATACTATAGCATGTCTTTTTTCATGAAAATTGACGAAATTTTAAACTGAGTTTTTTTTCCACCAAATTAATCGACAGACTATACTATGCTTTTTTTCATGAAAATTTTCGACATTCTATACTATGAAATTTTTTTACGAATATTTTTGAAAATTTTCATGAAAAAAGTCATACTATAGCATGTCGAAAATATTCGTAAAAAAATGTCATAGTATAGAATGTCGAAAATTTTCATGAAAAAAGCCATAGTATAGTCTGTCGATTAATTTGGTGGAAAAAAAACTCAGTTTAAAATTTCAAAAATTTTCATGAAGTCATACTATAGCATGTCTTTTTTCATGAAAATTGACGAAATTTTAAACTGTTTTTTTTCCACCAAATTAATCGACAGACTATACTATGCCTTTTTTCATGAAAATTTTCGACATTCGATACTATGAAATTTTTTTACGAATATTTTTGAAAATTTTCATGAAAAAAGTCACACTATAGCATGTCGAAAATATTCGTAAAAAAATGTCATAGTATAGAATGTCGAAAATTTTCATGAAAAAAGTTATAATCTGAATTAATTTGGGAAAAAAGCAGTTTAAATTTCGAAAATTTGCATGAATTTAACTAGTAATTCTTTTTTATGAAAATTGACGAAATATTAACTAGTTTTTTCCAAAATAATTGTACAGACATTTTCTTTTTTATGAAAATTTTCGACATACTATACTATGACATTTTTTTAGAATATTTTGAAAATTTCATGAAAAAAGTCAATTTTCATGTGAAAATATTCTAAAAAAAGTCATATATAGATAAAATTTTCAAAAAAAAAGTATAGAATTAATTTTTATTGGGAAAAAACTCATTTTTAATTAAAATTGTCGAATAAACTAGTATAATTCTTTTTTCATGAAAATTGACAATTTTAACTTTTTAATTTTCAAATTATGACAGAATTTTACGATTTTTTGAAAATTTTCGACATATACTATAATTTTTTTCGAAAATTTTCGAAAATTTTATGAATAGTAATTAGAATTTCGAAAAATTGAAAAAAGTCATAGTATAAATGTCGAAAATTTTATGAAAAAAGAATTAGTTTTCATTAATTTGTTGAAAAAAAACTTTTTTAAATTTCGAAAATTTTATAAGTCTATTGATTTTTTATCAAGAAAATGATGAAATTTTATTGTTTAATTTACAAATTAATCGACAGACTATACTATGCCTTTTTTCATGAAAATTTCGACATTCTATACTATGCATTTTTTTGAATATTTTTGAAAATTGACATGAAAATATACTTTACTTTTTTCATGAAAATGACAAATTTTAAACTTTTTTTTTTCACAAATTATCGACACTATACATACTTTTTTCAGAAATTTTAAATTCTATTCTATGCATTTTTTTAAAATATTCTAAAAAATTTTCATAAAAAATTCAAAATATTGCATGAAAAAATCTAAAAATGTCTATTGTGAAAAAATTTTCATGAAAATTCAATTTTTCATACTTTAGGTATATATCAGTTTAAAATTTCGAAAATTTATGTCATAAAGCTTTTTATTTATAATTTTGATGAAATTTTAAACAGTTTATTTCAAAATTTAATCAAATAATGTCTTTTTTCATGAAAATTTTCGAATTTAAATGATTTTTTTCATAAATTTTGAATTAAAAAAATCATTTAATTCGAAATTTTCATTCTAAATAATGTCATTTTTATGAAATTAAAATTTTGAAAAAAGTATATATACTGATATTAATGAAAAAAAAATTTTAAATTTAATTTTCAATCATACTATAATTTTTTATTATATTTGAAAATTTTCTAAAATATACTTTTTTTTCAAATATTAAAATTATAGCTTTTTTATCAAAAATTTTTAAATTCAAAATAAATTCTTTTCATAATTTGAAAATTTTCATAAAAAAGTCATATATAGCATGTAAAATATTCGTAAAAATCATATATAATGTCGAAAATTTATGAAAAAAGCATATATAGTTTCGATTATTTGATGAAAAAAAATCAGTTTAAATTTGAAAATTTTTAAGCAATAATAATCTTTTTTCGAAAATTTTCGAATTTTAACAGTTTTTTTCACAAATTAATCGAAATTTAAATGTTTTTTAAAAATTTTACTTCTATACTATGACATTTTTTTTAATATTTTGAAAATGTCAAAATCTACTATAGCATGTCTTTTTCATGAAAATTGACGAAATTTTAAACTAATTTTTTTTCCACCAAATTAATCGACAGACTATACTATGCCTTTTTTCATGAAAATTTTCGTAATTCTATTCTATGACATTTTTTTACGAATATTTTGAAAATTTTCATGAAAAAAGTCATACTATAGCATGTCGAAAATATTCGTAAAAAAATGTCATAGTATAGAATGTCGAAAATTTTCATGAAAAAAGGCATAGTATAGTCTGTCGATTAATTTGGTGGAAAAAAAACTCAGTTTAAAATTTCGAAAATTTTCATGAAGTCATACTATAGCATGTCTTTTTCATGAAAATTGACGAAATTTTAAACTGAGTTTTTTTCCACCAAATTAATCGACAGACTATACTATGCCTTTTTTCATGAAAATTTTCGACATTCTATACTATGACATTTTTTTACGAATATTTTTGAAAATTTTCATGAAAAAAGTCATACTATAGCATGTCGAAAATATTCGTAAAAAAATGTCATAGTATAGAATGTCGAAAATTTTCATGAAAAAAGGCATAGTATAGTCTGTCGATTAATTTGGTGGAAAAAAAACTCAGTTTAAAATTTCGAAAATTTTCATGAAGTCATACTATAGCATGTCTTTTTTCATGAAAATTGACGAAATTTTAAACTGAGTTTTTTTTCCACCAAATTAATCGACAGACTATACTATGCCTTTTTTCATGAAAATTTTCGACATTCTATACTATGACATTTTTTTACGAATATTTTTGAAAATTTTCATGAAAAAAGTCATAGTATAGCATGTCGAAAATATTCGTAAAAAAAAGTCATAGCATAGAATGTCGAAAATTTTCATGAAAAAAGGCATAGTATAGTCTGTCGATTAATTTCGTGGAAAAAAAACTCAGTTTAAAATTTCGAAAATTTTCATGAAAAGTCATACTATAGCATGTCGAAAATATTCGTAAAAAAATGTCATAGTATAGAATGTCGATTAATTTGGTGGAAAAAAAACTCAGTTTAAAATTTCGAAAATTTTCATGAAGTCATACTATAGCATGTCTTTTTTCATGAAAATTGACGAAATTTTAAACTGACTTTTTTTCCACCAAATTAATCGACAGACTATACTATGCCTTTTTTCATGAAAATTTTCGACATTCTATACTATGACATTTTTTTACGAATATTTTTGAAAATTTTCATGAAAAAAGTCATACTATAGCATGTCGAAAATATTCGTAAAAAAATGTCATAGTATAGAATGTCGAAAATTTTCATGAAAAAAGGCATAGTATAGTCTGTCGATTAATTTGGTGGAAAAAAAAATCAGTTTAAAATTTCGAAAATTTTCATGAAGTCATACTATAGCATGTCTTTTTTCTTGAAAATTGACGAAATTTTAAACTGAGTTTTTTTTCCACCAAATTAATCGACAGACCATACTATGTCTTTTTTCATGAAAATTTTCGACATTCTATACTATGACATTTTTTTACGAATATTTTTGAAAATTTTCATGAAAAAAGTCATACTATAGCATGTCGAAAATATTCGTAAAAAAATGTCATTGTATAGAATGTCGAAAATTTTCATGAAAAAAGGCATAGTATAGTCTGTCGATTAATTTGGTGGAAAAAAAACTCAGTTTAAAATTTCGAAAATTTTCATGAAGTCATACTATAGCATGTCTTTTTTCTTGAAAATTGACGAAATTTTAAACTGAGTTTTTTTTCCACCAAATTAATCGACAGACTATACTGTCTTTTTTCATTAAAATTTTCGACATTTTATACTATGACATTTTTTTACGAATATTTTTGAAAATTTTCATGAAAAAAGTCATACTATAGCATGTCGAAAATATTCGTAAAAAAATGTCATTGTATAGAATGTCGAAAATTTTCATGAAAAAAGGCATAGTATAGTCTGTCGATTAATTTGGTGGAAAAAAAACTCAGTTTAAAATTTCGAAAATTTTCATGAAGTCATACTATAGCATGTCTTTTTTCATGAAAATTGACGAAATTTTAAACTGACGTTTTTTTCCCCACAAAATTAATCGACAGACTATACTATGCCTTTTTTCATGAAAATTTTCGACATTCTATACTATGACATTTTTTTACGAATATTTTTGAAAATTTTCATGAAAAAAGTCATACTATAGCATGTCGAAAATATTCGTAAAAAAATGTCATAGTATAGAATGTCGAAAATTTTCATGAAAAAAGGCATAGTATAGTCTGTCGATTAATTTTGTGGAAAAAAAACTCAGTTTAAAATTTCGAAAATTTTCATGAAGTCATACTATAGCATGTCTTTTTTCATGAAAATTGACGAAATTTTAAACTGAGTTTTTTTTCCACCAAATTAATCGACAGACTATACTATGCCTTTTTTCATGAAAATTTTCGACATTCGATACTAAGAAATTTTTTTACGAATATTTTTGAAAATTTTCATGAAAAAAGTCATACTATAGCATGTCGAAAATATTCGTAAAAAAATGTCATAGTATAGAATGTCGAAAATTTTCATGAAAAAAGGCATAGTATAGTCTGTCGATTAATTTGGTTGAAAAAAAACTCAGTTTAAAATTTCGAAAATTTTCATGAAGTCATACTATAGCATGTCTTTTTTCATGAAAATTGACGAAATTTTAAACTGATTTTTTTTTCCACCAAATTAATCGACAGACTATACTATGCCTTTTTTCATGAAAATTTTCGACATTCTATACTATGACATTTTTTTACGAATATTTTTGAAAATTTTCATGAAAAAAGTCATACTATAGCATGTCTTTTTTCATGAAAATTGACGAAATTTTAAACTATTTTTTTTTCCACCAAATTAATCGACAGACTATACTATGCCTTTTTTCATGAAAATTTTCGTAATTCTATTCTATGACATTTTTTTACGAATATTTTTGAAAATTTTCATGAAAAAAGTCATACTATAGCATGTCGAAAATATTCGTAAAAAAATGTCATAGTATAGAATGTCGAAAATTTTCATGAAAAAAGGCATAGTATAGTCTGTTGATTAATTTGGTGGAAAAAAAACTAAGTTTAAAATTTCGAAAATTTTCATGAAGTCATACTATAGCATGTCTTTTTTCATGAAAATTGACGAAATTTTAAACTGAGTTTTTTTTCCACCAAATTAATCGACAGACTATACTATGCCTTTTTTCATGAAAATTTTCGACATTCTATACTATGACATTTTTTTACGAATATTTTTGAAAATTTTCATGAAAAAAGTCATACTATAGCATGTCGAAAATATTCGTAAAAAAATGTCATAGTATAGAATGTCGAAAATTTTCATGAAAAAAGGCATAGTATAGTCTGTTGATTAATTTGGTGGAAAAAAAACTAAGTTTAAAATTTCGAAAATTTTCATGAAGTCATACTATAGCATGTCTTTTTTCATGAAAATTGACGAAATTTTAAACTGAGTTTTTTTTCCACCAAATTAATCGACATACTATACTATGACCTTTTTTCATGAAATTTTTCGACATACTATAGTATGACTTTTTTTCATATATTTTTTTGACATACTAAAGTATGACTTTTTTTCACGAAATTTTTCAACATACTATACTATAACTTTTTTTCATGAAATTTTTCGACATACTATAGTATAACTTTTTTTCATGAAATTTTTCAACATACTATAGTATGACTTTTTTTCATGACGTTTTTCGACATACTATAGTATGACTTTTTTTCATGACGTTTTTCGACATACAATACTATGACTTTTTTTCATGAAATTATTCGACATACAATACTGTGACTTTTTTTCGAAATACAATACTATGACTTTTTTTCATTACATTTTTCGACATACTTTTTTTCACGAAAATTTTCGACATACTATACTAAGACTTTTTTTCATGAAATTTCTCAACATACTATAATATGACTTTTTTTCATGACGTTTTTCGACATACTATACTATGACTTTTTTTTCATGAATTTTTCGACATACAGTACTATGACTTTTTTTTCACAAAATTTTTAAACATACAATACTATGACTTTTTATTCACGACATTTTCGACATACTATAGTATGACTTTTTCTCAAAAACAATTTCGACATACTATAGTATGACTTTTTTTCCTGAAATTTTTCGACATACAATACTATGACTTTTTTTCATGAAATTTTTCGACATACAATACTATGACTTTTTTTCATGAAATTTTTCGACATACAATACTATGACTTTTTTTCATGAAATTTTTCGACATACAATACTATGACTTTTTTTCATGAAATTTTTCGACATACAATACTATGACTTTTTATTCACGACATTTTCGACATACTTTAGTATGACTTTTTTTCAAAAAAAATTTCGACATACTATAGTATGACTTTTTTTTCCTGAAATTTTTCGACATACAATACTATGACTTTTTTTTCACGAAATATTTCGACATACAATACTATGACTTTTTTTCATGAAATTTTTCGACATACTATACTATGACCTTTTTTCATGAAATTTTTCGACATACTATAGTATGACTTTTTTTCATATATTTATTTGACATACTAAAGTATGACTTTTTTTCACGAAATTTTTCAACATACTATACTATAACTTTTTTTCATGAAATTTTTCGACATACTATAGTATGACTTTTTTTCATGAAATTTTTCAACATACTATAGTATGACTTTTTTTCATGACGTTTTTCGACATACTATAGTATGACTTTTTTTCATGACGTTTTTCGACATACTATACTATGACTTTTTTTCATGAAATTTTTCGACATACAATACTATGACTTTTTTCATGAAATTTTTCGACATACAATACTATGACTTTTTTTCATGAAATTATTCGACATACAATACTGTGACTTTTTTTCATGAAATTTTTCGACATACAATACTATGACTTTTTTTCATTACATTTTTCGACATACTTTTTTTCACGAAAATTTTCGACATACTATACTAAGACTTTTTTTCATGAAATTTCTCGACATACTATAATATGACTTTTTTTCATGACGTTTTTCGACATACTATACTATGACTTTTTTTTCATGAATTTTTCGACATACAGTACTATGACTTTTTTTTCACAAAATTTTTAAACATACAATACTATGACTTTTTATTCACGACATTTTCGACATACTATAGTATGACTTTTTCTCAAAAACAATTTCGACATACTATAGTATGACTTTTTTTCCTGAAATTTTTTGACATACAATACTGTGACTTTTTTTCATGAAATTTTTCGACATACAATGCTGTGACTTTTTTTTCATGAAATTTTTCGACATACTATAGTATGACTTTTTTTAATGAAATTTTTCGACATACAATACTATGACTTTTTTCATGAAATTTTTCGATTTACAATACTATGACTTTTTTTCATGAAATTTTTCGACATACAATACTATGACTTTTTTTCATGAAATTTTTCGACATACAATACTATGACTTTTTTTCACGAAATTTTTTCGACATACAATATGACTTTTTTTTATGAAATTTTTAAATATTCTATTGTATGACTTTTTTTCATGAAAATTTTCAACAAACTATACTATGACTTTTTTTTCATGAAATTTTTCGACATACTATAGTATGACTTTTTTTCATGAAATTTTTCAACATACTATAGTATGACTTTTTTTCATGACGTTTTTCGACATACTATAGTATGACTTTTTTTCATATATTTTTTTGACATACTAAAGTATGACTTTTTTTCACGAAATTTTTCAACATACTATACTATAACTTTTTTTCATGAAATTTTTCGACATACTATAGTATGACTTTTTTTCATGAAATTTTTCAACATACTATACTATGACTTTTTTTCATGACGTTTTTCGACATACTATAGTATGACTTTTTTTCATGACGTTTTTCGACATACTATAGTATGACTTTTTTTCATGAAATTTTTCGACATACAATACTATGACTTTTTTCATGAAATTTTTCGACATACAATACTATGACTTTTTTTCATGAAATTATTCGACATACAATACTGTGACTTTTTTTCACGAAATTTTTCGACATACAATACTATGACTTTTTTTCATTACATTTTTCGACATACTTTTTTTCACGAAAATTTTCGACATACTATACTAAGACTTTTTTTCATGAAATTTCTCGACATACTATAATATGACTTTTTTTCATGACGTTTTTCGACATACTATACTATGACTTTTTTTTCATGAATTTTTCGACATACAGTACTATGACTTTTTTTTCACAAAATTTTTAAACATACAATACTATGACTTTTTATTCACGACATTTTCGACATACTATAGTATGACTTTTTCTCAAAAACAATTTCGACATACTATAGTATGACTTTTTTTCCTGAAATTTTTCGACATACAATACTGTGACTTTTTTTCATGAAATTTTTCGACATACAATGCTGTGACTTTTTTTTCATGAAATTTTTCGACATACTATAATATGACTTTTTTTCATAAAGTTTTTCGACATACTATACTATGACTTTTTTTTCATGAATTTTTCGACATACAGTACTATGACTTTTTTTTCACAAAATTTTTAAACATACAATACTATGACTTTTTATTCACGACATTTTCGACATACTATAGTATGACTTTTTCTCAAATACAATTTCGACATACTATAGTATGACTTTTTTTCCTGAAATTTTTCGACATACAATACTGTGACTTTTTTTCATGAAATTTTTCGACATACAATGCTGTGACTTTTTTTTCATGAAATTTTTCGACATACGAAAGTATGACTTTTTTTAATGAAATTTTTCGACATACAATACTATGACTTTTTTTCATGAAATTTTTCGACATACAATACTATGACTTTTTTTCATGAAATTTTTCGACATACAATACTATGACTTTTTTTCATGAAATTTTTCGACATACAATACTATGACTTTTTTTCATGAAATTATTCGACATACAATACTGTGACTTTTTTTCACGAAATTTTTCGACATACAATACTATGACTTTTTTTCATTACATTTTTCGACATACTTTTTTTCACGAAATTATTCGACATACTATACTACGACCTTTTTTCATGAAATTTTTCGACATACTATAGTATGACTTTTTTTCATATATTTTTTTGACATACTAAAGTATGACTTTTTTTCACGAAATTTTTCAACATACTATACTATAACTTTTTTTCATGAAATTTTTCGACATACTATAGTATGACTTTTTTTCATGAAATTTTTCAACATACTATAGTATGACTTTTTTTCATGACGTTTTTCGACATACTATAGTATGACTTTTTTTCATGACGTTTTTCGACATACTATACTATGACTTTTTTTCATGAAATTTTTCGACATACAATACTATGACTTTTTTCATGAAATTTTTCGACATACAATACTATGACTTTTTTTCATGAAATTATTCGACATACAATACTGTGACTTTTTTTCGAAATACAATACTATGACTTTTTTTCATTACATTTTTCGACATACTTTTTTTCACGAACATTTTCGACATACTATACTAAGACTTTTTTTCATGAAATTTCTCAACATACTATAATATGACTTTTTTTCATGACGTTTTTTCGACATACTATACTATGACTTTTTTTTCATGAATTTTTCGACATACAGTACTATGACTTTTTTTTCACAAAATTTTTAAACATACAATACTATGACTTTTTATTCACGACATTTTCGACATACTATGGTATGACTTTTCTCAAAAACAATTTCGACATACTATAGTATGACTTTTTTTCCTGAAATTTTTCGACATACAATACTGTGACTTTTTTTCATGAAATTTTTCGACATACAATGCTGTGACTTTTTTTTCATGAAATTTTTCGACATACGAAAGTATGACTTTTTTTAATGAAATTTTTCGACATACAATACTATGACTTTTTTTCATGAAATTTTTCGACATACAATACTATGACTTTTTTTCATGAAATTTTTCGACATACAATACTATGACTTTTTTTCATGAAATTTTTCGACATACAATACTATGACTTTTTTTCATGAAATTTTTCGACATACAATACTATGACTTTTTTTTCACGAAATATTTCGACATACAATACTGTGACTTTTTTTTCATGAAATTTTTCGACATACGAAAGTATGACTTTTTTTAATGAAATTTTTCGACATACAATACTATGACTTTTTTTCATGAAATTTTTCGACATACAATACTATGACTTTTTTTCATGAAATTTTTCGACATACGAAAGTATGACTTTTTTTAATGAAATTTTTCGACATACAATACTATGACTTTTTTTCATGAAATTTTTCGACATACAATACTATGACTTTTTTTCATGAAATTTTTCGACATACAATACTATGACTTTTTTTCATGAAATTTTTCGACATACAATACTATGACTTTTTTTCATGAAAATTTTCGCCATTCTATACTATGACATTTTTTTACGAATATTTTCGACATGCTATAGTATGACTTTTTTCCAAAAAATTTGACATACTATAGTATGACTTTTTTTCATAAATTTTTTTGACATACTATAGTATGACTGTTTTTCACGAAATTTTTCGACATACTATACTTTAACTTTTTTCATGAAATTTTTCGACATACTATAGTATGACTTTTTTTCATGAAATTTTTCGACATACAATACTATGACTTTTTTTCATGAAATTTTGACATACAATACTATGACTTTTTTTCATGAAATTTTTCGACATACAATACTATGACTTTTTTTCATGAAATTTTTCGACATACAATACTATGACTTTTTTTCATGAAATTTTTCGACATACAATACTATGACTTTTTATTCACGACATTTTCGACATACTTTAGTATGACTTTTTTTCAAAAAAATTTCGACATACTATAGTATGACTTTTTTTTCCTGAAATTTTTCGACATACAATACTATGACTTTTTTTCATGAAATTTTTCGACATACAATACTATGACTTTTTTTCATGAAATTTTTCGACATACAATACTATGACTTTTTTTCATGAAATTTTTCGACATACAATACTATGACTTTTTATTCACGACATTTTCGACATACTTTAGTATGACTTTTTTTCAAAAAAAATTTCGACATACTATAGTATGACTTTTTTTTCCTGAAATTTTTCGACATACAATACTATGACTTTTTTTTCACGAAATATTTCGACATACAATACTATGACTTTTTTTCATGAAATTTTTCGACATACTATACTATGACCTTTTTTCATGAAATTTTTCGACATACTATAGTATGACTTTTTTTAATGAAATTTTACGACATACTATAGTATGACTTTTTTTCATACATTTTTTTGACATACTAAAGTATGACTTTTTTTCACGAAATTTTTCAACTTACTATACTATAACTTTTTTTCATGAAATTTTTCGACATACTATAGTATGACTTTTTTTCATGAAATTTTTCAACATACTATAGTATGACTTTTTTTCATGACGTTTTTCGACATACTATAGTATGACTTTTTTTCATGACGTTTTTCGACATACTATACTATGACTTTTTTTCATGAAATTTTTCGACATACAATACTATGACTTTTTTCATGAAATTTTTCGACATACAATACTATGACTTTTTTTCATGAAATTATTCGACATACAATACTGTGACTTTTTTTCGACATACAATACTATGACTTTTTTTCATTACATTTTTCGACATACTTTTTTTCACGAAAATTTTCGACATACTATACTAAGACTTTTTTTCATGAAATTTCTCAACATACTATAATATGACTTTTTTTCATGACGTTTTTCGACATACTATACTATGACTTTTTTTTCATGAATTTTTCGACATACAGTACTATGACTTTTTTTTCACAAAATTTTTAAACATACAATACTATGACTTTTTATTCACGACATTTTCGACATACTATAGTATGACTTTTTCTCAAATACAATTTCGACATACTATAGTATGACTTTTTTTCCTGAAATTTTTCGACATACAATACTGTGACTTTTTTTCATGAAATTTTTCGACATACAATGCTGTGACTTTTTTTTCATGAAATTTTTCGACATACTATAGTATGACTTTTTTTAATGAAATTTTTCGACATACAATACTATGACTTTTTTTCATGAAATTTTTCGACATACAATACTATGACTTTTTTTCATGAAATTTTTCGACATACAATACTATGACTTTTTTTCACGAAATTTTTTCGACATACAATATGACTTTTTTTTTATGAAATTTTTAAATATTCTATTGTATGACTTTTTTTCATGAAAATTTTCAACAAACTATACTATGACTTTTTTTTCATGAAATTTTTCGACATACTATACTTTGACTTTTTTTCATGACATTTTTCGACATACTATACTACGACATTAAAATGTCATGATATATATATATATATATATATAAAAAAAAAAAAAAGTATAGTATAGCATGTGGAAAAAAGTCGAACTATAGAACGTTGAAAAAAGTCATAGTATAGTATGTAAAAAGAAATGTCATATTATAATATGTCGAAAAAAGTCATAAAAAGTGATAATAAAAATTTAAAGAAAAGTCATAGCATAGTATATCGATAAAAGTCATAGTATAGTGAAAAATATAGTAGAAGTAGTAGTCATAGTATAGAAAAAAATAAATAGATGTCATATTAAAGTATATTAAATGAAGTAATTTAAAAGTCATACTATAGTATGTTGAAAATCATAAATCATAAAATAGCATGTAAAAAAAGTGTCTTTGTATAGCATGTCGAAAAAAGTCATAAAAAACTGATAGTATAGTATGTCGGAAAAAGTTTTTTAAAAATTATAATGTCAACATACTATACTATGGTATTTTTTCTTTGGACATACAATAATTTGACTTTTTTCCCCATGCTGTTGTTTTTTTATGATAAATGTAATAATATGAATTAATCTCATAGTACGTCATTAAAAAGTTGTGAATTGTTCTTTTATTAAAATCTGACAATTGTTTTTGTGATAATTGCTTAATTGGTAGATAAAATCATACCATGTGTCTTAAGCATTGTTAATATTTGTGTAGTTTTGTGTAGGTTGTTGCACTTTGGATTTAAAATGTGAGGGTGCAGGTCGTATCCACGCCGACCCTCCACCATTTCCTGCTTTCTCGTTTCGGCTCGCTACGGTTTGTTTTGGTTGACGGATACGGAACGGATATGACATCACGTTACTCAGAATACAACAATAAAAGTGGTAACTTCCTTCTACCTTCACATAGACTTAAATGAAGCAAATATATTGATTCTGGTGTTAAAAAATCATTTTCAAAATCGTAAAAAAAAACTAAAAAAACAATACATAGGTGAATTGATTTTTTTTTCCCCACCCCTAATGTTCAGTGATAACACGGTCACTACTCATCCTCTCTCTCTCTCTCTACATACTGTCTGCATACAGTATCTTTCCATCTCTCAACCCCTCAGTCTCCCCCCTTCTCTCAGGGTCAGCTGATTCACATCCGTGTGATTGATGCCTCATCCAGACCTCAATCTTTATGCCATTAAGCGCCAATTGTGGCGGGTAATTTAGGCCGCAGTCTGAGGGCGAGTGACCGAGTCAGCCGCGGGGGCGACACAGGATTACAAAGCACGCCGCTGTCCTCCACCTCCCTACACACACACATTCAACCAAACCACCAAGCCTCTACGACGCTGTGAAGAATGTCGCCCCTGTCAGCGCCGTCCCCTACTCAATCCCAGCATGCACTGCTCTGTCATAAGTGGCCTTCAGCGCTAACAAAGAGGGCTTATTTTATTCCTCTCGGCACACAAAGTGCAAAGATGTGAAGGATGAAAGTGAAGGAGTGAAGCTATTGACCCGCTGCATCAGCTTGATTATGTGAGCAGTAACCACAGAGGCATCATGGACGCCTGCGGGGGGGTCAGTTGACGGGTCGAGGTGACCAGTTTCCTGTCACAGAGAGACGTCTCCAAACATTAGGAAACATTGTTTGTCACACTGTAATCTGTGTTCTGTCCATAGAAACAGGAGTAAAACTGAGAATCTCATTCAAATCAATGTAGCAGGATGGCCAGAGCGGAGGCCATTTTATTAGGGATGTAAAATTAAAAAAAATTTTGCCTAGGTTTGCAGCGTTGTTGGTACCAATGGATTCTTTAGGTTTTCTAGTTTCATATGATACCAGTATTTTCACTCTAGCTTTAAAATTGAGCCCGTAACAACCTTAAAATCACAAGTTACGTTAAAGAAATTAGTGGCGTTAAAACAAATTTGCATTAATGCATTATTATTGTGTTAACTTTGACAGCCCTCGTTCTAATAAAACTATTTTTTTTTTGCCTAAATGAATACTGACTTACATATTGTATATAGGAATAGTCACACTACATACGATTAAAGACACTTTTGTCAAGAAAAGTTATTCCACTCTAGCTTTGAAACTGAGTCCGCTACAACCTCCGAAAGATCGATTGCATTAATGCATTAAATAAATTAGTGGCGTTAAAACGAATTTGCGTTAACGCGTTGTTAACTTAATTAAAAACTTATTTTTTAATTGTTTTTGTTTTTTATGAAACTATATATTTGTGCCTCCCTTTGAAAGATTTATGTTATTAGGAAAAAACAGGGAAGTGAAGAGAGAGACTGTGAAACACAATGTTAGTTTGAGGTATTTGAACGCTAGCCTTGTCCTTTAAATACACAAATTATTAGTATTTCTACTAATTATCTTACTCAACTATTTTAATATAATTTGTGTTAAGTAAACATATATTTTTTTAATTTTAATATTTTTTAGAATTATAATATAATAATATATTTTTTAATATTTATTTTTTATATCTTTTTATTTTTCCATATATATATTATTTATTTTTTATTTTTTTTAAGAATTTTTGAATCTCCTGACCAAATAACTAACCCCGTTATTGTCTCCATCACCGTCTGTTTCACAGCAGAAAAACAGAGTTCAGTCATTAGAGTTGTAAACAACCTGCCTAATTAAACTATGACTGTAAAGAACCGAAGATGATTACGACAAACACATGGATTAGTATTCATAACCCATCCGTCAAAGTGACATGAATTGGCCACACAGGAGTTCACTGCGTCTCACAGCGAGTCCCCCGTGATACATTAATAGATGTTAATTCATGCCGGTGTCAGGAGGAAACCAACGGGTTTATGTGAAGTTTTATGACCTCCTCTTGTAAACTGTCTATTAATGAATAGAGCTTCGGTATTGATAAACTATAAAAAAAATATATATAATATCAGGAGGCTGGTTATGAGCAGATGAGATTGCAGCATTAAGGTCTGGTTCAGTTTTATTCTGGTTATTATTCATATCTATCACCTGTCCTGAAGAACCTTGAAGTCAAGGTGCTTATTGGATTACAACTACAAATCCCCACAACAGGGCAACATGGGCAACATCAGGTTAGGTTAGTAGGTTTAGTGAAAAGAAAACATCAAAGTTTGGCTTAAAATTACTACGTTTGTTATGTTATTAAGCTACAGATGTAAATTAAACACAAACACACTATTTACAAACTAAATAGTGCATTAAGACAAATCAGTAAGATACTGTAAAAGGAAAAGAAAAGAATATATAGTATTCTGCTACATAATGTATTTCTAAACAAGAAAATTTACTGTAAAATACTGTGAAAGTACTCAAAAAACAAAACTGCCTTTAAATCGTATATAGAGTGACTATTCTTATGTATATAACCTGTTAAGTCACTATTCATTTAGGCACTAATTTCTTTAACGCATTAACACAATTCAATCTTTCCGAGGTTGTAGCGGGCTCAGTTTTAAAGCTAAAGTGAAGCTACTGGTATCATAGTAAACTAGATAACCTGATGAATCCATCAGTACCAACCATGTCATGCTAGCTTGTCGTGAAAGAG
Organism: Sebastolobus alascanus; assembly: GCA_916701645.2. Classification (NCBI taxonomy): domain Eukaryota; kingdom Metazoa; phylum Chordata; class Actinopteri; order Perciformes; family Sebastidae; genus Sebastolobus; species Sebastolobus alascanus. The sequence goes on along the minus strand of CAKAOJ020000036.1, from coordinate 1,403,268 downwards.
GCTAAATAATGCTCCAAACGTACGCTAAAGTTTGGCGAGGAAAAACTGTCATGGCCATTTTCAAAGGGGCCCCATGACCTCTGACCTCCAGATATGTAAATGAAAATGTGTTTTATGGGTACCCACGAGTCTCCCCTTTACAGAAAGGGTCTATAGTACAGCATGTCTAATAAAAACATGAAAACACTGTAACCTAACACAAACAATTAAAGAATTTCAATTAAAATTCATCAACCATCCATCTATACTGCTTTTTTGTCCAGATAAAATGTCTCTTTTTTCACTTGTTTTGTTCCAGTCATGCAGGTTCAAACAGTTCAGAGAGAACCCCCCCCCCTGTTGTAAAATAAAGCTAATAGCCGCCTGTCACACAAATACATTACACAACCCTGAAATTAAACCCCCATGGCTTCAAAACAGAAGTGTAAAGACAGCTATCGATATTACATCCGCTGAATGTGGGGAATTGGATTTCCTGATAGCAGGCAGCATTTCACATGCAGAGATGGGAGTTTATTAAGAGTCATTAAAGTCCTATTTTCTTACTGTGGAATTGCGTCAGTGGATATGAGCGCACACTGAGAGCTGTGATGAGAGGTGGGGGAGCACAGGCAGGTATTACCTGGCTTTGGTGCAGCAATAACGGAGCGACTTGAGAAGAAGGATTAATGGCAGTTGGTCGAATAAAAATCCTTCTTGAAATTGCTGAGAATGAGCTTCATCTCACTGCAAAAATCTCCTTCTCACCAAGTCATGTTAGTCAGTGATGGACTCCTCAAACATCATTTGAACCACTTTCCAATGCAAGTTTCCTAATCATCAATTGTATTATTGTTAGGGCTGTCAATCGATTAATCTGATCAAAATGTACCTTAAAGGGAGATTTGTCAAGCATTTAATACTCTTATCAACATGGTAGTGGACAAATATGCTGCTTTATGCAAATGTATGTATATATTTATTATTGGAAATCAATTAACAACACAAAACAATGACAGATAATGTGCAGAAACCCTCACAGGTACTGCATTTAGCATAAAAAATATGCTCAAATCATAACATGGCAAACTGCAGCCCAACAGGCAACAACAGCTGTCAGTGTGTCAGTGTGCTGACTTGACTATGACTTGCACCAAACTGCATGTGATTATCATAAAGTGGGCATGTCTGTAAAGGGGAGACTCGTGGGTACCCATAGAACCCATTTACATTCACATATCTGGAGGTCAGAGGTCAAGGGACCCCTTTGAAAATGGCCATGACAGTTTTTCCTTGACGAAATTTAGCGCAAGTTTGGAGCGTTCTTTAGCCTCCTTCACTACAAGCTAGTATGACATGGTTAGTACCAATAGATTCTTTAGGTTTTCTAGTTTCATATGATACCAGTATCTTCACTCTAGCTTTAAAACTGAGTCCACTACAACTTAAAATCACAAGTTGCATCAATGCGTTAAAGAAATTAGTGGCGTTAAAACAAATTTGTGTTAACGTGTTATTATCACGTTAACTTTGAAAGCTCTACTTTTAATAAATGCTCTTGTACTTCATGCAAAACCCAATAAACAAAGTTTTCAAAGCTCATCTCACTCCTCGTCCATTAACGGTGTCCTCAGTAATGACGTGTCATTATAAAAGGGGGATAAAAGAAAACTTCAGATGTGTAAATATGTCGACAGCTGACAAACACATTAACTGAACAAAACTGTACATTTTTCTCAAAAAGTAAAAGCTACTAATAACGAACGGTGACTCAAGTGGCATTTATGGCCACTTCCCAAATACGTTCTTGGTAAATGTGGTGAAGACTGTTATTATGGTGCACTGTATTATGGCTCGAGGACGTGCAGTTAGTCTAATGGCTGCGTCGAAAAGATAATGCAGAATTATGACTAGAAATTACATTCAAATGTCAGACTAATTTCCTGGCATTTTATGACGATGACGTGCAGGTGTCAGACCATTTACCCATCATCCTTTTCTGTTTTACATTAATGTTTTATTCATAATATCAGAAATGCATCAGTAGATAGTCAGTGACCATCAACGCCATTTAATATGACACGTGGAGCCATAAATGGGAGCCCAGTATTTGTCTGTTTGTGCCATAACTTTTCCATTCAACTCATTTTCCATGAAATTATAAGAAGAGTGGTTTTAATTAATAACTTTCCTACTCTGAGTCTATTCATGGTCTGTTTCAATAACACCAGCACCATTTTATTTACATTTTGGACCTGAGTGGAGCATTAAGATATTATTTTATCATTCAGTAGTAAATCTGCTTTAGGTGTTAAGATGTTTCTTATGAGATGCCAAACCGTGAAACAAGAGTCTGAGGGGCGAAAAGGTAAATATGTTTTAGGTCAAAAACATGTTATCTGTGGTTTTTATACGGTCTCCAGTAATGTCTGGTATGTTAAAGGCATCTCTACAGTGTCAGTTAATGGTTTTGTGCAGCTACACTTTACTTTGCATCTCTTCTTTCCATAAAAGCAGTTATAAATACCACCAGTGGATCAACATCAACAACAGCCAGGCATGCCAGCAAACCTGCAGCGCCACAGATGGATTATTGAACGGGAATACCGAACACAGGCTCAGGGGCCAAAAGTGTCAGGGGCCTATTCAACTACAAAATGTCACTCAAAGAGCCTCAAAATGACCACAGAGAGACCAAAACAACTAAAAAGAGATTCAAAATGACTACAAAGAGACTCAAAATGACCAAATGGACACTAAAAATTACCACAGAGACACAAAATGACCAAATAAAGATGCAAAATGACTACAAAGACCCTCAAAATGACTACAAAGACACTCAAAACGACTACAAAGGGCCTCAAAATGATGATTCTGTTAAAAATAGAGACTTGATATGACTACAAAATCAATCAAAACGACCAAATAGACACTCAAAATTACTACAAATGCCACAAAATGACCACAAAGAGACATAACATGACCAAATAGAGCCTCAAAATGACTACAGAGACCAAAACAACTACAAAGAGACTCAAAATGACTACAAAGCAATCAAAACAACTACAAAGAGATGCAAAACAGCCGCAAAGACACACAGTGACTATGAAAAAGGGCAACGCAACCACAGAGAAACACAGAGCAACTACAAAGAAAATCAAAATGACCACAAAGAGCATCAAAATGACCACAAAGAGACCAAAACAACTACAAGAAGCCTCAAATTGACCAAATAAATACTCAAAAAGACAACAAAGAGACTAATAATGACCAAACAGAGACTTGAAAGTACAAAAAGAAACAATAACAAAAGAAGAACAGAAAGCAGCTGACCTGTGTGTGTTGCTGCTACAGTACAGAGGAGAGGAGGTGAGGCCTGCTGCATGTCTGTGTCTGGTGGCCCATGTTCTGATAACCCGTCCATGTTCATCATCAGGACCTCATGTCTGAAACAAATATTAATACAGTTTATATAAACAGGCACATTGCTGCAGACTCATTATACTGCAGACTATGTGGACAGCAGCCTTCCTTCATACAGGCCTGTAGCTGGAGTCACTGGAACACAACTCATGCAGGTAAACAACAAATGAACAGACAACAAAAGATAAAAACACACTGATTTAATAAGGAACATAAATCAAACAGGTTAATCCAAAACCTTTAATACAACCACCAGCAGTCAGTCAGCTTTATAAACACACAAAGTGAAGCAGAGAGAGGAGGAGGAGGAAGAGGAGGAAGAGGAGGAGGAGGAGGAGGAGGAGGAGGCCTGCAGCAGCTGGTAGTTTACAGGTTGTTTCTTAACTCACCTGTCTGGAAGGATCTCTGCAGCTCAGTGAAGTGAAGTCATCACCTCTGGTCCACTCTTTATCTTTAATATAAACTAGAAATATTAAAAGAAAACAGGGGAATATGTTGAGAGCTCTGCAGGAGCAGCGTGGACGCTCTCAGACAGCAGCATGGTCGCGAGCAGGGAGCCAATCAGCGCACCTGTGCATCACTAGACGTGCGTTTCAATTAGCGTGCGCGTCCCCGGCTCGTTAGGGTCGTGCATGTGAGTGACATCATCATCATCATTCCCGAGTTTCACATCTGCATTAGACAACAGAACATGAAAAAACAAATATATTTATACATCAGAATTTTCAGGTATATTTTGACTATAGGTTGATTTTAGAAAAATTGGTTTCAATGTTATTTTAACACAATTCAATTTATTTGGTAGTTAGAGGAGAAACTACTAAGGCGTATTAGTATGGAGGACAGAACCTGCCAAAAACAAAAATAAATAAATGACTAAATATGTCATTAAATGTAGCAAAAATAATATTAAAAATAATGTAGCCTTTAATTAATTGATGAAAGAAATGAAATGTTACATAAATTGATATTTCTGTTTAAATTTGCTTCTTTAATTATTCAACCTTGTATTAATTCCCTTATTTATGTACTCTTCTGTTTAATCTTCCCTTTATTTATTCATGAATTTATCTTTATTAATTTTTAAATTTATTTATTTATTTAATAATTTATGCATTTTTTATTTATGTTGTAGTAATTTTAAAATGTATGTATTTATTTATTTATGTTCAATTTTTCCTTTGAATTTCACCCCTTATTTATTTCCCCAAACTTAAAAAGAAATGCAAAAAATAAATACATTTAAAAATTAATTAAAAATAAATAAGAACATAAATAAATAAAAGGAAAATTAAACAGAAGAGTAAATAAATAAAATAATTAATACAAAGACGAAAGAGAAAATTAAAACGGAAATATCAATTTATGTCACATTTTATCGATTCATTAATGGCAACATTTATTTTTAATATTATTTTTGCTGTATTTAATGACATTTATTTATTTATTTATTGAGTCATTTATTTATTTATTCATTTATTTTACTCCTCATGCCGCGCTGGATAAAGAAGAATCACTGAGTGTTCAGCCGGCCTGATGTGAACCCTCCCCCTCATGCCAGTTGGTCAAAGCTAAAATAAAGTTGTCGGAGACCTCAGATGACTTTTTCTTTATCCGGTCTCATCTCTTTGCTCTCCACGGCTCCTTCGGCTCGGTGACCCCGAGGTCAACAACATTAACTCTAATCTTTATCAGGCTCTCAGGATCACCTCAAACTGCAGGTGTCTGCCGCTGTTCTTTCTTTTCATCTTTGTCCGGTGAAAAAACGCCACGTACAAACGGTCTGGGTGATTTCACAGTTTTTAATCATAACTTTTTGTACAATAGATTTTACATTTTCACAAGCTAAGAAGTTAATGATGCCGGGTAGCTGAGGGAGTCTGCGTCTCCAAAAAAGCCATTTTTGGTATTTTTGAAACAACAGATGGGATTGGAGATGGACAGCAAACATATTTAACATCTTTTTTTTCATCCAAAAGTGGGACTTTTACATGAGGAGGACGTCTGAGCTCAGAGGAACTCTTCTATAAACTTTATCTCATATTCCAGGGCCAATGAAGATATGACACTGGGATTCAAATATAAAATGATCAGACGTACTGTAAGACACAATTCTGAGAAATGTAATCAGTTCCAGTTTGAGTTTTTAACATTTCTCTTTAAATTTCCCTCCAAAATTCACATTCAATCTGTTGGAATTTCCCCACGTGCCCACCTTTTGGTCAAATATACCATAAAAACAAGCCTTCAGTGGTAAATGGTATAGAATATATTTGTCTTTAAACATTGACTTCCTTCTCAATCACCATGCGATGACAATTTTCTTTCTTGCCTAACTTCAAGTTAGTGTCGCCATAATTATTTCAAACCAAAAATATTTACGGTAACAGAAAGTTGAACAATTTAAATGTGAGCTATCGGTGCCCGGTCGTTCACTTCAACTCATCGAAACAGCAAAAAATTAGTAAAAGATAGAAAAATAAGTTTAAATCTTAGCCAAAAAACTCAAATACTATATTTAAGCAACATCATAAATGGGGCTATGGTACAAAACAATATGCTTATATAACTACAGTAGGAGAGTTACATTGATATCCTCTTTCTCAGATGCAATAATATTCCATGTACATACTGGGAGAAATATACACGTTATAAAAAACAATATTCTGGTTTATTCAATATGTTGTATCTGAATGTCAAAATAGCTCACAATGCTCTGGAATAGAATATCATCAGACATTTACTTGTCCAATTTATAGTTTCAGCCAAGTACATACAGTGCATATACCATGTTTATGCTCGGTAAATAACATTTAGGTTCTGCTATACATTAATCATGTTTTTGAGAAGCGACATAAACCCAAGCAGCGTGTTGTAGACGCTCCCGTCGGCGTCCAAATGGATGTGGAACATGCAACAGTGCTGTATGTAAACGAGAATTCAAAATCCCTCAAAACAGATGCGTCTACGTCTGAGAATGATTGCGTTGTTTTTTTTTTTTTTTTTTATTTTCCCAGCAGTCCTCGGGAGCAGACATACAAAATGCTTGAACGATTTACATACAGTACATAAGTCACATGTTAACGTGTTTGCTGCAGTCGCTTTCACGACAAGACAGAATTGACCGTTTGCTGAACCCCCCCCCATCCCCCTCAAAATAATGATTCTTCAGTCGAAACTTAGCAGCTTTGTAGTCCAATCAACATGCTGGAACTAAAAAGAGCCATAGTCTGGATCCAACAAGCTTTCCCTTTCCAGAATAACAAAAATCAGAGCAAAAGTTTCAAGAGTGGATTAAACAGAGTTCTTGGCTGCTAATGTTAGCCCGCCTGGCTAAATAGCTTTCTAGCTACAGTAACATAGTGTTACCAAAGAGAAGCTGCTGCCGCCATTTTGGACTGAAAACGCTTATTATATTTATAATATTTTTAGGCGCTTTTACTGGCATCCGGTAGTCGCTTTCAGTCCAAAATGGCGGAAGCGTAGCTCTACAGCAGGGCGCTGATGATGCAACAGAACGAAAAATTGGCTTTCACTTTTTCGCGATATACAGTACGTTCTTTGGCGTTACTTTCTGGGCCAAGGAGCCATAGAAATAGAATAGGTGTAGAACGGACCATTCACATTCAAATCAACGTAGCAGGTTGGTCAGAGCGGCGGCCATTTTTATGTATATCGTTGCCATTGCAAGCGTTGAAGCCTTGGATGTATAGTAACTTACGTATAAACTAAACTGAGTCACGGCAAATGGCGGACTCACTGAGGTGAGGTTTTGCAGTAACGACTAAAACGAGCAGTGGAGTAGTAACGTTACGAAGCACAAAGAGCCAGAGGAAATTAGTATAATTTAGCAACTTAGAGGTACGATATGTACTTCTAAGTTGGCCCCTTCTCCTCCTTGGCTCAACTAACAAGCGAGGGAGAGAGAGCAGCGATGGTCGAGCGAGCTAGAGAGTGAATGAAGTGAGGGAGCGGCGTTAGTGAGAACAAAGCAGCGAATCAGAGAAATAAAATGTTATTTTCTGATTGTTTCCCGGCGGTTATGTTCCAAAGCACAAAAAACACACAACTAACTCAGCACAACTCTGCATAGCCATTGTGCCTGGGTATCAGAAGCCGAGGGGCGTGACAAAGCGGCGATATTTGACCACCTGAACCGGCCTGTGTGCTGTTATTGGTTGGGGGGTTGCACCCCAGCGTGGGGCCAAAAGGCTGTTTGCAGACGGCCAGCAGTCTCGAGTAAAGCAAAATAAGAAGAAAAGAGAAAATCCAGAGAGAAGGCTGCAGGGTCTCTGCAGAAACAGACACCACCACACACTTCTAGCGGGTCATAAGTGATGATTGAGAGGGATTATTTTTGTATCAGTCTATACGTTGGTTTTATTGGGAAATTCTTGCATATTATACCTTTAATGCTTCATCCACGCACTCTTGTCCCAGCGGAGGAAAGCACATCGCTATCGTCAGACTTTGCTGAGCTCATTTTCTGTAACCAGTGTAGCATTAAAGCATGGTGGAATTAGCTAGCTAGCTAGCTAACGTGTGTGTGTGACACCACACTTTACGACTCTACTGATATGTGCTGTCACCATAACAACTAACAACAATTGACATTTTTTTTGTACTAGTAAAATGACCACGTAAAACACTTCAGTGTCCGTTGTACTATTATTCTATTTCTATGCAAGAAGCATATCATAGCTAACTGCATGATTTGGTGGGATTACAAGTAGAACAAGCCTGGAACACCCACAGTCGCAGTGACAGTAAGTGAGGGGGGGCGGGGCTTAGCAAACGGTCAACATCAAGCGATCGCTTCCTCCCCAAACACGTGTTGACAGATTCACAATTGAGGCAATAAGTCGTAACACTGAACTGACAGAAAAGGATGCTCTGAGCTCTGGCGTGATGGAGGTGTGTGAGTTACCGTTGAATATACTCTACAACAATATTATTATTTTTTCTCCTCAGCTTTTGTTTTTGTGGACGCAGTGCAGCGAAAGTACATCAAAACTAAAAGAAAAGAGGTGAAACTGCAGCAGCTTCTCTGGCTCCTTCTGTAGAGAAACACTGAACATGGCTTCTAACTATCACACGTATGTACAATCACTAATGTGTGGAGTGGATTCAGCCATCCACAGCAGCTTATATAACCTACTGAGTATCACTCCAGGTGTAAAAAAAAAAACGGGAGCAGGAAGCCTGGCGCTGTGTGTCTGAGTGTGTGAACATGTGTGTTTGTGGGTCTTTGCTTGTGTGCTTTTGCCGGCGGCGGTGTGTGTTCAGTGTGAGCTACAGAGAGACGGTTTGGGCGCTAACTTCTCTGATGTTTCAAGTTATTGGTGTTCAGGGTAAATATCCACGTGGGCCTTTCATAAAAATGTAAAATACCAGATCACGTCGTTATCAAAACATACACAAACCACCGAGGAGACTGAATAACACCTAAAACGCTGCCCAAGTGATAACACGTAGCCGTTTCTGAACTGACTGTGACTTTTTAGAGCAAAAGATCCCACCTATAGCCTCAACACACAAACAGACGCGGGTGAAAAACTGATCTGAAAATGTAATTTACATTGTGTGAACCTTTCCAAGAGCCACCAGCTGTGGTTTACTGGAATGTAGTCCTCGAGTACGGAAGCTTTAAATCCCTTTTTTTTTAACCCAAAGGGAACACACAGCCAGTTAACATGTATAGATCAGCGCTTTAGCACACAGCTGCAATGCAAACAAAACAAACAATAAAAACAACAAAATTCATAAAAAAAACAAAGTCAAAAGAGAGAGGGAAATAAAAGTACAACAGGTATTACTGAGAAAAAAAAGGATATAATTTCTTGTTTTGCCTTTTCTTTTATACAAATGTGTGTTTGTCAGTCCGTTGTAGTTTGTTGCTGTGAGGCGGCTACAAGGCGCGCGGCGAGGACGGCGCCTGCAGGCTGCAGTACCACAGCCAGAGCAGCGGGGGCAGCAGAGAGGCCAGGCCCGCGGGCCGTCTGGAGACCGCCGAGTTTCTCAGGATGGCGTTGGACGTACTTGGACCGTCGATCTGAGGGTCCTGAGGGAGAGACAGACGGGGGGACACGAGACAAGGACAAAAAAAAGAATGTGCCATCAAACTATGTGAGATCTCTACTGTGATCTCCAGGTTGGGAATCACTGCTCAAAGAAATGCTTTTTCATAGTGAAAATACACACCAGTATATTTTGATATTAAGATAATGGGGAAAAATAGTGAGCCTTGACTAGGACTAATCGATCTCCAAATCAGTATTCGATGCCTCATTTTTCTGTTGTTGTTGTTCTTTTTATATAAGAATGTAATAATAAAGTATAGATCCCCAAATAGCCCATGAAATAAGGAATACTCCCACAACATTATTCATTATTTTTGTTCAACATTAATTACTTTTAGTTATTGTCAGACAGATATCGCTGTTTGTTATTTGTAGTGCCGTGAAGCTTTGAATATTTCTCACCAAAGCTTCGAAGCCCAAGCCTTGACTCATAAGCTCAATGTGGACAGTATATAAAGGTTAGTATATATCAAATCCCTCTTTCTCAAGGCTGTGAGTTATACCCCACATCGTCTTTGTAAATGTGCATTCAGAGACAACTGGTTGTTGCTGGTCTGAATGTCCAGATTGTGGCAGGAGGAAGTTTCATGAATCAGCTGTGGCAGGTGCTTCTGGATCTCATCCACGGCAGACTCTGGGATCGGTTTCATGACAGCTTGATAAATGATGACCAAAACAACAACAACAATAACACAAAACGCTGCCAAGCATTTCAAGCGCCATTGTCACGTTTTTAGGTATTCAGGTCTTTATGCACCACACATTGGAGAGAGGCATTTTGATTTGCTTGCCACCAGAATCCTTAAGGTTGCAGTAGAACTCATGCATGCAGTTTAATTCAATAATATCACCTATAAAAACTAAATATATTCATCTGGTGTGACACAGTACAAAATAAAAAGGTTGTTTTTATAATTAAAATGCCAGAGTGGAAAGCTAAAAAGTACACGTGTGTGTGTGCATTTGCATGTGCCATCATGCGTAAGTACAGAGCTTCACCACCGCTCTTTGGCGGGCTAATAAAGCTGCGAGCTAACGGCTGGGTCATCTCCCCCAGACCTGTCCCTGTCTCCATTAAATGTCAGTCGGGTGCATAACAGTGCCTTATTATTTGTACAATGACATTTACAGTGAACTTTAAAAGCCACAGATAAGCAACATTCCCATTTCAGCCTCACAGGAACTACAAAGACCAGGAGTTTACAAAGGAGGCGGGAAGGATTCACAGTCAGAGGGAGGTCAGACACTTCCAACGGCGAGGGCGGATTACACTTTGTGATTATTTGATAGCTCCAGCAGTTGCTTTGATGGTGTTAAATTAAGTTGTTTTCTGAGATGAAACGGTGAATCGTTTTGAGAGTTCATGTCCCAACACAAGTTGTGTTCAGGTTTTTAGAGGCTGTGATGTTTTCAGACAGTTCTTTCATCGCTCTTTTGACCGAGCGTACCTTTACACCAGTGCACTGCAATAGACCCCTTTCCTGTTAGTAACCATGACGAGTAAATGGAGGAAAGAAAAGTTGTTGTGATCTATGGAGACACGATCCTCCTCCTCTCCAGGCACGTCTAGAGCAAAGCGAGGCAAAAATTTGCTTCGCTCTCGGTGTGAATGCGACATAACAGTTTAGCCTGTTGTTAAGCTTTAGTTGAGTTAGTTGTTGTTAATGACTTCCTTCAAATGTTTTATCCTGTCCCACTCAAAGTCATATTTAATATTATCACACAATTGACGACAAACTTACCACACAGAAGACACCATCAACAGATGAGTTTGACTTCAATTTCTGAGCCTGCAACAGACACAAAGAAACACAATCCATGTTAAAACCTACAAATAAAATATGTTTTTGTTTATGAAAAAGATCCAATCCAATTTATTAATAAAGTTTCAAGGTTAACTCATTTCTTAAAGTTTGCATGTTACAACACAACAGCATTTAATCGCTTTGACGACTGTCACACTGAGACCGGAGTGAACGTGCACAGAGGATCTGCAGTAATTAATTTGCTTCGATCAACAATCGATGGAACAATCTGCGATCTAATCAGACTGAACATATTCTGTCAATACGTTTACACATCAGGTAGAAACAACATCAGTGTTCAAACACTGTGACTAAACTTCAGAAATAAGCATCACATTCAATCTGAGCCTTTATGAAAGCTCGGCGCTGATCTGATCACAGCAGCAGATTGGAAACTGATGCTAAAGAGGGGGGAAAAAAACTACAATAACCTTGGATGGTTTTACCCTGAGAGCCTGTTAAACTTTTAAAGCCTCTGATATTTCCAGTGAGAGGAGAAGAAGAGTGAGGCTGAGCACAGAGGGACAGTCAAACCCAGACTGTGATTTCATCTCACATTTATCATTCAATGGCTGTCGCACGCTCAAACACACCGTCTTTGATTCTCTCTCACACACACACACACACACACACACACACACACACACACACACACTGTCAAGTCAAACTGGAGGCTCCAGGAAATAAGCTTTATAAATATAAATAAATATTATGAATGATTAATATGAATAAACAACATAAAAATACATAAATCAGTAAAGTAATTGGTAAAGTAATAATTCCACTAGCAAAACTCAGTGTACAGAAAGTAAACCGGATGGAACCAATCTGCCAAATTGCTGCCCGGAGCATTAAAAAAGTCACAGTGTCAAAGTGGAAACGGTCTGGAAGAGTTAGCACTGCGCTAAGCAATACTGTTTCTCGAACAGCATTGAGATTGGTGGTAAGACTGAGCTGACATCTACAAAGTCGAAGAGGCAGCCGGTAAGGATGCTGAACTATTCTATAAATCGCAAATTTCCCAGACGAAGATCGCTGCTGAGCCAGGTATGATTAGCGTTAGTTATGCATGTGGAACGGAGACAACACAACTGCATGGCTTATTTCTCGAATAAAATGTTTTCAGAAACACATTTCGGTGAACTATTTTTCGTGATATAAGAGAAGAAAGTTTCCAAAAGAGCCGCCACGTTGGTTCTGGTTTGAAAGCTATAGGAGCAGCAGCCCACGAGGGAAAGCGTTCGTCCAATCAGGTGTCTAGTGGCAGCCCATCAAGCGTCCAATGCTGCAGGAAGTGAGGCGATACCTCGCAATAAAAAAAAGGCCCTTGTGGACACGTACTCCTGTCTGTTTCTCACTGACCGCCATCTAAGTTACTGTATTAATACACTGACTATAAGGATGTATATCTATACTTTACATGTAGCAGCGTCATCATGCAGAAACCTACGTCAGGTCCCCATGAAGGGAAACGTTTTTAGAAGGGCTTGAAGGGAAAATAGCATTTTGATGCTAAAACTTTAACCAAAATGTGAATGTTTGGATTTTTATACATAAGGAACACCACTGGGAAGATACAGGATGATATAAAAACCTTAAAAACTTTTAGCTGCTTTATACACCTTATTAAAAAAGCTCTAACTATAACCGAGCATTTTTGAGGCCTTATAACTCCAGTTTGAAATGATTGTTATAAGGAAAAAAATGTGTGCAATCAAGTCGTGAACAGAAAAAAAAGAAATGTACAAATAAACATGACATTTGTTCAGTGATGACGCATCGCATCGGTAATCTTCATTCTCTCCTCTGTGTCTTTTGGTAAAAGGTAAAAGTGATTACCACTCGTGTTGATTGCGAGCCCACGAAGAGTTGATTTGCCTTGTAATCAGCATCTGAACATCTCGTGTTTTTTTTGCGTATTTGGTAAATACTGCATCTGATTAAGAGTTTGATACTTTGTGCAGGAGTCTGTGGCTTCTAATGACCTGCGTACTGAAACTCTGGATGCTGTAAGTGAATGTAACTCCAGTTTTGGCTTCTGGGTATTTCTGTGTGTGTGTGTTCAGGCTGGATGGTGTGACAGAATAATAAATGGCTCCAGTATACACAGTATTGTGAATGCAGACCAAAAATAGGGATGTACAGGATGTAGCAGGCATGGTAATACAGAAAGTGAGTAACTGTTTTCTGTTATTACACCTTTGTTTCAACACTAAACTTATAAAAAAAAAGCCAAAGTCTGAGTGGAATGATGTCTATAAATCATGGTGTATTTGCAGGCCGAGCGTGGTAGCAAAACAAAATACTGAGGAACATGATGACTAAACACAACTACATCAGTTTGTGTTTCATGATGAGGTCCCATCTGTGTTAGGAGTCATTGTTTAGATGCATTAGTTCTCACATCCCAGATAGAAACACTGAGAGATCATAATGATAATAAACTTTTTACAGCTTGTTGCTGAAGTGAAACCCTGAGGGCACTTTGAGTGTTTCACAACAACTCATTTTGGAAATTTAAATTGTACGCAAGTGAATCTTAGAGACGTAGATTCCATTTAAAAGTAGGGCTCCATCTGCCACTGCTAATGTTTTTTACTGGTATAATGTCTCCGCTATGATTCAAAACTAACAAATTCAGCAATTTAGAGGCTGATTTTTTTACAAGGCTTGTCTCGCTGTACAGACGAAATTAATGGCAACAATCTGTGATCCAAATGTAAACAAAAGGGTCAAGAAAATCCCAAAGTTACAATCACTCAAAACACAAGTTTAGACCTTCCACTCCTACAAGTAGAATAAAATGTTTGTTTACATGGATCACGATTCATAAGACCCCCTGTACCCCCCTAACAAAGACAAAAACAGGTCTATTATGGGTCTCAGAGGGTTAAATTAAATCACACTTGTACTGTGAGAGCTTTCTTTTTGATTACATGCATATGAAAACAATATAACCTTTGTATGTATCCTTTAATATTAAACAATGCTTCAAAAGGATTGGGATGTCAACAACTTCAAATAGATACTCCGGCCCTGTGTGCACGTGTTCTGGAGTTGCCTAATACCTGCGGGTTCTGAAAAGTCACATTATCATGTGGCAGATTTCCATATTTGTCCAGGGCACTTCCTGCCTGCTCGGGAGTCAACTATATTCATAAGAACAGGCTGCTGGAGCCCCGAGGCATACACACACACTGTGCCTCTCCATTCTAGCATGTGTGTGTGTATATATTGTTTTATCTGTGGTGGATTTGTTGTGGACCCAACTAGCTCTGGTTGTGTATGTTGAAAAAGCACCAGATTAGCCGACCCCTACGCCGCTGGCGGACTACTTCAGGAGGAGGAGACATCTGGCTAACGTGGAGACTGACGAGCTAGCTAGCTAACGGCTGCTCTCCTCCCGGTGAAGTAGTCTCGTAGCTGTGAGGAGTGAGGACGGAGGCAGAGGGACCGTGACCCGGCGCTGTCCGCTGTTGGGCTCATTTTCTGTAGCGTGGTGGAATTAGCAAGGTAGCTTGCTAACTAGCCAGTCGCTAAATGAGTAAAATGTAATGTTTCACTCGTGTCACAGCGTAGGAGAGCACAGTGCTATCGCCAGATGTGCGACGACTTTGTTCGGCTCATTTTCTGTGATGCGTGACAGCACGGCGGAATTAGCGAGCCAAGCTAGCTAAGTAGTAGGGATGTGCATTCCAAGCAAAAATACTATTCGAAAATCACTGGGAATTAGTCGATTATTATTCGAATAATCGCCACATACAAGAGCACTTAAGCATTGGCTTCACTTCTCACGACCAGATGATGCCGCCTTTAATTGTTTTCTGTCAAGCCGCGGTAAACGCACCGCTGGAGGTGTAGATGTTCAGAGTCACTGGTTAATGGTTGTTATTCTGCGTGTGTGCGTGTGTGTGTGTGTGTGTGTGTGTGTGTGTGTGTGTGTGTGTGTGTGTTGGCATGGAGGCAGGCTATGCTGTTGTAATGACACACTCGAGGGACAGGCCAGTGAGAAGATTCACTGTTCTCATTGATCTCTCTCTTTCACACACACACACACACACACACACACACACACACACACACACACACACACACACACACACACACACACACACACACGTACATAAAATCCATCACACATACATGCATGCAGACACACTCCAGTATACTGAGGAACTATACACACTAGACAGAGGTTTAACACAACTCTCTCATTAACTTGTATTTGACGTGCTATCAGAGCAGTGCCAACAGCACACACGCACCGGTACACCACCAAAGCTCATTTACACACACACACACACACACACACACACACACACACACACACACACACACACACACACACTCACACTCACACACTGTGTGTACCTGTGTGTGTGTATGTGTGTGTTTGCATCTGTCTGTGTGAACTAAACTTGCCTTCATATACAGTATGCTTGTGTTAGGGCTGTCAAAGTTAACACGATAATAACGTGTTAACGTAACTTGCAATTTAAAAAAAACAAACAGAGAAAAACAACAACTATAAAACCTAAAGAATCCATTGGTACGAACATGTCATACTAGCTTGTCGTGAAGGAGGCTAAATAAAGCTCCAAACTTGAGGCTTACTGCTAAATTACCGCAACTTCATCATCAACGTCATCCCATCACGCAGGTTTTGGTTGCCTAGTAACGGCAGGCGCGTCAGGAGCGCGACCTCCCAAGCACCGTGAATAAACGGATGAAAGCGGCACGGCTGACGTTTTCCACACGTTTTTAGACGCCCCCTTACACAGCGCTGCATTTCCCCGCAGCTCCCCAGACCACTTTAGCATCTTGCAGCTCATTGTTTTGGTTTTCACGGATCGCGACTATTTCGGTTCACTCTCACCGCTCTCACCAACCCAAAAGTTAGCGACTAGGCGCTAAAGACCCAATTATTACCTTTCAGAGATGGTGGAGACCAAAACGGAGGTAAAATAAGAGTGAATTTAAGTTAAGATTTGTTAAATAAGCATGTAAATAAGCAATTGTCAACTGACACATTTGCCCTAACAATTCAATAAGGTGATAATAGGTCAACATTGTGTTTACGTACCCCCCAAAAATGGCAAAATAATCAATTAATGCTGCTCCAAAATTTGGGGGGTTAAAAACTGGATTTTGAGAGGTGAATGAATATATCATTATTTCTGAGTATGTTCAGTTAAGTGCTTCTTTATGTGTTTAAATATTTGCAGTTTTAAGCCATAACATAGATAGATAATACTGTCCCATGCAGTAACAAAAACAGGAACTCTACATCGTAATGAATTATCACTACAACAGAGCACAGCATCATAAACAATAACAACATAAAGATAAAAAGTGACGTTTATAGTGGAGATTGTTGTTGATGATTAAGGTGGATTTCAGTTTGAAATTGCTGGAGGATTTTCTGTTAACAGGGGTAAACAATAACGTTAGTGATTTAATGATGCTTCACCGGTTGCAGTGTTGTTATATGTGAAATAGCTCTGTGAGTCCCCGTCATCGCTCTACTGGTAATGACGGTATAATCCCCACTTCCTCCCTGACCCAGGAGGAGCCCATCACCGGTGTTCACGATTGCTGCTTGCGATCCCGCTGTTTCATCAGCTAGATAACTGTTGTTCCTGTAGAGCAGGAGTGGCTGCTCCGGCTGAGAAATACAGTTTAAGAGTCTTATCGGAGACAATGAGGCTGGCACATACAGGTAAACATAGATCTATACACCTTGAGTGTGTCAACGGCCGGACTGACACACTGATCAGATCAGGAAAATACGGGAAAGTGGAGGATGAATGAGTCACGGTGACCAACATTTTGATGCTAAACCACAAGCAAAAGATGCTTTCACAGTAGTATTTTATAAATGTGCCGATGAAATGATTTGCTGCAGTGAGATACTGAAGGCCCCACAAGACAACGGAGTCAAATCTGGTACTATTTTACATGTTATGATGACAAAAAATGCTACCAAGTTATCACAACTATTTCGGAAAAGTTACGATAAAGTTGTCCACATTGATGGTGGCATCCACTTTTCATATCATCATTACAGGTTAACATTCTTTTAGACACTGTATCAACCCCATCTCCTGGGAAGGTGTATAAATAGTACGACATTTCCGCGTCATGATAATACATTTTAGGCTTTTCACGTTTCATTTACACGCCACAGGCTTAACATTGTGAAAAGGCTTTTTGGATGTAATTTAATGCCATGTCATTACCGTGAAACAGGTACAGTTAGGTTTAGGAAAAACATCATGGTTGGGCTGAAAATAAGTACGTAAACTAAGTAAAATATGTATGGAAACAATGTAACAGAAGTACAGAAACACGTCACAAACGTGTGTTTGTTGGACCCGTCCACCTCCCCTCCCTCCCACCATCAGCAGTCTCTCTCTCTTTTCATTCTACGTCACTAGCTCTGAGTTCACTACAGACTACATGGCGTACAAATGACACGCCAAAAGCCACAAAGGCGTAGTTATTGCAAGCAAAATTACTTTTTACCGTGTCATTTATAAGCCATTTGTTGAGACCGGGCTGGTATTAAAGCCACGTTTTGACAGCATAAAGACTCCAAATCAACAGCCCAGTTATACTACAATAAACTGTTAGCAGACACAGAGTAACATTATCATCTCATTGTCTCCTTTGAGCTCTGGCTTGGTCTCCACCAACACCTGAGAAAAATATCGGACTCTTTAGCTTAGTTTTTTATTGGCCCAAGATTGACTTACATTTGCGATATGAACAATCCTCACTTTATTTACAGTGTTTGAGTCACTGTTTTAACTCGACATATTTGGTATTGTGACTAAACTAGATAAACAAATGCCTGAAAGTAAAAAGAGAAAGAAAGTGAGCCAGAGGATGAAGAAGTGAGGGAACAGAAACAGATAGCAGACATATGGATAGTGAGACTGATAGAAAAGGATAGAAAGATCAGCAGATTCATTCTACACAAACACAAAAAGGTTTTCATGTTATGGGATCAGATTTGTCCCAGACTGGCTGGAACCTTTGAGCCTCTGAACACACAGTCATCCTCTGAATCCAGAACTAGCCTGTGTGTGTGTGTGTGTGTGTGTTTGTGTTTGTGTGTGTGTGTGTGTGTGTGTGTGTGTGTGTGTCTCACCTGTAGGCTGCCACAGAAGTGGTAGATGCCGGGGTCTGTGTTGATGCTGTTGTCGATGGTGTTGGGGTTGCGTTCGCGGTTCCTCTGGTAGGGCGTGGTGGTGGAGGTGGTAGTCTGGACGGGCGACATCGGCTGCCACACTCCCACATCCGTCCCATTCCCAAAGGCCTGGATGGCATTACCTACAGTACAGAGGGAATCACTTAGTTAGCTGTGGACAACAAATACTTTTCTTTTGTGGGGAGGTGGTGGACATAAAGAAAGCAAACAAACTAATGCTTGGAAAAGCAATAATGTTGCTGCAGGTGAACTATCCGTAACACAGACTGACATACATTTCAGAATAAGATGCCATAACATAAGTAATGTTTTACCCAGAGAAAATGCTCCAAACTATAATGCCGTATTAGAGCCATTGTTGGTTAAAAAAATTATAATTACGGAGCCGGGGGAGGGTGGTAATATTCAGAGAAAAACTCAGAATTTCCACGATTAAATTCACGAGAAAAAAAATTGGATATTCTCTGAGATTAAAGTGGCAAATTTATGAGAAAAGAAATTACAATTTTGTGAGATTATAAAATTGTAAATTTACGAGAAAAAAAGGATATTCTCTGAGATTAAAGTAGCAAATTTTAGAGAAAAAACACAGATTTGAGAGATTATCAAATTGTAAATTTACGAAAAAAACATTGGATATTTTCTGAGATTGAAGTGGCAAATCTACCAGAAAAAAAATCACAAATTTGTGAGATTATAAAGTTGTAAATTTACGAGAAAAAAATGGATATTCTCTGAGATTAGTGTGCCAAATTAACGAGAAAATACTCACAAATTTGAGAAATTCTAAAGTTGTAAATTTAAGAATTTGCAACATCGTGGTAACGCCAGCCGACGTCTGAATTTAGGTGCTCCTAAAGTGTTATATGATGAGGATGGACTCTGAGCGAGGCAAATGTCCTGAAAGATATGTATACAATAATTTGTGAGTTTTTTCTCGTAAATTTCCCACTTTAATCTCAGAGAATATCAGAGTTTTTCTCTGAATATTACCCCCCTCCCCCGGCTCTTTAATTATTATTTTTTACCTACAATGGCTCTAATACGCCGTCTTACCAAACACATCTCTTGATGAGTTTGACTGTGAGATACGCTGAGCTGGTAAAGACTTGTTTTATAGGCCACGCCAGCAACACTGCGTCGTAATTCCAAGCAGGTCACTTTAGCAAAAAGCTGCATCTCATCGTGAATCACACGCTTGTTAGTCCCAACGTTAAAATAAAGCTTTATATTGCACCGGCCTAAACCACAATTAAAGGCGAGTTAGAAGGTACTTAAGTTTTGTTATCACTTCCCCCTCCATTATAAATTCACCACACAGTCAAAAACCTGAGTGCTGATGTGGCTATTTACCATTAGAGTCCATTAGTGGCCCTATTAATAGCGTTATACGGCTTTGATGTAAAGACACACACACACACATCAGAGGAAAGCTGAGCTGCTGTAATGATATTCTTCCCTCCAACACTGAATTATGACCCTGATACTGGTGTAAAGGAAAGAAGAGCTGATCTGCATAACGGCTCTTTAACCCCACTGAAAGATTCATACATACATGTGCAAAGAAACATGGGTACGCCTACATGATGAACAGCATATATTCACATCAGTTATTGGATCAGGTTATTAGGTTACCAGGTGTATTCTTTGCCAAATATAAGCTTTGGCAAAATAAACATGACCAACCTTTCAGAGATGAGTTTGTGTGCAACAAAAGACAAAACTGTGTGCACATATATTCAAAATAAGTGAATGCAACAGAAATGAACATCAATCAATAAATAAAAACAAACACAGGCTGTAATTTAACTGTCTATCAAAATAAAACATCTTTTCATACTTTATCAATGCTGGCTTTCATTAACGCAGTATCTTTTCTTTCTCTTCCTCTCTCTCTACAGATATTTCAGACACCTTAAACAACTTTTACTATTGAATTAGAATCATTCGTTCAAAGGTGAATCACAACAAGTGATGTTGGCTTTTATATATCTGAACAAGGCAAAAGTGAGCATGGCTCACAGACCCCCGCTCACTGCTTAACCCCTACTAAAGTAGGCCAAAGATGTTGCCCTTTAGGAACTAATGGAATTAGTCTATAGAGCAAAATGTAGCTTGTTATTAGCTCACCTTCCTTAAGTCCAGGGTGTACAAAATTTTCGAAATTTTGGGCATCCTGGACTTCTAACCCCCAAAAGGCACAACAAGACCACACTTTCAACCATCATACCAAATTTGAAGTGAAATAGTTTCCGAGTTCTGCTCCGGAAACAAATTTGAAGTCGAAAAGGTCAGTTTTTGGCCAAAATTTCAAAAATTTGGGGCATTCTGGACTTCTAACCCCCAGAAGGGCCAGTAGACCACGCTGTCAACCATCAAGAAAAACAATCACAAATTTGTGAGATTATAAAGTTGTAAATTTACAAGAAAAAAAAATTGGATATTCTCTGAGATTAATGTGGCAACGAGAAAAAAATCACAAATGTGTGAGATTAAAATTTTTTAATTTATGACAAAAAAAATGGATGTTCTCTGATATTTAAGTGGCAAATTAACGAGAAAAAAAACAATTTGACAGATTATAAATTTGTAAATTTACAATAATTCTTTATAAATATTCTCTGAGATTAAAGTGGCAAATTTATAAGAAAAAAATATCACAAATTTGTGAGATTAAAGTTGTAAATTAAAGAGAGAGCCATTTATATTCTGAGATTAAATTGGCAAAATTACGAAAAAACAAAACAAAAAAACAAAAACAAATTCGAAGTTCCTAAGTTAAATAGTTTCTGAGTTCTACTCTGGAAACGAAACGGACGGAAGGAAAATGGCTATGCCAGTTTTTCCTCGCCAAAATTTAGCGTAAGTTTGGAGCATTATTTAACCTCCTTCATGACAAGCTAGTATGACAAGGCTGGTACCAATGGATTCTTTAGGTTTTCTAGTTTAATATGATTTGACAGCCCTAAAATAAAGAAGAGCCAGGTATTCAAACCTCTTCCATCTCTGAACGATACAACATCTAAAGTGCAGTATAACAGAAAGTTCTCTCTCTCTCTCGCAGTCTATCCATATTCTCTCTTTCTGTCTCTCCTCTTTCTTTCTCCTTGTAGTTTTCTCTCTAGTCATGACCCTGTAACCGGCGTGTGTCAGGATCTTCACAGTTGTCCGTTCCAGTTACTGCTGAGCTAGCTTAATGAGAGCAAAAGAGGGAGGACATGAAGGGAGGAGATGGAGACGGAGAGATGGGACGAGCTGAGAGAAGTGAGGTGAAGCAGGAGAACAAGTGAAAACGAAGGAGGAAGAGTGAGAGGGAATACACTTAGACTATAGAGGAAGTGTGTTCCTCCACTTTGCCCTTCGCTTGGCTCCCTAAAGTGAATAAAAGCAAATAATAGAAATGTAGAGAGAGTTTGTTTAACCCACATTAACCCCCCTTTGATCGCGCAAATCTTTCTTGAACATGCACTTATAAATTCATGCGAAAATGCAGAAGCAAAGACATGTACGATAAACTGAGAAACACACACAGACACACACACAGTGGGTGTAGCAGCCCTTATTATCTGCGGCAGACCAACCTCGTTAACCCTGACTGGTAAAAAGAGGACAGAGAAAACAAGAGGAGGGAGGGGACAACAGATAGTAGAAGAGGAGAAGATGAGGGTGAAAATGAGGCAGCAGCAGCATCTTGTTGGTGTTTTCTGTCATTCTGAGCAGCAGCTCATCCCCCTTTACTGGGACTATAGCTCATTATTCTGAATGTTTCTAGAGCGTACACCTACTTAGGAACCTATCGACCAATTGATTGATTGATACAGGTGTCTTACGGCTGATTGCTTCATCAATTGAATGCCTAATTGGTTCATTAACAAGGTAACTGTGCACCTTGAGCAGATCGTGGTCAGTGTGTGCTACTCTACATGAATATATGACACACTTACAACCGGCAATTAATTTGCAAATCAATATATGCATTTGAACTGTTGTTTTGGTTTGAATACTTTCACAAAGAACGCAAATATTACGCTGCAAAAAAAGCGTCATATTTTTTTCTGGAACAAGGTCTATTTTTCTGAGCTTTCGCACCGTGAATAAAGGTTTATAAAAGCTTATTAAAAACGTATTACTTATTACTAACTTTGACAAAGGCAGCGCTGACCAGATCAACTCCTTCCGTTCTTACTTTTCACAATAAAAGCCCTAGAAATATAATATTCCAACACATCCTCATACGACGCTTCGCATGATATCTTACGGAAAAGTTATTACTCATTTTTTGTGTTTTCCTACGAATGTCCATCAACACGTGTCAATATCCGCTCGATGCATGCATATGGACTTTTCAAAATAAACTTCCAGCTGCACAGGAACTTTTTTAGGTTTAGGCAACAAAACTACTTGGTTAGGTTTAGGAAAAGATAGTGGTTTGGGTTAAAATCTACAGAAGTGGCGTAGGAAGGAGGAAGGAAGACTAATCGACTAAGCAGCCCTACATATCTGAATATATAAGCCTAGTAACGTAGTAGATCCCAACCTTTCATCTCTTGACCTTCTTAGAATGAAGCAATGTCAACTTACAAACTATTATCAAAGCTTATGTCATATGTCTATTGATTATGAAGTCAAGCAAAATGAGTTTTTCCCCTCATTTGCTTTCCCCTCAAAGCATAAAAAACGACTAATCTACTAAAGAAATCTCAGTCGACTAAGACTAAAATGACAAATTAGAAGACTAATCGACTAGGAGGAGGCAGCACTAGTGATAATCCATGTTAGGATCACTTTGTTTCATGATAAACTAATCCTTATGGATGAACACAGATCTTATTATTTGAAAAGGATTCATTTTTTCACTGATTTTTTTACTGAATCTGTTGCCATCCAATGAGCAGTCTTCCTCTAGCCAAGCGCAGTAGATTACAAACATTCATCCAGCTCAGGTGTCATTGAACATGATACTCTCTACAACATGACCCTGTGTTCTGACCTCCGTACAGGAATCAATGAGGAATCACGTTACACTTAAACTGTGTTGTAGAGGAAAGCAGCTGGCTGATTGTCAAAGCAAGAGGAGCAGAATTAGCTCTGATTACAGAGAAACACAGTGAATTATCTCCACAGCGCCGTAAGAAGGTCCTGCAACTTATGAATCTGGGCTGGTGGGTGTGTTTATATATGTGTGTGTGTGTTTGAGGGAGGTTGTTAATTAAAGTGGTTGTGTAAGAGGCTGGATGAAAAAGCCGCTTTCTGTCATAGATCTGGAGTCCTGCTACAGCTTTTAGGCTCACACACATTCAGACACCGTGCTGCAATGTGACGGTTATTTTTTCCTCTATAATGCAGAGGGATAACAATGCAAGCACAGCAACGGGATATATTTGGTTATAAGGAGAGAGAAAGAGAGAGAGAGACAAGAAAAGAAAAAAGAGGATGAAAGAGCAGCAGAGCAGAGAGGATGAAAATAGAAAGTGAACACAGTCTCACAGCAGTTTGTGAAATAGAAATTTAATCTATTTGATTTGTTTACAAAATGTCCCTTTTTTTTCGTGACGCTCAGCACGACTTTCAACAACGTATTTTTCGTGCTTTTTCCTATGAATGTCCAGCAACATGTGACACACGCTCCAGTCTTTTCAAAATAAAACTACTTAGTTACGTTTAAGAATAGATCAACTTGGTTAGGCTTAGGCAACAAAACTGCTTAGTTATGTTTAGGAAAAGATCGCGGTTTGGGTTAAAATAATCCCGTAAATCTACAAATGTCCAGCAAGACATGACGCACGTGTCAATTTCCGCTCCAGTCTTTTCAAAATAAAACTACTTAGTTAGGTTTAAGAATAGATCGACTTGGTTAGGCTTAGGCAACAAAACAGAATCATAGTTAGGTTAAGGAAAAAATCCCAGTTTGGGTTAAAATAACTCTGGAAGTCTACGAAATGTCCAGCAACACGTGACGCACGTGTCAATTTCCACTCAAGTCTTTTCAAAATAAAACTACTTAGTTTACATTTAGGAATAGATCGACTTGGTTAGGCTTAGGCAACAAAACTACTTAGTTAGGTTTAGGAAAAGATCGCGGTTTGGGTTAAAATAACCCCGGAATTCTACAAATGTCCAGCAAGACATGACGCACGTGTCAATTTCCGCTCAAGTCTTTTCAAAATAAAACTACTTAGTGTTGCGTTAGGAAAAGATCGCAGTTTGGGTTAAAATTACTAAGGAAGTAGCGTGACTTCTGGTTTCAAACGGGACATGAACAGCGATCTCCTGGTGAAAGTCCGATGTTTTTTGACCAATTGATTTCATGCTGCCCATCAGGAAAAAAATTGTCTATGTACACAAATCAATACATACAATTTTGTGACTATTTCACAAACTGCTGTGCGACTGGGCTGAAATGAGAGAACAGAATTCAGAGGAACCGATAAGACTACAGTAGAATAGAAAAGAGTAGAGTAGAGTAGTAAACAGCTGGTCAGAGGGATAACTCACGGAGGCAGGTGTTCTCTGTGAAAAACTCGGTGAACTTGTCACACTCGTCCTTGTTGTTGCCACTGTTGTTGCAGTCGCAATAGGGAGAGACGCTGATCTTGGGTGTGCGCAGGTAGTTGGGAGTCATCACGGTACCTGCAGCAGGTGGATGGAAACATTCATTCATTCATTCATCTGTCTTTGTTCGAGTCATAAATTTGATCCCTAAACGAGGATTCTCTGTGAATTATCGTCGGGATCCCCAATATGCAACTCAAGAAGAAAAATTATATTTAAACCCTTTAAGACTCATCCTCCTTCTGTGTTAAATGATGAATAACAAAGTTAAATCATTGTTACAGTTATTTCTCTTTCCCTCCTCCCCTTCATGTACAGGAGTAACGCAGCGTGGTGGAGTTTCTGCAGGAAGCAGAATGCAGAGAAGCCGGGATGAAGAATAGGCTTTCTCCCTGCGAGGGAAAGTAAATAGCTTCAGTCAGTGATTTCTCACTCCCCCAATGGATTGTTCCCTGGTGCTGGCCGCGCTCCAAAACCGGCCTTTTTGTTTTGCAGTAGGCAGAAAGAGCTGCCGCTGTGTGGACCGTGTGTGTGTGTGTGTGTGTGTGTGTGTGTGTGTGTGTGTGTGTGTGTGTGTGTTTGTGTGTGTGTGTGTGTGTGTGTGTGGTCTGGTTTACTGGCTTGTGAGGACAGATACTTGACAGATTGCTGTTGTGGAGAGGACATGATGGGTTGTGAGGACAGTTTGAGACCGGGGTTACACCCACCAGGAGTTATGAAGGAACTTAATTTCATAGTTGTGTCAATCATTATGAAATTGTATTCACTAAGTTAATTGCTGAGTAGGGCTGTCAATCGATTAAAATATTTAATCGTGAATAATCGCATTATTTTCCATAGTGATTCGCAATTAACAACACAAAACAATGACAAATATTGTCCAGAAACCCTCACAGGTACTGCATTTAGCATAAAACAATACGCTCAAATCATAACATGGCAAACTGCAGCCCAACAGGCAACAACAGCTGTCAGTGTGTCAGTGTGCTGACTTGACTATGACTTGCCCCAAACTGCATGTGATTATCATAAAGTGGGCATGTCTGTAAAGGGGAGAGTCGTGGGTACCCATAGAACCCATTTACATTCACATATCTGGAGGTCAGAGGTCAAGGGACCCCTTTGGAAATGGCCATGACAGTTTTTCCTCGACAACATTTAGCTTAAGTTTAGAGCGTTATTTAACCTCCTTCACTACAAGCTAGTATGGACAATGGATTCTTTAGGGTTTTTAGTTTCATATGATATCAGTATCTTCACTCTAGCTTTAAAACTGAGCCCCCGAAACATAGACTTCTTTAATGCGTTAAAGAAATTAGTGGCGTTAAAATGAATATTCTGTTTTATAAAAAAAAACAGAATTATCCTTTAAAGACGTCATTAAAGAAAATGAACAACGATCCACAGAGACCCGGAGTAAATGCCGAGACAATCCGGTGAACTCACCGATCAGACCGGAGTATGAGAGGAGGCAGTCTGCGTAGTTCTCCTTCAGACAGCCCGACAGCGAGCGAGGCTCCGACTGGCAGTTGACGAAGAAGTCAGCCAGTCGTGACCTGAAACACACACACAGATCCAAACATATTTCAGAGCCAGACATGATTACAGCTCCGATATGAGAAGTTCAGATGGCCAATGTGACTGGAACGTGCAGCGCAATGCCCGGTCCAAATGTGCGTCTACGCTGAAAGTAATTTCTCCCGATGTAATTAGTCCACTTAAGGGGAGTAAGATGACCCTGTTACGTATACTGCGGCTGCTTCATATCCTGGAATGAATGAGGGCTAAAGCCAATCCTCCACCCAGTCTCTTCTGTTTCATTTACTGCCTTCACAAATGTTTGTTTACACTTTTGTCCACAGGTGCAGCGGCACGTGAAATTGAAATGGAGTTCGAGTTCACCATCTGAAGTGAGATTGAGTGTGATGTACTGGCTCTTTGACACAAAACAAAACCTGCTAATGTCACTTTTGGACTGTAATGTCTTTATGGAGGAGTGATATGTTGCATCAGTCCTTTAATCAAAGTTAACACTGTACTCAGAATATTAATTGTTGAGATATTTCCCCAGAGGGAAGGGACATTAAAAGGTCAGTAAACAAATCCCTAATTTAGTCCTTATTATCTATATCATGTATTTGGCAGTAAATGTCCTCATTACACAGTAAAACAGTGTGTATGTACAAAAACAGTAAGAACAGATGGCCGACACATTTTCATTTGCTTTTGGTTTCTCATCAAAATAAGTAAAATGAGTTTATTTAAATAATATTATTTTAAAAATGTTTTATTAAATATTTACAAACTGTGGATTAGATTATCTGACAGCTTGTGTTCCTGCGTTGTATAGGAATAAGGAGGCATAAACTACAAAAAATGAGGCCAAAGGAGGGAGGGTAAACCAGAATAAGACGCCTCTTGAGAACAATGTCTATTTTCTTTTAAAATATATATAATTTGAATATCAGAATATGTCAACGTATCCTCATACGACACTACGTATGATATCTTGATGATATCATATGACATCTTGATGATATCATATGATATCTCGCAACACATGTAAATTCCCGCTCGTTACCTGCATACAGTTTTTTCAAAATAAACATCCGTCTCCAAAAAATGACGTTCCCAACGAAACTGAATTGTGAATTGGGTTTGGAAGGGAACGTAATTTGTTCCGTATTATATTTGCTTTTGACGTATCACAAATATGTTTGTACTGATAGTCCCAGTAGGAAGGAGGTTGGGGTGGATGGATGGTCAAACAAACACAGGACTTTCACCAGGAAACCGCTGTTTGTGTCCCGTTGTGAAACTAAAAGTCAACGTTCACTTATTTTTATTTTCGTCGGTCGCTTAGTAACGTAACAAACACAATAATTTTTAGCCAAACCATGATGTTTTTACTAAACCTAACCAAGTAGTTTTGTTGTTTTATTGTTTTGTTTCAATTTACAATGTTAACTACGTGTTTAAAACTGTTTAAAACTGCGACCATAATCCAGGAGAAAACACGTTTCCCTCAAAACGCAGGGCACAGGGCTGAACTGTCACCAGGGATGTGTAACAGGAACTCGCTCATGAAAACATTGCTCCATGGCACCAAAAACTCCACAAACACACTTATGTAATTTTGGTTTTTGCATTTCAGAAAGGAAGTTTGTGAAGGAGAGCAGATTCCTGTGTTTATCTGAATGAGACAGTGACAACCTGCTACCAGGATATGTGTGTGTATGTAAGCATGAACCAAAACAAACACACACACACACACACACACACACATCTATCTAATCGCACCGATCTGCTGCAGAGCGGCGCGTAGTGAGAGTTGTCAGCAGCAGCCAGCATACTACACCTGACATATGGTGAGGGAGCTGGTGGAAATGCATGGCTTTAATCTCTCTGTGCTAACTGACAAATGGACGGGGAGGAAGCTGTGCTGCGGTGAGACCTGTTGTTCAGCCCCGAGCGTATGTCTGACGGATAGACAGCGCCACGCAAAGAGAAAACAGACAGAGATGGAAAGGACGCATAGAAACTCGCAGTATGAATTTGCTGCTGTCATGCTGCCCGCTGTTAAGTAGAGACAGAGGGTGAGGAGGAGGAGGAGGAGGAGGAGGAGGAGGGAGGAAGACCTGAGGCCACGGTCCAAATGGAGCTCATTTATGAGGCCTAATGCGTCCATTTAATCCCAGAGAGCCACAAGACTGCTGGCTGGAGGCTCCAGAGACCGCATGGACACACACACACACACACACACACTCCAACGAGGGTTGATGTCAGATGTCGATCACTGAATTGCTCTTTTCCTTGTGTGTGTGTGTGTGTGTGTGTGTGTGTGAATCTGAGACTTGAAGGCAGACAGTGTATTTCTGCTGGTGATGGCGACTACAGTTACGGTGTTTTGATGCACTTCATACATAGTGTGGTACTTGTCAGTGCTGTTTTCTGATAGACCTGGGGGTTAAGGTGTCAATCACAAACCACGGCGTGCCCAGTTCGTACCTGGTTAGGGTTGAGTGTCAAATCTTTACTATCGTCTGTCTAATGAATGCAGGAGAAATGCCCTCAGAGTAGAAGAAGATAAACTGATTCCTACCTGCAGATGTAGTTGGTCTTGCAGGAGGCCTGCAGCTCCAGACAGTTGGGTTTCTGCTTTTCTTCGTACGAGCAGACGGGGACGATGGTCTGACGCCGGCGTTCAGAACACGCTGTCTGGTCGGCAAGCGGACATGAACAGTACAGCATGCCGTAGCTGTGCTTCGGAGGGACCTGTGTGGCAACAATAATCACATCATTAACATGCAAAACCTTCCTTTTTATTCTTATTCTGGTCATATTTGTCTGTGCCAAATGTTGCACTTCCTGCCCTCTCAGAACTCTGAAGTTGTGTTGATGTTCTTTTCTTTGTTGACAACCCACAGTGGTCGTGTCTAGAAGGTAACCCGCAAACTGCAAAATCTGATCTGAGATCTGCAGAAACTCTTGCGAGACTCGCTGCCCGACGACCTATCCTAACCTTAGCTATTCAAGATCAATGCCTTAAGTTTGGCCCACACTAAAATATTTTTTTCAAATCTTACCAGATGTTTAAAATGTGAGAGAGCCCACACATAACGACATGTTCTGTTAAATTTAACATTTTTGTTCCTATCGTGTGTGGAGAGCAACCAAACAAAAACCCGGAAATCTCACAAAATCTCTCGCGATCAAACGTGACTTTAGTGTAAACAAACATGGAGGACAACCGGCAGGAAGAATTTGAGATGTTAGTTTTACTTCGTCCTGAAAAAAAAAAAAAAACTACCTATTTCCTCTGTTTATTCCAAACAAACCAATCCTGCCTCATCACTTCATGTGGGCTGGAAGATTTTTCAAGTTCAAAGTTCTGTCAAACCTCTTGGTTTAACATTGATAATCCAGTAAAACAAATCCCCAAATATTGAGGTAAAGGCGAGCATTATACCGTCTAGCTGACAACTAAAAAATGAAACCAAGTGGTTACTGCAAATTTTTTTTTAAATAATAGGGAGAATTTCATAAATTATTATGCAATCATGGCAAATAACATTGCTTCAGTAGAATAACAACATCAATACATTGTGATATTATAGTTGAATAGATGTTAACAGAGAATGTCGTCATAGTTTCGTCTCCAACACAAAGAACTCTTGAAGCTTAAGGCTGTTCACACAAACTTCTCTACTGTGTAGAAACAAAACACAATAAGATTAACAATGTCATGCATTCTTTGTAGTTTCTCTATGTATTCATGTTGTTGCTCATTGAAGCGATCCCAGTTAAGTTATTCCAAAGGGACATCATCATGGGAGCCGGGTTGTAATTATGTTTCACATCATTTTTTACAATATGGCACAGACAGCAAAAAAACATCTTTTGTGTTTGATGACTGAATCAATGTCAAAGCTCGACGCTGGAAAAGCAAACCGAACAAAAAGGCCCGCATGATTATTTATTGTGATTCTGACAAGCCGTCTAACTTGTCCACTTCAAAATCATTCTTCCTTTTGAAGCCTTTTGTGGTGGACATTCAACTTTTATCACACAGCAGTCGTTTTTGAAAACCTCCAGCATGTGTGTGCTTTTTAGTTTCTCTTTATACTTTTTTTTGATAAGCTTGTGTCAGAGGTGGCTTGCCTTGTCAAAGAACTGCCGCAGGGCCTTGTGGCACTTCCTCTTGTTGCAGACCTCAGCGGTGGAGACGCGGCTGGTGCACGGGCTGATGTAGGCCGAGCGGTACTTCTTACACGTGTCGTTCAGGTTGCACGCCTTGGCGGCGTTCAGACAGTTGTTCTCTCTGGCCACTGCAGGCTCACCTAAAGACGAGGAGAGGAGGAGGAGAATGGAAGAACAAAGGGTGAGAATGGAGCAGAAGTCCTCAGGATTATGATGCTAATGGCTGCTTATTCAGTGTTTCATCAAAAAACAAACATTATTGAATGAAAATGAGCAAGAATATTAATGAAAACACTTCATTCTCGACCACTATTCTTACCACTTACTTAATGGAATTTGCTCAGTTTTCATGGAGATGGTTTATTTCATGTGACCTAAGCATAGAGCATGTGATAAGAGGTGACTTATACTGCCTTAAAATGGGGTCAAGTTTAACCATGTTCACCAGAAGAGTCCATATGAATGCCCCCCCTCTTGTGGTATTAACGACCTAGCAAGTTGAAATTTTCTAAAAGCTCATAGTTCTCGAGTTTAGACGTGTTTGTTGACGTCGTCAGAAATGTCGGAAGCCATGGAAGTTCATTTTTGATGGGTGATAAGTTATAATATTGACATTTTAGAGGAAAATGTTGCTATTCCCAACAGCCTCTGCCATTTCCTCTTCCACCGGCTTGCTAGCTTGCTAAATTGTCAGCGCCGAAAGTAAGCGTCCATGTTGCATTTAAAGAAAGCAATAGGTCATGTGATAACAACCGAACCATCTCCATGGGGACGGAGCAAAAATCCATCAATTGAGGAATGTCAAGAGAAAAAAAGTAGACATGAATAGATAGTTCTTGTCAAACTATTCTTGTGTTCGTTGGGCCTTTTTCATTTTAACTTTCCACCACATTTCATTGAAATCTGTTCACAACTTTTAGACAAGCAGACTGGTCCAACCATGGCCCGATCAACCTGTCAGGGGTCCTGGGGAAACCTTTTTGTAGTACCATATATAACATAGTGGGGCAGCTAAGCTGAAGTATTCATAACAATTGTGCATTTTGTGATAAATGTAACATATTTATGGGGTGAAGTTTGACCCCGAAGTGACCCTAAGATTAGCCAATAATGTGGAGCCTTAGTCGACATTGTATTTTAGTGGTACAGAATTCCCTGACAAATTTGCAATTAATCAAATTACTTGCAGTCAACGGATAACAATGAACCTTGAGGTCTGGATCCTGAGGGCAGTTTTCTGCTTGGCCTAGTTGATAATCCAGCCTTGGGGGCAAACCCCTCGCTAAAGATACTTTGTCTGTTTATGTAAAAAATATATATATATATATATATCAACATGAGATCAGATTTGTTCCCAAATATCTTTACACAGCACATGTAGAGTTCACCTACAGATCATATCATCCCAAAACAAAAGCGAGTCAACTCCCCGGGCTGCAGCGTCTCCACGACAGAGAGACAGCAGCATAATGATGTTTTCTCAAAACCAGCAGATAACCGCAGAAACACATTCTGCCTGTATCTGTCGGCTGATATGAATGTTTGTTTTTTTATGTCTATTCTGCATCTGTGCAAGTCTATGTGAGAGTGTTTATACAAACTAAGAACACAAGACCCCGTTTATAGTCTCACTTCCTGTTTGGCCTCAATCAAACGGTGGCTCTCCTTTACGTTGTGTATCTATGTGTGTATACAGTATGTGTGTGTGTTCCTGTAGTCATCAAAGTGTCCTGTCCGCCTGCACTAATTGCGTTATGTTGTCCTCGATCCGCTATCAATTAACATGTTCATAGACTTCACCCCCACCTCCTGCTTATTTTGGTGAAAATGTAGCAAAAACAGCATCTTTTTTTTCCTCTAATTAACCAATTAAAACGGGAGAAGGCCGGCGTGACAAACGTACAGAAGCGGCGGCGGTGGGGGGAGGGGGGGGGGGGGGGAGCAGAGGAGAGTGTGTGTTGTGTTGTGATGGCAAATGGTGCTAATAAGATTCAACACATCAAGGGGAGGGAGGAGAGGAGAGAGGGAGGGAGGTTAAAAGGGAGACAGAAACATGATGGGGGGGGGGGGGGTATGAGGTGATGATGTGGTGATGTATTAACTGGCAAACAGAGAGGATGATGTTTATTCTACTAGAGCAACACTGTCTCCTATAAAACTACTAGGAGGGACTACTTTAGGGGGAAACGTATTCTCTCCTGGATTACAGTCGCAGTTTTAAACACGTGCTTAACTTTTTAAATTGAAACTAAACAAAACAAAACAAAAATGCAATAAAACTGCTTGATTAGGTTTAGTAAAACATCATGGTTTGGCTTAAAAATAACTACATTTGTTACGTTATTAATAGGGCTGTCAAAGTTAACGCGATAATAACACGTTAATGCAAGTTCGTTTTAACGCCACTAATTTCTTGCATTAACGCAACTTGCGATATCGATCTTTCGGAGGTTGTAGCTCTGTTTTAAAGCTAGAGTGAGGATACTGAAAGCATATGAAACTAGAAAACCAAAGGAATCCATTGGATTTTATGGCGGTAGAGCCATTTTACATCTTTTTATTTAATATTTATAAAGGATTTAAACATATAGCATATGTCAATAACATATACAGCATGTAATCTTTGTAAACTTCTGGTTGCATTTGCTTTAGAGCGCAAACTAGTAAAATTCCCATTGATTTCCAATAATAAATATATACATACATTTACATAAAGCAGCATATTTTCCCACTCCCATGTTGATAAGAGTATTAAATACTTGACAAATCTCCCTTTAAGGTACATTTTGAACAGATTAAAAAATGTGTGATTAATTGCGATTAACTATTTTAATTGATTGACAGCCCTATTGTATATATATTTTTGTCACACAACTGTAGTGTAATCTGCCATTTCAGCATTAAACCTTTGGAGGAAGCTGCTAGAGCTGAAAAGTTGAAGCACTTTATCAGTAATGACAGTTGCATGGTAGCGTTGATGAGGTTTGGGGATGTTTCTGTTTTCCTCTGCCTCTCACAACAACTCAACTTTTCTCATTCCTCCATCACTTCAAACCCTCTCAGACACCTCCACTCCCGCTGCATCCCTCCCCACGTCCGCCTTCAATTTCCTCCTTCCTCTTTCCCTCCGTCTGTCTCTTCTCTTTGGATCAGTGCGTTTGGGGATCAGACACATGAACTTCATACATTTTTTTTTTTTTCCCTTTGCTTCCTTCAGCTGCCTCAGATCGACTTACTGACTCTCATCCGTTAACCCTGCAGTTGTCCCCTGGGCAGCTGGGCGAGGTTGGTGTTTTCACGTGTTTATGTTTGACTCTCTTAGTATCATTTGCCTCGTTTTGAAAGGACTTGATCAATAGTGCATCCATGTTTAATGTTGGCAGGCTATGGACCCCGTGGTGTTAGGAAGGTTGGGAGGCTCACCCCAAAGATCCAGAAACTGGGCTGCAGTTTATCTTCTTTTACTGTCGGTGATTCTGCCAAATTCATTTTTAAAAAACAGATTGCTTCTTTTCCTTCAACCGTTATATATCTTTGTGAATGAGCAGCTACATCAAGGAGCCATCGTTAACGATGGAAGAAGAGTTTTGAAGATCCTTTGAGGTCGAAGCCAGTTGATATTTTAACCATTATGTGTGACTAAATATAGGCTTTTAATGTACCTTTTATCCTTATTCTGCCTGAGTGCTTGAAGGGCGTATTATTTTCTGAGACCATTTCGTTTTTCATCTTCAAGAGCACCTTAAAAGGACAGTCCACCCTAAACTCAAAAATACATATTTCTCCTCTCACCTGCAGTTTAATTTATCAATCTAGATTGTTTTGGTGTGAGTTGCAGAGTGATATCTGCTTTCTCTCCAATATAATGGAACTAGATGGCATTTGGCTTGTGGTGCTCAGAGCGCCCCCCACCCCCAAAAAAAAAAAAAAAATACATTTGAAAAACTCAACAGCAATGTCTCTTTCCAGGAATCGTGACCCAGTTACTCAAGATAATCCACAGACCTTGTTGTGAGCAGTTTCATGTAAGAACTATTTTCTCTCTACTGAGCTACACGTCACGATACCAACAATTTAGTAGTGGATACCAATACCAGTGAAATTCCACAATTCACGATCGAGGGGCAATTGGCCCTCCCTCTTTACGGCCCCGTCCCACTTTCTTTTTAAGGTTGTGAATCACTGTATCCCCGCAAATGCCCCTATATTGCAACAAGGAGGAGGAAGTGTGTTTTTTGTTTGTCTGATTGAGAACTTGGTCTCTACTTTCTGTTTATATCAAGAGTTTTGCTCTGATATAAACCTGTCCAAGCATTTTGGAGATGACAATGTAGCTTTGACCATCTCCAGCGCCACAACTTCATGTGTGAGTTGCTTTATTTCCAACCTCAGCGAGGTGGGAGTCCCAACAAACATGCGTAGTATCTGTAACCTCCTGCGCCCCTAGTGTCAGCGAAGACATGTGCTGAACTCCCCCTGCACTCCTGGCAGATGGTATTGTCTCTCAACCACACACACGGTAACACACACACACAGTGCATGGTCTGACAGGGCCCACACAGGGCCGGGGCCGGGGCCATCTGGAGGCCTGGTAGGGGGAACCAGGCCCCCCCAGTGGCTCATGTTTCCGATTCAGCCTCAAATTGATTATCATGTCGCCTGTTTCCTCCAGTCCCGCTGCCCTCCCGACCGCCACCCCCCGCCTAATTTCAATTACTGTGGGACGCCACGGGGTCGAATCCTGACCTCACCCGCCTCTGTACCCCGCTATGTACCCTCTCTCCTCTTTTCTTCCCTTCCTCCTCTTCTCTGCTCCTCTTTCATGTACTTATCATGCTGCTCTGGGTGTCTTCCAATCATTACCTCCCTTCCTCTGTCTCCATCATCATTATCCATCTCTAAACTTCTCTCTTGTGCCTCCCATCTCTCTGGTTTCTTCCTGTCTCTCTGCTCCCCTCTGCCATCTGTCCTTTACTTTTTCTTTGAAGGAAAGTGGAGTCATTTAATGGCCTTTCGATAATTATTCAAAACTCCCATCAACTCCCATGTATGTAACACTCGTAGAGTCGACATTTGAAGTAGGGGTGGGAAAAAAAAAATGATTCACCTACTGTATGTATCGTGTTTTTTTTTAATGATTTTGAAATAGATTTTTTAATGCCAGAATCGATAAATTTGCTTCATTTGAGTCTATGTTGAGGTAGAAGGAAGTTACCACTTTTATTGTTGTAGTCTGAGTAAAGCGGCGTCATATCCGTTCCGTATCGTTCAACCAAAACAAACCGCCGAAACTAGAAAGTATAAAATGTTGGAGGGTCGTCGTGGATACGACCTGCACCCTCACATGTTAAATCCAAAGTGGTAAACACTACACATCCAGTAAAGGATGGAAACACTTTTGGTTTCACACATTGACAGGAAAAGCAAAGCTAGACATCACGGCTAAAGCTGCATGCTAACTCTGTCACGGACAGGAAACGTTATCGTATCGCGGTAACTTGCGGTCGAGCAGGCCGTCGCTCTCATCTCCGTGGTCAAATGGGCCGACGCTACAACTGTAGAGCACCCATATACTGACATTTATGTTAAATGCATTCAAACGGCCCCGATGGAGCTGACCATGGATGTATAAAGAGAAGGAGCTGACGGGAGAGCTAGAGACCACCTTGGAGAGGTTAGAGGAAGTAGACACGTGGGACTACGTCCGGTTTTCAAAATAAGGTGTTAACAAAGGGAACTGTATATACAAAATACATACATGGAAATAAGATTGATTGGATTATATTCACAAGAAGTATAAAACATTACATGTCCCTTATAAATTAAAAAGAAAATATCACTAATTTGAGAGGGAAATGTCTTTATTCTTTGATTTTTGGGTTGCTGGAAAATATGTAATAAATAATTCCTGATGATATATTTGACTTCATGACATCTGACTACATACATGCTGTAAATCAAACATTTTTACTGTATTAATTTAGATATTTTCCAAAGTTAAAGTCCCTAGAAGTGAATGATTCAACTTTTTCCGATGGTCTAGTGTTAAAAAAGTTAACAAAAATCACAATAAATCGTGACATCGAATCGCAATACTTCAAAATCGCATTACAAATCGAAGTATTGTGATAGTATCGTAACTCACAATGCAGTTTCGTTGTATTGGAACATAATTTTTAGGTGACAGGGCTGGTTTTCACAGTCGCTATGTTGTTGTCATTGATGTGACCATGCTATTGTCCTCGCCATGAGCCTTGCTATTGTTACAGAATGCAACTGTCCTTGTTATAGCTATTTTAAATATGTCATACCACTGTCCCAGCAGTTTGTCATTGTCTTTTTTACACCAGCCACACGGAGCCTATCACTGCAGTTCATCCAGGCCAATGGAGGGTCACCGGGGGGGGGGACTGGGAGCTCTTGACAGGTGTGTTTGTTTCCACTGCTCATAGCTGTGCAGCAGTGGAAACAGCAGCGGCTGCGTGCTGTGCCACTGACTATAATTCACAGCCTCTTTGTTTGCTAAGTACAATAAATGTGGAGGGATTTGTCCTGGTGGCGTGGCTGCAGGGGATTACTGAACAAACATGCTGACACCCAGGGGTAACTAAAGGGGACACGCTGCATAGACGGAGCAATTAAATGGCTATAAATTTAGCATTCAGCTGTGTTATATATGCTACCAGGCTGTGCTCTCACACTGCAGCTGCAGAGAAGTAATGCTAAAACAATTAGTCAATTATTACTCTTATTTTATCAATAGAACATTATTTGACAATTTTCTATAATTTATTAAGCATTCGAGTATGTCATCAAGCAAAAACATATTTGGTTTCAACTTCTACAATATGAGAATTAATTGTAAATTAAATATTTTCGGGTTTGGGGCTGTTAAAAATACACTTGAATTCTGGGAACTTGCGAAGGGAATTTTACTAGTTCGAGCTCTAAAACAAATGCAACCAGAAGTCTACAAAGACGACATGCTGTATATATTATTGACATACGCTTAATGTTTAAGTCCATTTATTACACGGCTGTGTTGAATACTCGATTCTGATTGGTCAATCACGGCGTTCTGCGGTCTGTAATTTCTATATTACAGACCGTTGCTATGTATAACAGACCGTTGCTATGGGCGCAGTTCTAATGTAGGGCTCTGGCGGACCGTTTTTGTGTCAAAATATTGATTTCTTAAGTAAATAGCCGTGTAATAAGCGGGATAATGTACAGCTAGCAG
The DNA here is from genome assembly GCA_916701645.2 of Sebastolobus alascanus. Taxonomy (NCBI): domain Eukaryota; kingdom Metazoa; phylum Chordata; class Actinopteri; order Perciformes; family Sebastidae; genus Sebastolobus; species Sebastolobus alascanus. The sequence goes on along the minus strand of CAKAOJ020000036.1, from coordinate 1,365,276 downwards.
GTCATTGTTGTGAAAGAATCCCCTTCAGGGCGATGAGAGACAGCAGCACATGACCGGCTCGCTGTACATTATCCCTTACTTATAAGTAAGTTTATTGTCTCAGTATGAGCAATATTGTCTTAATATGCAGATTTAGGGTCTGTTATTCGTCATACAGTCGGTCTTGATTTGAAGATGTGGCATTATCTTTTTATTTCCCATTACAACTTGTATAAATTGTAAACTAAATTTGTGCCGTCTTCGTCTGCAAACATCTTGATTATTCATTGTGTAAATTACTTTCCTTGCACCTCCTTCCCACTTTGAGAAATTACAGCACAGTCAGATTCAATAGAAAAATCTAACATAATAAACGAGGCCTGGGGTCTCCTCTCTGCGAATCTGCTCTCTCTGTGTTGATTATCAGTGGTGAGTTACACTGTCATCCTCTTTAATGGGCTCCACGCTTGAAAGTGCAAAGACAAGCAGAAATGGAGAGAGTGGAGGGATGCAAGAGGAGAAGTGAAGAGAGAGCCTCGAGGTTTACTCATCTTTCTTTCTAAACTCTCCACGTCTTTCTTTCTTTCCGATTCTCTCTTCTTTCCCTCACTCACTGTGTGGTTAATAATCTCCCCCCCCTCTTCCTCCAAACACTGTCCCAGTGCAATAAAGCCACATGGCACTCGGTGCAGCAAACACCATAACTCACAGTTCCTAGTAATTGATCCCTGTAGTGCAACAGTCTCTCTTTTCCTTTCCCACTCCTCCATCTATATCCCTTCCCCTACCATCACCTCTCTGCCATCTCCACCGACATTTTTCCCTCCATTGAATTCATTGAGCTTTATTGGCACAAAGTCCAATGAAAATCTGCCAAAGACAATTATTTCTCCCATTAGCCGTCTTCCATTTTCACTCTCTTGACATCACATCCCATAGCAGCGTTACACTTCTCCCTCCGCCAACAAACCCCTTCACCTCGTCCCATCCGTCCTGTTCCAGGCACCAAAACTACTTGGTTCGGTTTATACACAATAACTACTTGTGCCAAAACTACTTGTTTAGGTTTATGCACAAAAACTACTTGGTTAGGTTTAGGCACAAAAACTACTTGATTAGGTTTAGGTGCCAAAACTACTTGGGTGGGTTTAGGCGCCAAAACTACTTGGCTAGGTTTAGGCACAAAAACTACTTGCGCCAAAACTACTTGGTTAGGTTTATAAACAAAAACTACTTGCACCAAAACTACTTGTTTAGGTTTAGGCACCAAAAGTACTTGCACCAAAACCAGTTGGTTAGGTTGAGGCACCAAAACAACTTGATTAGTTTTAGGCGCCAAAACTACTTGGTTTTGTGCACTTTGTGCATTTAAAACTAAAGTCTATCTTCTTACCTTTCTAATAATTTACTTTAACTTTGTCTTTAACAGAGTCGGCAAAAGGATGCTAATGCCGGTGAATTAGCCGTGCGCCTTCCTTGGCCTGGTTCGAACACTAGACTTGGGCGATTTAACGAGATTATCTTCTCTTCCCCTTCCATCACCTCTCTGCCATCTCCACTAACATTTTCCCTCCATTGAATTCATTGAGCTTTATTGGCACACAGTCCGATAAAAATCTGCCAAAGACAATTATTTCTGTGTCTCCCATTAGCCGCCTTCCATTTTCACTCTCTTGACATCACATCCCATAGCAGCGTTACACTTCTCCCTCCGCCAACAAACCCCTTCACCTCGTCCCATCCACCCAGTGTCACTAATATTTCAAGCCAGGTCTCGACTGAAGTGCTTACCTGAATAAATCACACTTTCGGTGCCTCATCAGCCCTTCCAATTTCATACATGAAACTTGCCTGAAATTTCATTTTTGGTCCAAATTGCTCGCCCTCAAACCTTTGATTATGCACGCTGGAACTGATGGAGGAGCAGGAATACAACCCCTTCAGCAAATCCTGTGTGTTGGCAAAAAAGTTTACCTCCTCTCAGCTTTATGTTGGCCGTCTATCCCATCCCACCAAACTTATTCCCGTTTGATCCCCTCCGGTCTACCTTGTAATATCAACAAGCTATTAGCTGTGTGCCTCTCACAGTTGAGTGGTTACCTTCAACACCTCTGGAGATAGATGTACCCCCACCCCCCGCTGGCTTGAATCCCAGCTGAGTTTCTCTCCTGTGATTCCCCTACTCTAACTGACTGCTAAAGAGTTCATATTAAAATGCTTAATGTCCTTGTTTTGCTCACAAAATGTGTTAATATCAGATTGACATCATTTGGTTTTGCTCAAAATACCCAGAGATATCCCACTAACACGTCATCATTCATTTTTATCAATTCAGAAATCACGGCGGGGCCCATTGAAATTAGCTACAGAGCAAACAATTACTATAGCAAACAAGCTAGAAGCTAAACTGTGAGTGAACTCTCCAAGTAAGTCTATCTGCATGTGCACAGTAGTAGAGGACACGCTTACTACATGACACGCCCTCAAAACGGTCGCACCTTGGTTAGGTTTAGGCACCAAAACTACTTGGATAAGTTTAGGCGCCAAAACTTCTTGCTTAGGTTATGGCACAAAAAATACTTGGTAAGGTTTAGGTGCAAAATCTACCTGCGCTAAAACTACTTGGTTAGGTTTAGGCACCAAAACTACTTGGATAAATTTAGGCATAAAAAGTACTTTGATTGGTTTAGGCACCAAAACTACTTGTGCAAAACCACTTGCTTAGGATTAGGCGCCAAAACTGCTTGCTTAGGTTTAGGCGCCAAAACTATTTAGTTAGGTTTAGGCACCAAAACTACTTGCTTAGGTTTAGGCACAAAAACTACTTGTGCCAAAAAGACTTCCTTAGGTTTAGGCACAAAAATGACTTGAGGTTTAGGCGCCAAAACTATTTAGTTAGGTTTAGGCACCAAAACAACTTGGTTAGGTTTAGGTGGCAAAACTACTTGGCTAGATTAAGGCACACAAACTACTTGGTCAGGTTTAGGCGCCAAAGCTATTAGTTAGGTTTAGGCACCAAAACTACTTGGCTAGATTAAGGCACACAAACTACTTGGTCAGGTTTAGGCGCCAAAGCTATTAGTTTAGGTTTAGGTGATTTGTGACTTTAGGCTATGCTGATATACTCTGGGACGAGCTTGGAAGACTAAACTTCATGCAGTTCATGCATGCTGTGTTTGAACCAGATGTAACCGACTGTAGCACATTCAACAGACCAAAACCAAGACAGAGAGGAAGAAAACATTTGAAAAAGGAGAGAGGAGAGTGTGTGAGGGGGAGGAGGGAGGAGGGAGAGAATCGCTTTGGCTCTCCACAGTTATGAATCTCCAGCGAGGCCTGTTTCATTACCCGTCTGCCAGTGTGGAGATCAGCCGGTAAGAGCAGGCCCTGTGGGGCTGCAGCAGAAATATATGGCTCTTTAATAATCTCCACAAACACATTCCAGTACAGTATTGTACAGTGCACCGCCCCCACACTGCTCCCCGGCTGTCCGGAGCCTGCTCCCTCCACGCTGTGTCTACACTCCTACATCACATCCTCTGACTTCAAGTCTGCAGCAAACACATGACTCCTTTTTAAGAATTTTTTTATATCACCAGAAAGTTGAAAATCTTTGAGGGATATGGTTGTTTTTGTTTTTTCCCTGTTTGTTCAAAGTGTGCTGAAAGTGCTGAAACAACACGTTCACTTCTTTTGTTTGTGAGGTAGCTCACACTTACGGGTGCATCTCGCTCAACACCATCAGCAAAGGAAAAGCAAAATCTGTTGCTTTACCTGTCGACAGATGCTGTGAAATCTGCCCTCTTATCAAAGTCCCCCTCCAGTGTTGATTAGACACACTGTTTGCCAAAATCTTTTTGCCAAATAACTTAATTTTGTGCTCAAAGTTAAAAAAAAGAAGGTTGTTGGTAAAATGGGAATATGACGTATGACTATAGTAGAAGCTGCAGGTCAAAGGTCATTCTCCAAGCTGCAGGCGAACCAAAAAATAGGAAGTAAACCTTGCTGGAGGCGGGCTTTAAGCATCATTATTATCTTCAACAGTACCATCGTCAACAATATGTTCACCATGATTCAAAACCATCCCCTGTTATCTGTATATTCTCCTCTATATATCTGAACTGCATCCTAATTGCTCTTTAGCTTACAGTATATTCTATCATCGGAGCAACTTCAGTTCAGTCACAAGGAGCACGATGAATAAAATACAGATCAATACTGAAGGACGAGAGTGTCACTCCGGCAGCAGAGAGAGAGAGAGACTGATACTGTCGAGTCTGAATGAATAGATCAGGAGGATTACCAGCAGTCAGATCTGACAAACAAACAAAACGGCACTCTGTTTTTAATCTTCCAGCCTCACAGAACTTTCTTAACCTCAATGAGAATAATTTATGGATCCGTCTCAGAGGATCCAGACTGATATTAGGGATGTGCATTTCAAGCAAAATTACTATTCGATAATCACTAGGAACTAGTCGACACACAGTCGAGACACAGTGGGGGAAAACGGCATGTAGGCTCGCCACATTTTCCCATCGAATGCTGTGAATTAAGGGTATATTTTGACCATATTGTTGGAACAGTGGAAGAGACCAGTGGAAAGACGGATTTGGTGAGTTTTATGTTGTATCTCTCGGGATTGAAGTGTTGAATGAAATGTTTTTTACGATGTTCCAACCACTCGAACAGCTGCACAAAACACACCTGCGCCGACGGAAAAGAGCCGAACTGATCGTGCAACACGTTGATCCATCCCTAAAGGATGTTTGAGTCCAAAACAGATGATGAACTCAAAGATAAAATATATTTGATTATTTGGATGGCTGAGTGGTTATAGAGACAACCAAGCACCCTGGAGCAATTCCTAAGAGCTCTACAAGCATGTAGTTAAACCTGTGCTCATTATAATATTAAATTACTCATGAATAATGCAGTATTTTATTTAACATAACACAATCCAGTGTCCGATCGTTCTTGAATAAATAAAGCCTGATTTTGTAATATAAGCATTTCGTCCTCCGGAGTCTTATCTGATGTCCAGAGTACTTTGACAAGTTACATGTGGTTGTTGTGGTTTTTTTTCCACCTGCCAGCTGTCAATCATCTCCTCCAGCTCCTGTCACTCTTCTTCATATGCAGACAGGATGTGATTACAGCTGGCAGGGTCAAAGGTTACTTCAGAGAGAATACGCATCACACTGAACTCATCTCTGGGTTATCTTTCTTAGCTTAGCTGAGTGGGCGTTTCCATTTGAAAACACCCTGGAAAATAAGGCAGATGGACCCGCTCTTTAAACAAACACTACTACTAAGATTTTCATTCTCAATACACCAGATCCAAACAGCTATCTTGATGTGGCTCTCAGCACCTCAAAGCTAATGCATCATCTCACCCAGCTGCCACCCTCATATCTGGACAATACCCTCAGCACCCATTTCCTCCTGTTTAATATATCCAGCCATTCTGTCTACACCATCTCCCAACGGTCCCCAGCTCAAATCGCCTGTCCCTGCTCCCCGGCCTCCAATATCTCCCGGCCCTTCTGCCTCCGCCGTCCCCCACCTGTGGTCCCTCTCTGAACATCAAACAGTCCACAGTGGAGATGGATGTTTACATCTAACAACTGGATGGCCTGTGTACTCCGGGGTGAGTACAAGTTGTGGCACGAGCACACGGCGCATAATTGTATTCAGCGGCTCACCTCCGAATCTGTCAGATTGATTTACAACAGTGGCAGCCATGTGCCAATGAATTTGTTACGCAGCCGGGAGCAGAGTGGAGCTGGGAAGGGTTATTGTTGGTCCATAATTAGTCCTGCTGGTGCCCTTTCAGGTGTGTATGTGTGAGCGAGTGGTGAAGACGTAGAGGAGGAGATAGAGAGGAAATAGGCGATAGGAGAGAAAGAAAGGGGACAAGGGCTACATACTAGTAGCAAGTATGAAACGATTAAAGCGATGTATTTTGCAGTATGCTAGGCCAGGCTTTAGCCTTTAAACCAGCTCTTAAAAGGGACTCAATGTAAGAATTGCTTGTTAACAGTGACACTAGTGGCCGTAAAGTCAACGACAGTCAGCGTCCTGTTGCTCGCACTACGTAGACACGAGCGAGCATCGGTCAAAACGTTGGAGCAAATGTTCGATTCAACATCTAATATTATAAAACTGCCGATATTCAAACTCTACACAGTTGATTTCTTGCCTCACAAATTTTCAGAAGTGAATTTAGTGATGAAATGTGTATATGAAAAATGTAAAAAAAAACGAGCCGTTTTTGTTGTTGTTCCCGTAGTCTGTACCGTTCCAGAGCTTTGCATTGTGGGATACAGTAGGCGAGGTAGACTGGCCCGATGCATAGTGGAGATTTTGCTTTTGCTTGCATACTGCAACCTACATGTTGGCCAAATCAGTATGTACTACTAGTATATGTGGTTTTGAATACAGCCATAGTTCCCAATAAACAGCTAACTGTTGACACCGTCAGCACTTTATCTGACCACAGAAACAGAGAAAAGATTTATTTTTCATCGAGTCTAAAAAGCTCATCAATAAAACCATCAGCACACTCCCCCATCAATCCAGATCTCAGATTGCTTCCATCAGCCGTCTCTCTTCTTTTATTCGACCACTAAAACAGAGTGAAATCTGTGCAGCTTTTCCGTTATGACAGGAGGAGGTGATGGCTGCTGAAAGCAATCTGGCAGCCGGGCAGGACGTTCAGATCGATACTGAAGGACGACGGCGCAGTCAGCTAACGCCGAACTCCAGCAAGAGAGAGAGAGAGAGACTGTCACTGTCGAGTCTTAATAAATAGATCAGCGGGATTACCAGTCAGATCTGACAACTAACGGTACGCTCTTTTTAATCTTCCAGCCTGACAGAACTTTCTTAACCTGAATGAGAAACAGGTAATAATGTATGGATCTGTCTCGGAGGATCAGATGATACACTCAAAGATAAAAGTTAGTGACAGGACAGCTGAGAGACAACCAGAGGACTTTGGGTGTTTAAACGGCCTGGAGTAAGATACTGAATCCTTAAGTTAAACCTACGCTCTAATATCTAATTACTCATGAATAAATGCAATGATTTTATTTAACAGAACACAATCCAGTGAGCTGATCGTTCTTGATTAAACCACTGAATAATACCTGATTTTGTAATACAAGCATGTCTCCCTCAGGAGTCTTATCTGATGTCCAGAGTACTTTGACAAGTTACATGTGGTTGTTGATTTTTTCTTCCACCTGCCAGCTGTCAATCATCTCCTCCAGCTCCTGTCACTCTTCTCCGTATGCAGACACGGTGTGATTACAGCTGGCAGGGTCAAAGGTTACGTCAGAGCGAAGACACATCACACTGAACTCATCTCTGAGTTATCTTTCTATTTCTAGTGAATCATTTTACATCATACCAGTATCAGAAATGCATCCGATATAGGCTCGCCGTGGTAGTCAGTGTGTCAGTGTGCTGACTTGACTATGACTTGCCCCAAACTGCATGTGATTATCATACAGTGGGCATGTCTGTAAAGGGGAGACTCCTCCAATCGGAAGGTCGGCGGTTCGAGCCCTGGCTCTTCTAGTTCACATGTTGAAGCGTCCTTGAGCAAGACGTACTTAACCCCAAATTGCTCCCGAAGGCTGTGCCTTCGGTGTGTGAATGAGTATTTAGATCAGATCCTGTTAGCACCTTGTATAGCATGTAGTGTAAAGCGCTTTGAGTGGTCGGAAGACTAGAAAGGTGCTATATAAATGCAAGTCCATTTTCATTCACATATCTTGAGGTCAGAGGTCAAGGGACCCCTTTGGAAATGGCCATGACAGTTTTTCCTCGCCAAAATTTAGCGCAAGTTTGGAGCGTTATTTAACCTCCTTCTCTACAAGCTAATATGACATGGTTAGTACCGATGGATTCATCAGGTTTACCAGTTTCATATGATACCAGTATCTTCTCTCTAGCTTTAAAACTGATTCGCTACAACCTAAAAATCACAAGTTGTTGTAATGCTTTAGAAATTAGAGGCGTTAAAACGAATTTGCGTTAACGCGTTATTATCGTGTTAACTTTGACAGCCCTAATCTTTACACACATGTATTTCTTCTTTTCTTTTAAATACATTTTTTCAGAAACTAATGGAAAACTTTATACATCTAACATATTGCAATTGCACTGTAAATTAAGCACCATCTGTTTTTCAATCAAAGAAATCTGTACAAAAAAAAAAGCATAGATTTCCTGGGTTATATATGAATTATAGTGCATTACTTTTTGTAGGTATCGTAGCTACGAACGGTGTATGAAAACAGCCTGATCACATCTGTTTTCATGTATGGACTAATGAATGGACAAAATGCAGACGCTGTCTTTCACAGCGAGGTTGTGAGTGTCATCACTTCTTAGATGGTTTATCTCTAGAGAGACAGACAGAGACATGACCCGTCACTCAGACCATCATCAAACCAGTGATACGTCTTTGTCTATGTCTCCTTAACTGTTTTTGTGTCTTGTGCAGAAGCATTTGTGTACTCTTACAAGTTTATGTTTTGAGAAGAAAACAACCCCCCCCCCATCCCCATCCCCATCCCCTATAATTGGCTATGGATATGGCTGATGTCAGGCCGCTCTCTCCTCTACCGGCTTTAGCGGAGATGCAGGAAGCTTTTGATGGATGATGTTCATTTTCTAAGCTGTGTCTTGGACACTTTAGGTGCATACGACCCACTTCTTTTGGGCTATATGTTTTTAATTTAACATCCAGGCGTGTCAAAGTCTGGCTTGAAGATGGATGAGAACTCCTCTACCTCTGCTGGCAGGTTGAAAGCGGAAAACACGGTGGGAGGGGTCGGCGGCGGCGGTAGGGGGATGGCGAGATAGAGAGAGTATGAAAGCAGCCTTATAAGGAAAAAGAAAGAGAAGTGTGTGCTGCAGACGGCGTCCAGGCTGCTGACAAAGGACGATGAGATGAGAGGAAAGAGAGAAAAAGCAAAGAAAGGCCAAGCACATGAGGGAGAGTGGGGAAGAAGTGAAACAGAGAGACAAAAGCAAAAGTGGCGTTTGGGGAAGAAACGTGATGTGGGAGAAGAGAGAACAATGTGATTGTAGGAGTGGAAACAAAGAGAGACAGACAAGAGAGAGGAAGAGCCGCTATCTTTCTCTCACAGTGGATCGGCCTCTTTAACAGATGGCAGAGTTACTGTCAAATTCATTTTCAATTGAGTGTAAGAAGTTTTACTTTCATGTGTCCGGAAGGGAATTATTAGCAAGTAATAGTTTACATTTTCAGCCAATCTTCACTTTCAAACACTTCAAACAACTGGATTTATTCAAGTTTCTTGACAAAAATTTAATTTTATGAGATTCCATTTGAACACATCACGATAACGTTAGAATTTACCTTCTCTCAATAGTCATTTTTTACTGAACAGAGCCTGAAGGCATCATAATGAACTCAATGGCAACTCCGTTAACGTTAGTAGCTCCGATATTTAGTCAAGCTTATGCATCATTGTGCATGCGTAACTGTTGGAAAGCATCGATACAGAGGAATTTATAGTCATGGAAGCATGAGATGCCAAGAAATCAGACAACTAGGACTTCTAGTTGAGAACCGGTTCTCTATTCCCATCACAAGCGTTTTCCCTGCCTGCCAAAGTGACGGATGTCCTGATGATTTTACACACCACTGCCAACAATTTACCCGCGTTTGGCGGGTGGTGGGTGCTAAATTCAGACCCTGTTGATAGTTTTGGTCGAGTTAAATAAAAACACTATTTTTTTTTTTTTCTAGCTTTTCTATGTTGTACATGAATGCAAATTAAATATAATTTTGGTTGTTTTGGACAGTTCGTTGGGCAGAAAACATTTAATTTGAGGACATCCTTTTGGGCTCTGACATATCTCAGAATTTTGTGACGTATTTCCCATTAATCACTTGATCTAAAAGTTGATGAACGGATTATTTGATACTGATTGATAGCATTGTTTCTTTCATTTACTGACAAAATCAATACAGGAATCATAACACATGTTACAGCAGACAGAGGCCCTGATATTTCCCCGACCATCAGTAAAAACAATTGCTCCACAATGCTGGTTCTGGTGGGTTCATCGGGGGTAGGGGGATGGAAGAGGGTAGATGATGAGGTCATGATTAAATGAGATTAGTTAATGATAACTTAATGACTTGACAGGCGACCCCAGGCTCATTTACTGACCAATGACTTCCCCTTCATGCTCATTATGTGGCAACATGAGAACAACGGGTCAGTGTGCTCAGACATGGTCTAATTACATCGACTGTGGAGGCTGTCTCCCAAAAGAGTTACCAAAAAAAAAAAATAGGAAGATCATAAGTGTGTTTTTTTTTTTATCCACAGCTGGTTTTGTTTTGTCCGTTTTGATGATCAAGTTTGTCTCAAGTTTTAAAAAGCTATTTCATCATTTCCGTTTCTCTTACTGTGGGTGTTTCGTTCAACTCCTCCATCCTGTACCTTTCAATAAAATCAAACCAAATAGAAAGCACTCAGAGGAAATAAACAGAGCCTTGGCCGTCCATTTGGCCTCTCTGCGGCAGCTGAAACACACTGCCTACAGTGATTTTATAAGTCAGCCTGCTGAGTGAATCAGGATCTGTGAGCTTTTTCTGTCCATCGCAACAAGATGAAGGTGAGTGAAATTGACAGATAGTGAAGAAGAAAGGCTCTGTGAAGATGTGTTGCTCTTTACTCGGACCATGCTGATACAGTTATTTGGCCTTTTCTAAATTGCTGCATGATGTCTAGACGTCTAGAGGTGAGATCTTTACTTGACATTAAACCCATTTTGTTATCTTCTATGTTAAAGTTACAAGTTTCCTGCTTATCCGCCCTGACCTCCAAAAGTAAACTATTTTAGATTGTTTTTTTGTTTTTTTTTTCAAGACAAATGGCTACATTTATATAGTACTTTAATCCAAAGTGCGAGCTACTATGCGAGGTGCTGGCCTGACCATCGGGAGCAATTTGGGGTTAGGTGTTTTGCCCAAATACACCTCGACATGTGATTCAAACCACCAACCAGGATGACCCGCTCTACCTACCCAAGCCTATACATGACATTTTGTTTAATAGGGGCAACTGTGGCCCTAAATGGTGATTATGGGATTGAGGAACATTCCCATACATTTCTCTTGATTCTCCTGAGTCAGTCAAATGTGAGTATAAAAGCATGGATGTAATACCAGAGCTGCATATGGCGCAGAAGATCCAGCCTCGTTGCCTATTTGTCCCCCAATAAACTGCCATTATGAAAAACACAAGTAAAACTGACATGACAGGACACCTCAGAAGCAAACTGGGAAAAAAAAATGGTCGGACTAAAAAAGAAGGGAACAATAAACATGTCTTCTAGTGAGGTATGTATTTTCCTATTGTGATAAAACTATTTAAATGTTCTGTTCTTACTAGTTAGCTATCATTAGCCACTGCTCATTAAGTAAAACGGTAGCAAATACCTCAGGCTGTTCTCAAACACCGTTCGTAGCTATACCTACGAAAAGTAATGCACCGTAATTCATATATATCCCATGAAATATATTTGTATGTAATCCGAATAATTGTGAACCAGGAAGTATAAAGAGCAAGAAACACCACGTAGGGAGGAGGTCGGGGTGGATGGGTGGGTCAAAAAACACCAGACTTTCACCCAGGAGACCGCCGTCCATGTCCCGTTTGAAACCAGATTTATGATGATGTTGATTTATTTGTCACATAGTTACGTACTTAAGTTACGCCTCATGTGTTATTTTAAGCCAAACAACGATCTTCTCCTAAACCTAACGAGTAATTTTTTGAAGTTGAACGTCGATTTATTTGTCACGTAACTTTGTAGTTTTGTTACCTAAACCTAACGAAGATGTTTCCTGTGAAGACTGAAGTTTATTTTGAAAAGACTGTATTCATGTAAAGAGTGGAAATTGACACGTGTTGCTGGACATTCGTAGAAAAAACGAACGAAAAATGAACTTTTCGAACCGTTGTGTGAGGATACATTAATGTGCTATTTCTTGCTTTCAGCCTCCTAAAGATAAGGCTGTTTGTTTAAATATCTGCCTGTAAAGTTCCCTGATTGTCTGTTAAACCATTTATTTCTCATATCTTTTTAACATCATGTATTTCTTTGTACTGGTACTGTACTTCTTCTCTAAATCCAGTGTTTGTTATCTAAATCTGTGTTTAAATTGTAACTGAAACGGGATAAAGAGCTGTGTGAGTTCATGGTAGAACTCTTCTGAATGCATCAGGGTTTGTGCAACCAAAACTGTGCTTATGACTGTGCATGTTTGCCAACATGTGCGAATGCAGTCGCATCAATGTGCAGGTTTACCTGTGTATGTGTGTGTGTGTGTGTGTGTGTGTGTGTGTGTGTGTGTGTGTGTGCGTAGCTACTGAGTGTTGTCCAGATGCCTGTGGTTTATGGATATTCATTACAGAACCATTACAGCAGAGGTTACACGGGACGGGAGAGATGTTTTATCTGCTAATGCATAAAACACACACACACACACACACGTGTCCATATCTGTTGACATCTCAGGAGTGAAACCATCTATCACGGTTCGCGGCAGATCGACCCGGAGCGTCGGCGACGCTGTGTAGCGAGATGATGAGAAACAAATCACCCAAACACATTCCTATCTGCTGCTTCCTGGACAATTGAATCAGAGGAAGTCGCTGCAGCAAATCGCAGCCTCGCCAGCCACGCCATTAGTAAAGAAGAGACCCACTAGTAATTGAGCTTTATTAAAATGGGAGTGTGTCAACACACCGCCAATAGATCGCCGTCACTGTTGGAGTTTACACGAGGCAAACTTTCATTACACTCAACAGCCATTTCGCTTGGTTTCCCCTCAACGCCGGATCAATCCCATATTCCTCACCTGATCAATAGCATCGATCGGCATGGCTGATTGCATCATGTGACGGTAACTGCTGGCTGACGCCCTGCCTCAGGCGCCGGCTGTTGAAACTATGGGTGTTTTTATTTACTACCGATAACAGAATAAAGGTCTGCTTCATACGCTCAGCTTTGACGTCGATCGTTGGAAACCAGCAGCAGTTATGGGAATATCAATGACGAGATATTATGCCTTTAATTAAGGAGCCACATTAATCAGAATATAAATGGAAATTGGCATTTTTCATTATTATTTCAAGATTCGACAAAGAGCAGAAATGGTTTCTGAAGAAAACCCAGAGACCCGCGGGATCACGGTCGATCCCAACCTACTTTGCTGTCTTTCTTAGGACGTAGTTTTAGAGCTAGAGTGAAGTTACAGATATCATATGAAACTAGAAAACCAAGGAATCCATCGGTAACAACCATGTCATACTAGCTTGTCTGTAACGCTCCAAAGTTACGCTACATTTTGGTGAGGAAAAACTGCTATGGCCATATTCACAGGGGTCCTGTGCACCAGGGGTGCAGTATAAATGGGATATTTTCTCCTATTCTAAAATGGTGTGTTTGAATATTTCTGCATACTGGGGTCCCTAAACAGTCTTGGAATACATAAATTGGGTATCACTGTAAAGCTGAGACTCTTGTGGATCCAGTGAGCCCAACTGTATTCATGTGTGATGATGTTAGTCCACATAGGAGACATTTCATTGTAGTGAGACCAATTTTTGAAATGTGACCTCACTGTATAAAATGACCTTTGGTGACCTCTAGGATAATCACAGCCTCATGAAACTTTACAGCCACAAACTAGAGACATAGAGCATCGAGAGGATGGATGGATCAAACTAGAGACCTAGAGCATTCAGAGGATGGATGGATCAAACTAGAGACCTAGAGCATTCAGAGGATGGATGGATCAAACTAGAGACCTAGAGCATTCAGAGGACGGATGGATCAAACTAGAGACCTAGAGCATTCAGAGGATGGATGGATCAAACTAGAGACCTAGAGCATTCAGAGGATGGATGGATCAAACTAGAGACCTAGAGCATTCAGAGGATGGATGGCTTTCCTAGCTAGGTTGACAATAAGGGGGTTTCTGAGCAGTTTACACAACACAAGTGCTCGCCATCCAATCGCCTAAAAATGCAATTCTTGCAGAAATCTCCAAATGTCAAAAGTTTTTGAAACCAAATCACAGCATGGCTTTTTCTATGGTGTTCTTCAAGGTCTTGGTGTCTTAATGTGGTAATTTGGAGGGATTATTGGTCATTTTTATCAATTCTCTAGTGGTAAAAAATTGTTAAATTTAGCACCAAATCTGTGTAACAAATGGTATCAAGCCAAAATTTGACCACTATATACTTCTATCATTATGTTCTAAACCCTTATACACTTTCAGAATTCATTTTAATTCATTCATTTATGTTTATTTCTAATTTATGACTCGAACAACTTGCTACACAGTGTTGAGCTGCATCTCAAATTAATCTTCAGGTTTCCAGCTTTCAGATGATGTACACCACTTCTATGTGACATCTACTGCTGACCTGCTATCTCCCCCTAAACACCCCCTCTACCCCCCTAAAGAAGACAAATCTGCTCTATTGTGGGTCTCAGAGGGTTAACATAGTTTCTTTAGAGATAAAATGGTGTCAGGAAATAAATAATGTAGACTTTTGTGTCTTAAATGCTCCTCCAAAAGTCCTGTAAGTGTGCGACCCTGCCACAGACGGCATGAAAAACAAACAAATAAAACAACATGGATGTTAATTAAAGCCCAAACAAGCAGAGCACATTAATTATGGGTACAGAGACACAGTTTCTTGAAAAGTAGGTCTTTCAAATAAGAAATAATTTGAGGTTTACCATTCCTGCCGTGTTGTTTTGTTTTTTTGTATTTAGCTGTTGTGTTTGGAGGAACTTACAAATGAGGCTGAGGGTTGTCTGAGTATACGGAGGATGTTAGAGAGAGAGAGAGAGAAGTGGTCATGTTCAGGAGATAAACAGGACATTAGCTGCAGGCTGGATGAGCCTCAGGGGCTACATGAACTAATCTGCTCTAATAGACAGCACACATTCACTCATTACACCCGGAGCGCTCGCTGCTGGTCACTCCATCATTGTTGGAGCGATGCGAAGACACTGAGCTTGAGTTAAGAGGAATGATTAAAGGAGGAAAGGAAGTAAGGAAAGAAAGAACTGGATTATAATCAGAGCCAAAGATTCAGTGAATTCTTCTTCTTTTTGTTTTAGAAAGACTCTTCAGAGTGGTATCACAATTTTCCAACCTAACCTTGACAACACTCAAAGTTCACTCAGTTTAAAACTGTTGTCAGGTAAAAGTTAAAACCCTGTGGCCAAGTTATTTAAAGAACATTGAAGCTGGATAACAAGTCAAACCTCAATACTTCATACTGACTGAAAACTGTCAATACAGTGTGAAAAACTGCTTCAACGCTCAATCAGATCCTAGATCCTGTTGATTTATTCTCTGCTCACATATTTCATATTGTGCTGTATCTAGGGGGGATTATTTTCAGCTTATATTTACGTAATCAAAAGAAAGAAAAATGTGAATGAATCAGTATTTGTTTTGGGTGTAAATACAGGTGAAAATCAGCAGGTCATTTGGGTTTTCTCCTCCTTTTTGACTTCACTGAGAAAATCTCAGACCTCATGGTGATCAGCATCTTATTGCAGCTGAAAACAAAAACTTTTGTATACTTAGCAGGGATAGACGCTAATATTTTTAAGCACTGGCCCCACGGGCCATCAAGCCACTAAATTTGGTGGCCAAAGTACAATTTTGATGGCCAAAATGTATAAATGTGAGCTGTTTAGAGCTTGTGTTTGTAAGTTAAACAGCTCATAATTCCCTCTCTATTATCTATTTTATATTGCTGTGAAAACATCTCCTTCAAACAACTGGATTTAATCAAGTTTCTCACCAAAAACTACATGATCACATTTGAACACATCATGATAACGTTAGAGTTTACCTTCGCCCAATACGCACCTGAACGCACCCTAATGTAACTCATGGAACCTCCGCTAACGTTAGCCGTTAGCTCTATTTAGCCAAGCTGTGCTGCCCACCGGCTGCTAACAGCTAACGGAGACTAGAAAGCATTAATGCTGATCTCACATCCCTAAAGATAACTCCTCACTTCAACTTCACAAATCAGCCGTTCCTCGTTCATTGCGGCGCTTTCAAAGCGAGCGGCAGGAATAAATAGAAAGAGGGAGTCTGAAAAAAAGTTCAGTCACGCTGTGCAGCGCCGTGTCACTTGCAGCCAGTTAGAACATGTATGTATGTAATGTCAAACCCTGCATGGGGCATAAAATCTGGATAAAAATCAGCTCAAACAGTTTTTCCACTTCAAGCACTAGCCTTTGGTGGAACTGCTCTCAACTCACAGACATGCAACCTGTGACGAGCTACAAGTGTTGGAAGTAGAAATAGCTTCATTTGAACGGGTCACTGCGCTAGAAGGTTGGAAACAGTTGCCTTATGTCTGTCTGCGTTTTATAGTGAAAGGGCATCCACTTCAACAGACAGCTGCTGACACCGAGGCATTAACCTCAGCCTCGTATGGAGACGGGACAGGACTGAGACAGAGAGTGACAGAGACAGAGAGAGGGAGACAGTGACGGACGGGGACAGATGGAAACAGAGAAAATGGCGTGCACGAGAGAGGCGCTTTCTTTAGGGTTTTTCCTGCAGGACAAAGAGAGACGTTTGATTTGTACTCAGAGCTAAGTGGCTGCAGCAGACACCGATGTATATTTAAAGTGTGTGAGGTGTTTAACAAACCAATCCAGCACGTGTGATTGTGTGCACATGTATAAATGTTGCTGAACATAAAGGCACATTTCAGCGTCGTTCCCTGGTCTGCAGCCATGTTTCCCTGGGAGGAAACGTAACGTCTGAGAGTTTCCACATGCATCACGCCGTGAGCGGAGACCCCGCTGATAAACCGGCTACAGCCTGATTACCTGCCTGCTAGATTCACTCACTCAACAAATCCCGCTGTGGCCGAGGCCACGCCGCACATTTGTATTCATCAATGCACACTTTACCCAGAGTCAATCTCCGCGGTGCGCGCTAATCAGGACCTTCAGAACAGCACCGGAGACTATTAAGCAGGACTCAACACAGTCGAGCCCACTCCATTTCCCGAAAGCACGCCTGGGGAGGCAGCGATGGAGAATCACCTCTGCTGGTTGTTAATTCACTGTTTTTCACGCTGTCGCTTCCCGTCTCCCTGTCATACCCACATCTACCATACGGGCCATCTGAGCACGAAAGGGCCTCCAGGATGGGAGAAAAAAAATGTATGCATTTTTATTTTTTTATGCCGGGCTCCACAGAAATACGACAAAAAGCTTGACCCACTTTCTTGATCTTGATAATTATCTGTCAAAGTTAACGCGATAATAACGCGTTAAAGCAAATTTGTTTTAACGCCATTCATTTCTTTAACGCATTAATAACAACTTGTGATTTTTATGTTGTAGCAGGCTCAGTTTTAAAGCTAGAGTGAAGATACTGGTATCATATGAAACAAGAAAACCTAATGAATCCATCGGTACCAACCATGTCATACTAGCTTGCCATGAAGGAGTTTACACTGAATTTTGGCGAGGAAAAACTGTTATGGCCATTTCAAAGTAGTCCCTTGACCTATGACCTCAAGATATATGAATGTAAATGGGTTCTATGGGTACCCACGAGCTCCCCTTTACAGACATGCCCACTTTATGATAATCACATGCAGTTTTGGGGCAAGTCATAGTCAAGTCAGCACACTGACAGCTGCTGTGATTGTGTGTTGCACCACTGTGGTGTGATGCTGCTACATGTGTTGGAGTGCTGGACAGGTTATTCAGCCGTTGACCAGTAAAGGTGTGTGATTATAGTCTGGTGGAGGGTGGCTATGAGCTTCACTGTGAGACTCTCTTTGTGTTTGTCTCTCTCCAGCTAACGTCTCCTCAGCGACTCCTTCCTGCCAGTTTTCTTTCTCATGAACTTTCCCCCCCTCGTCTCTCTGAATTTTTGAGGCTGAGTCGCTCTCTTGATGAGAGGAAGCGTACCGAGTGCTGTGGCTGTTTTAATCAGGGACACATGGAGCCCTTCCAGAGGCTCTGGGCCCATTACTGAAACAATTAATAATTGATCAAGTTACTCAGACACACACACACACACACACACACAGACACACAAGTGTGTGCACTCACAGATAAACTGTGTATGTCAAACTTTGTCTTAGTCATCGATTCGTCGAGGAGCTTGCAGGTCTGGAGCCGAAATAAACGACTAACAAACGTTCACGTAAAGTACAGAAGAGTCAGGCTGTTCTCATACATTGTTCGTAGCTGTAATTCGTATATATACCCCACGAAATCTATTTGTGTGTAATCCACGTAATAGTGAATCAGGAAGTATAAAGAGCAGCGAACGCCGCGTAGGGACGAGGTCGGGGTGGATGGGTGGGTTAAAAACACCAGACATTCACCCAGGAGACCGCCGTCCGTGTCCCGTTTGAAACCAGAAGTCAATGTTGATTTATTTGTCACAAAAGTTACGTACTTAAGTTACGCCTCATGTGTTATTTTAAGCCAAACAACGATCTTCTCCTAAACCTAACTAGTGATTTTTTTACCTAAACTTAAGTCACTTGTTTCCTGTGAAGACGGAAGTTTATTTTGAAAAGACTGCATGCATGTAATACTTACTTCTAATACATGCTGTACTTCTAAAGCCTTATACACTTTCACAATTTGTTAATTTGTTTTTATTTCTTATTAATGACAACTTGGTGCCGAGCTGCACCTCAAATTAATCTTTTGGTTCCCAGCTTCCAGATGATGTACACCACTTCTATGTGACATCTACTGTTGACCTGCTATCTCCCCCTAAAGACCCCCTGTATCCCCCTAAAGAAGACAAAAACTGGTCCATTGTGGGTCTCACAGAGTTAACAGCAGACTGACTGAATAGTCGCCCTTTATATAGTTCATAAAATGTCATCGCAAAGAGCTTCAAGCTAACTGCTAAAAAAGGTTGAGGTTTATGTAACTAGAACTTTGGTGGAAGCTAGGTAAATAAAACTATTTAAATACAGCTTTGGGCCGTGAATAAATTAAGAACAACTGAATGAGAAAACAATTAAAACTTAAAACTCACAGTGGAGCAGCAGAGCTGAAGACAGATGTACAGTCACCCACCTCCACCCTGACACAACACCTCCACTTTCCACTGCATTATTTCACTGACAAAACAGTTTTATTCTGGTCCCCTTTTTGTGGATTTTTCTCACATGTTTTCTTGCACACCTCGTCTTCCGCTGTTTGTTATTTGCATTTTAAGATGCTCATTTCAAAAAAAGAAACTTGAGGAGATCAAATTGCAAAGAGAGAGACTGACCGATCCAGATGGCAGGAGCTTCACAAACCATCGGTGGGTCGTGGAGGTGATGAAGAGCCTCATATCTGACTCTCTCAAATCCCATAAACAGCTTCACAATGACTGATCTGGGAGATTATGTGTGTATGAGTCTGTTTAGATGCAACCACATTACTTTTAACCGCTGTCAGAAGAAGTCTCCACATCCCTCAAGTGATCATTCAATACGATCATAAGTGAATGACTGACCAGACATCTATAACTACGAGACATTACAGAGCAGCTCAGTACAGTCACTGCTGTAATCCTGTTGATATCCTGCATCTGTCCACTGTTCAATCAACCCCAGCAGCCACAGACATGTTGTAAAGTTTGCTGCTCCTTTGGTTCTTGGGAAATGTTAAGGGCTATAAGGAAGCAGTTTAAAGTCTAAAAGTGTAATGATGGTTCTTTTGTTTTCTAGTAAACAACTTTAAACTGCTTCTGGATGTAATATATAACAACAGTGTGAAAGACAGCAGATTCTAATCTCCATCAGGATGCTTTTTTTTCTTTTTCTTTCAGGATTAGACTCACACACTAACACCAGTTCTCCCATCAAATACAGGTGTTTACTTCCCGCAGACTACTCAGTCTACACCCATATTTGAAGATTTTACACAAAGGCCACATGTTGAAATGTTAAATAAACAAAGAAAAATGTTGTGTAGTGTAAAAAAAAAAAAAATATTTAAATCGTGAATGCAAAGTTGATTCTGAAGGTCTAAACGACATAAAAAAAGCGTTGTTGGATGTGTTGTTATCTCTGGGGGTGGACCTACAGTATAAAACACAACTTTCACAGTCAATTATGATCTATAATTACAAAACTTACCAATATAGCTTGTTAATTTCTCTTTCTTTTATTTTCAATTACAGGATAATTCACTTTTATTACAACCCGGGGCTTGTTTCCGTACTGTAGCTTTAATTTCTATCAGTTGTTATGACACTAACCAAGGCTACCAGTAGCTATGTCAATTGCAATTTCAATTTGTCAAATTAGCTCTCAGGGGAAAAACAGGTGGAGACCCCTGGTCTATACACTGTGAAGGATATTTACAACGTACTACACTACACGTAATATTTTCTCTTTTGGAGTCTATTCCAAATATGTCTGGTTAACCTGCTCAACGTATCCTCCTTCAACGGTATGATATCTTACGAAAAGTTATTCCTCATTTTTCGTACATTTTCCTACGAATGTCCAGCAACACGTGTCAATTTCTGCTCGTTACATGCATACAGTCTTTTCAAAAAATACTTCCATCCAACTTGGTTAAGTTTATGCAACAAAACTGCTGGTTAGGTTTAGGAAAAGATGATGGTTGAAATAACTACGGAAGTTACGTGACAAATAAGTCAACGTTTGGGTTAAAAATCTGCTGCAACTAACGATTATTTTCTTTGTCGATTAATAAATTGATTATTTTCACCACAGATCTCAGAAACCAAGTTTCTGAGTACACATTTATTGTAACAGATGGAAGTGATGGTCAAAACTGTGAAAATAAAAAGTGGGTTATAATAAGGTAGAAAGATCCTTTAAGAGGAGATAATAAAGAGAGATTAGGATTATAAATGTGGTTTTCTCACAGTCACCTGCTTTAACTACATTAACTAACTCTCATTAGTCTCTTGTGACTGAGTGAATAATGTCTGCTGTCCATTAGGACGACTTCTGTTATGATGTAGGAGGACACAGAGAAACAAGTGACGCTCCACAGATCTGACTGTCTACATTCGTCCGGACGCTCTGTCACACTATAGATCCTTATCTGTTTATAGGAAGACAACACACACACACACACACACACACACACACACACACACACACACACACACACACACACACACACACACACACACTAGTAAAATGTGCTATCTCATCCATCAGCCACACACAGTAACACAGCTTCACCTCTGACAGTGTTTGAATAACACTGTCTGAACAAATCTGTGACGACGGAGGAGCGACCGCACCGTGAACCCTCCTGTGACCTTTGACCTCCCAGAAAACACTCCAGATTGCCCCCTGTGGTATGCATCTTTCTGTCAGCAGCAAAGAGAGATCCATCTCCATTTGTACCGTCGTATATTTGCACTTGTACCTGTTATTGTTCGGGGCAGTTTGACCACTTTTTGCTGTTATTCAATAATCTCCTGTCTCACAATGCCATCACCAAAACACAAAAAGAACAGAGGAGTGTCAGAAAACACAGACAAGACAGCAGACTTTAAATAGACACTGAAAGAAAGAACGTTGCTTCTCACTAGAGCTGCAACGATTCATCAATTAGTTTTCAACTATTAAATTAATGACTAACTATTTTGATAATCGATTAATCGGTTTGAGTCATTATTTAAGAAAAGAAAATGTCTAAATTCTCTGATTCCAGCTTCTTAAGTGTGACTATTTTCTGGTTTCTTTCCTCCTCTATGAGAGTAAACTGAACATCTTTGAGACATTTGAGGACGTCATCTTGGGCCAAACAACTTAATCGAGAAAATAATCGACAGATTAATAGACAATGAAAATCCTTTTTAGCTGCAGCCCTAATTTTAACCCAAACGTTGACTTATTTGTCACGTAACTTCCGTACTTAAGTAACGCAACTTCCATAGTTATGTCAACCCAAACCACCATCTTTTCCTAAACCTAACCAAGTAGTTTTGTTGCCTAATCTTAACCAAGTTGGACGGAAGTTTATTGACACGTGTTGCTGTACATTCGTAGGAGAACGCACGAAAAATGAGGAATAATAAATTCTTTCCTCCTCTATGACAGTAAACTGAATATTTTTGAGACATTTGAGGACGTCATCTCGGGCTGTGGGAAACACTGATCCTCATTTTCACGATTATTGACATTTTATAGACCAAACAGCTTAATCGAGAATCAACAGATTAATTAACAATGAAAATAATCGATAGTCGCTAAATCTCACATAGGAGTATTTTTAACATTACTTTTGGGGACTTTTTATTACTTATATTTCATCTATATTGTTTACTGAACATGCAACATGTGTGATTTTTAAATAGTTTTCATTTAATTTAATTTTAGTTTCTTTTTTACTTGCTTCTCTTAGAACTGGTGAGATATCTTAAAGGAAGTCATCGTTACAATGTTGGGTACTGAATAAGAAGGTGAAAAGATGGGTGAAACATGAGCAATAGAGTCGTCCTTGCTTAAATAAGAATAAATGAATGGATTACCACACACATTAATACTGTGGGAAGTACTTTCCCAACCTTCAACTACATCCTAAACTGTAGGATTCAACTAGAGATACTGCTGCCCCCACTAGATGTTTACTTTAACTTGTAATCCTAATTATCAGTGGAGCAGCTCATTCTCTCTGACAGCGTTTAGACCCGTCCACTCCATCTTCTGGACACAGTCCAGATGTCAGGTTCCCTCCCCGGTGAAGAAGTGTGGATGTTCCCAGGTTGTAAAGATGATGGAGAAGATAAACAACATGGGGGGGGGGAACCAGAGAGCCAGCCGGAGAGAGACTGGGGTCCCCTGTTGTTCTGCTTGAGCGGCCATTCATCAGGTGTTCAAGTTGCTGGGCAATCTATTCCTCTATCCGTTTAGCCATGTCGTTGAGATATGGCCTGGCAGAGCTGTGGGCAAAGGAAATGGGCTGTCTGTCTGCTTCCTCAGGGGAACTGGATTTATTTTATTCATTGGAGGCTCAGAGAGGATCCTACCAAACACAAGGCCTTTACTAGAACAGGACAGGGTGAGCCAAATAATCCTGTTTTATTCCAGGGGACAGCATGTAGGTGTCATAAAAACAACACAATCTAGGCATAACACTGTCCTCACCTGAAAAACCTGTAGTTTTTGTTCCATCTCCTGATAATTACAGTAAATTTTAGTTTCTTTAAACCGTGAAGGTGATCATTCTATAACCCTAACTAAGTAAAAATAGTCGTATGTTTAGAAAGTGTGTAAAAGTCAGTCCTGTCTCCTAAAAATGCCGTTCCCATTCATCAAAACTGCATTGTGAAATAAGCTGTTAGTGTCCCGTGTGAAACTTAAAATCAACTTTCACTTATTTTAATTTAGTTCTGTAGCTTCATAACGTAACAAACGTAGTAATTTTAAGCCAAAACATGATTTTTTTTGTTACTAAACCTGACAACGTTAACCACGTGTTTAAAACTGCAACCGTAAAATGAAATAGAGAATGCCGTTAAGTTGAAAGTAATGTTTAGGAGACAGGGTTGGTAAAAGTTTGCAATATATTGGAATTGGTTAAAATGACATATTTGGGTAAGTTGCAGAAGGTTCATCAGCTAGACGTTCATATTTGACTACAGGGAGGGGGAAGGGTGTTTTTTTTTTTGGAGGGGGGGGCTCTACTATGTTGTGTGTATGTGTGAATGCTGCATGTGTGTTAGCATGTGCAGCTGTTTGACCCAGATCTGTATGTGTATTTCAAGGTCAAACCGTGTCCACCAAATGAGACAGTCAATACTGTGTGATAGTGGTCAGTTTTAGCCTGGAGGCTGAAAATCACATTACTGTTAGAAACGTTTGCTGGCGTGCAGAAGGGACAAAAACAAAGTGTGCCTGGTTCGTTGTACAGTAAGACGCCATAAATCAGTAAAACCAACACTTTTATATCTTTCAAAGTCCTCTCTCCTTCTCTGTCTCCCGCTCCGTCTCCCAGTCCTTTAACCAGAGATTTATTTCACATTTGTCTCGAATAAATATTGTTTCCAAGTGTCGGCGCTGCAATATCAACCTTATTGAATAATAAATTACCCTCTCTGTGAAATGCCTTCAGGTTAATAGACATTCAATGAATAAATAACAGGAAGACTCAACACCCGAGTTAGGAAACAGGATGTGCGGCTTTTTTAATAATTATTTTAGGCCAAATGAATGAATTCTTTTGTGCGCTCAAATTGCAGTTGAGTGCACTGGTTGCTTCAGATTTTAATTAATGCACTAGGGTCTTTAATATGGATGTCGGTTGAGCCATATTGTGCTGGCAGCAGTTAAAAGAGAATTAATTCTCCGCTCCGACATTGTCTCTTTTAATTGAATAAATAAAGTCGTTTCTTGCTCAAATACATTTTTTTTTTTTCTAAGACTGATTATTTGAGCCAAAGCTTGATTATAAAAGATACGTTTGATGGATTTGATATCTTGTTTGCATTGATTGCGTTTTCTTATCCAGAGTCATAATTAATCTGCTTTATATTTTATTCTGTCCACAAAGACACTGATTCATATTCCTGTACATTTATTTGTCTGTATTTTATGCGTAATGATTTTCTAGTAGGACTGGGACGGTACGCCTATCGCCTGATTCTATATGCATTGAGATTTTTAAGTATTGCGATTCGATATTACGATTGTGATCTTTGTTAAGTTTTTTAACACTAGACCATGGGAAAAAGTTGAATCATATACTTCTAGGGACTTTTACTTTGGAAAATATCTAAATTAATCCAGTAAAAATGTTTGATTTTCGGCATGTATGTAGTCAGAGTTGACCTGAAGTCAAATATATCAGTCTTTGTCAGGAATTATTTATTATTTCCAGCAACACAAAAATCAATGAATAAAGACATTTTCCTCACATATTAGTGATATTTTCTTTTTTAATTTATAAGGGACATGTAATGTTTTATACTTCTGGTGAATATAATCTAATCAGTCTTATTTCCATAGATGTATTTTGTATATACAGTTCCCTTTGTTAACACCTTATTTTGAAAACCAGACGTAGTCCCACGTGTCTACTTCCTCTAACTTCTCCAAGGTGGTCTCTAGCTCTCCCGTCAGCTCCGTTCTCTTTATCCATCCATGGTCAGCTCCATCGGGGCCGTTAGAATGCATTTAACATAAATGTCAGTATATGGGTGCTCTACAGTTGTAGCGTCGGCCCATTTGACCACGGAGATGAGAGCGACAGCCGGCTCGACAGCCTCCTCCTGTACCAAAGTTCACCTCCATTGTTCCCCTCAGCCATCATGTTCACACGGTCGATCAAACGCATCAAATCCCGACGGGGGATCGTGAAACCGTCAACCGCGCTACCTCAATTTCCTCCGCCTCCATCACCAGCTCCACTGACACCGCCATCCCTCTCTGAGGCACGGTACTGTAGGGGAGAGTAGATACAGCTCCAGCATATGGATAGATTGAAATCATATCTCATAGCCTGAAACCATGTCAGGAGAAGTTATATCTGAGAAACAAGAGCAGCCCTCACTTTACAAATGGTCGGGGGGAAACATATTGTTTAAGTGCTGCAGAAGTGCAGCGATACGTCAGGTGTTTTAGCAACGCTTGTCACATTTCAGTTCAGTCACTTCTGATGAAACTTTCTCTCTCATTCATCATCAACATGGTGCCTTGGCTGGTCTGTAGTTTTCTTCTCTCAGTTGATCAAAAACCAGTGGACCACCTCTGCTACATCGTAAAAAATAATACACTGTAATGAAAGAATACATTCAACTTCAGGGGATAAAACCAGGTGTGCTATTTCACTAAAAAAAGTATATGTGCGTTTATATTCAATGAGTGTATACAGTTTGCTGAGGAAACCCTGAGGAAGATAACTACTTATTTCCCTTTATAAATAAGGCTTTACTGACTGTGAATTGTAAGTGCAAATACTACTCTTCCATGCTGATTTTGGCCCACATAATACAATATTAAGTATATTCTGAAAGTCATAAATGGCAGTGATGAGGTTTCCATACCCAGATATTATCTTTAATTCACAGAAAATGTTTTTAAGGGCTTTCAAAAGCACAAAATTCAAAAGATTTTGAAGGAGCTGTATAATTACAGTGGTAGCCATTGAAAAAAATCCCTTTCCTGCATCTAAGCTGCAATTATGCTCCACTAGCACTGAGACCGCCCCTGCAGCCATTTTTTCATTTTTCTCAGCGAGCTGAATTTTGTAAGAGAAAATGGTAATCTCTCAAGCTACAGTAGAACCTGACAGGACATTTCTTGGACCTTTTAAAGGTAAGGTCAGTAATGTTGAGAAACTAGCAAGAGTACACAGATTTTAAAAATGATCCAATCGATAAACCCAGCCCAGCGTTGCAAACTCTTCCCCAATGAAAGTAGCAGCACTAGCTCCAAAAGTCCTTAAATCTAGAGAGAAAGTCATCAACACTGACAGTCCGTCGCTTCAGGCCTCCCTCCAAAGACACTCCCCCTTAAATTATCATTATGAACATGGCTATTGTCAACACAGTCTCACGGCAAGTTTGTGAAATAGTCACGAAATTTAATCTATTTGATTCATTTATATAGACACAAATTTCCCTTTTTTTTCGTAACATTTTTTGTGTGTTTTCCTACAAATGTCCAGCAGCATGTGACGCACGTGTCAATTTCCCAGTGTTTTCAAAGTAAAACTACTTAGTAAGGTTTAGGAAAAGATCGCGGTTTGGGTTAAAATAACAGAAAACCTAAAGAATCCATTGGTAACAAATAAAATAACGCTCAAAACTTAGGCTAAATTTTGGCGAGGAAAAACTGGCATGGCCATTTTCAAAGGGGTCCCTTGACCTCTGACCTCCAGATATGTGAATGTAAATGGGTTCTATGGGTACCCACGAGTCTCCCCTTTACAGACATGCCCACTTTATGATAATCACATGCAGTTTGGAGCAAGTCATAGTCAAGTCAGCACACTGACACACTGACAGCTGTTGTTGCCTGTTGGGCTGCAGTTTGCTATGTTATGATTTGAGCATATTGTTTTATGCTAAATGCAGTACCTGTGAGGGTTTCTAGACAATATCTGTCATTGTTTTGTGTTGTTAACTGATTTACAATAATAAATATATACATACATTTGCATAGAGCAGCATATTTGTCCACTCCCATGTTGATAAGAGTATTAAATACTTGACAAATCTCCCTTTAAGGTACATTTTGAACAGATACAAAAATTTGTGATTAATTTGCGATTAATTGTGATTAACTATGGACAATCATGCGATTAATTGCGATTAAATATTTGAATCGATTGACAGCCCTACAACAAATATAACAAAAACATGTTTTTGAAGAACACTAGCGACCCTAGCTATAAATCAAAGTGTCTCTGTGAGGTATAGTACACTCCCAGCAGAGTGTAAAAAGTGGACCTCAGCACCGGCTATAAGTAAAGTGCAATCCTTATCATTTTTGATAGTTTCCTGCAGACAAATGCAAGTCATCCCACCCAAGTGCACTCCGAGTGGACTGTTGTAAAAAAAAAAACCTGCCTCTCAGACTCCATTATTTTCTTGGCCGTCTTCCAGCGTGTGGATATTTTTCAGTATTTAGCGAGGGAAGATAAAACAAGCACACACCGAACTGTTTCCGTCAAATTTCCAGCTCGCTGTATGATAGCTGCAGGTGTACAACACAGCCAGCGTGTTTCTCTCTGGAAATCTTCCTGTTTAATTTCCCAGTCCGCCCGCTCGCCTGCCTGCCTGCCATCCTGAGAGGATATGTTAAATGTGCATGGCCTGGGGATGTTTGATTTCTCTCTGCTGTGCTCCCTTCCATCTGACAGATTGGAATAATAAGGAGAGCTAATTGGAGAGGCTGCTCATATGCTGATTAGATGTGATTTTTTTTTAAGAAGCATCCGCCTCTTTCTTTCTCTCTCTAGATATATATATTCCTCTCCGTCTCCTTTCTAATTTCACACATGCTTCCTGAGTTTTTCGGTTTGCCTCTACGACAGCAGATATACTGCATAGAGATGCACCGATACTGATTCCGGATCAGATATCGGGCCGATACCGACTCAAATAGCTGGATCGGGTATCAGTGACAATGGGTGCGATCTAGTCAATTCAATTCTATGTTTATATACTATATACATTATATACTGGAATTTCAATTCCTGTTTAAGTTTTGACCAATTTGTTGCTGCAGTAAAAATGTTTACACCTAAATTGTAATTCCTGTTAATTTTGAAGATTTTTTAACCAAGTTACTGGTGTACAACCTATTATTTTAATAATAAATAAAAATTCTGTTAATTTTGAAGATTTTTTACCAAGTTACTCTTGTAAGATTTAAGATTTAAATAATTAATAAAAAAAATATATTAATTTTTAAGATTTCTTACCAAGTTACTGGTGTATGATTTAATATTTTAATAATAATGAAAAAGTCTGTCCATTTGGAAGATTTTTTACCAAATTTCTGGTGTAGGATCTATCATGTTAATAATACATAAGAATTCTGTTAATTTTGAAATTTTTTTACCAAGTTGCTGGTGTAAGATTTATTATTTTAATAATAAATAAAAATTCTTAAATTTTTAAGATTTTTTTACCAAGTTACTGGTGTAAGATTTATTATTTTAATAATAAATACAAATTCTGTTAATTTTGAAGATTTTCTACCAAGGTACTGGCGTCAGATTTATTAATTTACAAATAAATAAAAATTCTGTTAACTTTGAAGATTTTTTTTACCAAATTACTGGTGTAGGATTTATTATTTTTATAAAATATAAAAATTATGTTAATTTTGAAGACTTTTTACCAACTTGCTTGTGTACGATTTATTATTTTAATAATAAATAAAAATTCTGTTACTCGTGAAGATTTTTTTTTACAAAGTTGCTGGTGTACAATTTATTACTTTAATAATAAATAAAATTAAATATGTATAAATAAAATAAAAAATGTATTATTTGTTACATTTTGTTTTACAAAGTTAAGAAAACAATGTTTAAGTCAAGCCTGATGTTTCCTTACACATAGAAGAATGATTCAGGCCCTTCCACACAGTGAGGCATACAGCTCATTAATTAAACACTGGTATCGGATATCGGTACTCGGTATCGGACGATACCCAAAGCCCAGGTATCTGTATCGGTATCGGGACTTAAAAAGTTGGATCGGTTTATCCCTAATACTGCAGCAAAGTGTGTGTGTGTCCTTACATATGTCCGGGGCATTGCCTTGACTCTCTCCAGCTTCCTCCAGCCAGCTGATAACAGCATATCGGGACACATTTCCAATTTCTACTGCTTAGCATTACGACGCCTCTTAATCCGGGCGAAAATCAATGCCTAATAACCTATGAAAATGTACATTTGCTGTTTTACCATTTGCCAGAGGCCTTGTCTGCATCCCCTGGGTATTAGGCTATAAATATGGCTGCATTAGCACTTAGAAAAAACACAGGGACAGGCGAAACTTTCAGCTGATACTGAATACTCGAGCTAAGTGGAAGAGAAGGAAAGCAAACAGCTCCTTTTGCTACTAAAGGTGTATGAGAATAAACTACTTCAACCATGTGTTTTACAGTGTAAATATGTGAGTGTGCACGTGTAGTTATGAGATAGAGGAGGAAAGAGAAAGCTATCAGCTGCAGGAGCGTGTCTACTAATGCTGCTGCTGTATACTCTTTAAATATGGAGAAGGCATGCCACTTTGAAATAAATCCTAACACCCGAGATATTAACGCATTTCACAAACTATTCTACTCCCCTATTAAACACTTCCATACCACAAGTCTTCATTCAAGCAAGAACAAAGAGCACACAGCGACTTCAAAAGGAGCTTCTTTCTCCTCTCTTTTCCCTTTAGCTGAATTTTCCAGCCCTTCCTGTGTGAGCTGTTTTTTTTGCAAAGGAGCTTCTATTTCAGACTTTGATTCTCACAACCGGTGATACCTCAGCAAGAAAAGAAGATTATATTGAAAAGCGAGCCTTTCACTCCAGCTTTAGCGTCTGTTGTTTCTCTTTAAACAGAGTTAACATTGACTGGTGTTCAGCAAACTGAACTTCTCATGAAGATTTGTCTTTTGAATGTTGCCTCGTACATTTCCCACCGGTGTGATAAAAGTGTGCCTTCTGTTTCCCCTTAGGAACAAAGAGAGCCTGCTGACAGTTAAACCTACCCAAGACATTATTCCAGTTCTTCTTCTTTGCCTTTAAGGGCAGATGACTTGCTCTATTTTACCCACAAAGTCCTACTTGTTAAAAAGTTTGATTCAAAACTGAATGACAACAATCTGTAACCTTTCATCTCAGAAGTATGGGCTTAACATATGACACATTTCATTTAGTGTTAATATTATCAATCGTTAAATGGATTAGTCAATCACCAGAAAATCAATTGAACTGTGAGTATTAATTAATCTGAGTCACTTAAAAAGCAAACATGCCAAACATTTGCTCGCTCCAGCTATTTAAATAAGAATTTGTTCACTTCTATATTTTATTTGCTATTAATTAAATATCGTTGAGTCAGCAATCTGAACATTCCTTCTAACTAACAATTATGTTCACTGTCAATCAATCTACGAAGTATTTTATCAATGAATCGTTGAGTCTATAGCAGAGCTGGGATCAAGTCATTGTTTTGGAAGTCACAAGTAAGTCTCAAGTCTTTGCACTCAAGTCCCAAGTCTTAAACTTTAGTCCTAATCACCAAATGTAATGCCATGTGCGTCTCCTTCTGTAATTTTCGACCCGCACGTTTTGCACACTGCAATTCTTTTTTCGTAGACCATGGCGTAGGTTTTGTTCGCAAACAAAATTATCTTTGTTATAATTTTTTCCAACTGGCGCTCAGTGACGCAACGTTAGCTCTTCATGGTTCCCTCCTGCAACTTGACTGAATGCTGTCAGATTGGTTCAAACAAAGTGGATCTGGGGAAGTAAGTGTCGACTTGCTGGGAATGAAGAATGTTAACATTAGTTTATTCAAGAAATGAAATGATTCATGGCACACTTTTTAATAAGGATGCACCGATACCGGATCAGATATCGGGCCGATACTGACTGAAATAGCTAGATCGGATATTGGTGACAATGGGTGCGATCTATTCAATTCAATTCTATGTTTATATTCTATATACATTATATACTAGAATTTTAATTCCTGTTTAAGTTTTGACCAATTTGTTGCTGCATTAAAAATATTTACACCTGAACTGTAATTGCTGTTAAATTTGAAGATTTTTACCATGTTGCTGGGGTACGAGTTATCATTTTAATAAATAACAAGTACTTTCAAGTCGAAAGGCTCAAGTCAGAGTGAAGTCACGAGTCATCGGTGTTAAAGTCCAGTTGCAAGTCGAGTCTAAAGTCATCTAATTTGTGACGCGTGTCCACCTCTGGTCTATAGTGATTAATGCCCATCACAATGTCAGTCCACGACGACATCATTAAATCACTTGTTTTGTCCGACAAATGGTCCAAAACCAACAACATTACAGAGAAAACCCAGCAAACATTCAGATTTACAGCTGGAACCAGTACATTTTCAGACAGGTCCTCTCTGTGAACCTGTGCCATGCTCTCCTCACATGTATGTGTGTGTGTGTGTATGTTCAGGCCTCCACAGCAGTTTATTTGGCCTGTTGTTGAGAGAGATTGTCAGCGGTGGTGCTGAGCAGGGAAGGCCTGACCTACAGCTGGATGTAAACAGCTTCAGATGAACACAGCGGCTTAGCAGGCAGCCGGGCTGGAAGGATGAACGACTGCACAGCTTATCCATCAACATACCTTCACACACACACACACACACACACACACACACACACACACACACACACACACACACCATCACATCCAGCACATCACACAAATCACAAATAACTGCCCCCATTCCTGTGACCGAAGCTCTCCATCTTGAGGGAAGTTCAATTCAGCTCAGTCCTGCTCTCCAGAAGGCAAACAGACGCCGGCTGCAGCCCGAAGCTGGTCGCTAGCAGGCGGCCATGATGTTAAATCCATCAACCCTGCCTCTGCCTCCAGAGGAAAATGTTCACACTCTCTCACACACACACACACACACACACACACACACACACACACACACAAACACACACACACACACACACACCTCTGAGAGACACAAGTCCTGGTTTTACTATTTTGAAGTTGATTTTTTAGAGCCAGAATCGATATATTTGCTTCATTTGAGTCTATGTGGAGGTAGAAGGAAGTTACCGCTTTTATTGTTGTAGTCTGAGTAACGTGACGTCATATCTGTTCCGTATCAGTCAACCAAAACAGACCACAGAAAGTAGAAAACGTTGGAGGGTCGTCGTGGATACGACCTGCACTCCCACATGTTAAATCCAAAGTGGTAAACACTACACATCCAGTAAAAGATGGAAACACTTTGGGTTTCACACATTGGCAGGAAAAGCAGAGCTAGACATCACGGCTAAAGCTGCATGCTAACTCTGTCACGGACAGGAAACGTTATCATATCGCGGTAACGTGCGGTCGAGCCGGCCGTCGCTCTCATCTCCGTGGTCAAATGGGCCGACGCTACAACTGTAGAGCACCCATATACTACCATTTATGTTAAATGCATTGAAACGGCCCCGATGGAGCTGACCATGGATGGATAAAGAGAACGGAGCTGACAGGAGAGCTAGATTTCAGAATAAGGTGTTAACAAAGGGAACTGTATATACAAAATACATATATGGAAATAAGATTGATTGGATTATATTCACCAGAAGTATAAAACATTACATGTCCCTTATACATTAAAAAGAAAATACCACTAATTTGTGAGGGAAATGACTTTATTCTTTGATTTTGGGGTTGCTGGAAAAGAATGTAATAAATAATTCCTGACAATGACTGATATATTTGACTTCAGGACATCTCTGACTACAGACATGCTGAAAATCAAACATTTTACTGTATTAATTTAGACATTTTCCACAGTAAAAGTCCCTAGAAGTGTATGACTCAACTTTTTCCCCATTGTCTAGTGTTAAAAAACTTAACAAAAATAATAATAAATAGCGAATCGCAATACTTAAAAATCACAATACATATAGAATTGAAGTATTGAATCAGGAGATAGGTGTATCATCCCATATTTTATAAACAATTACTTGATTACAACTAAGCTGCAGCTGTTAAACCGATTCTGCATACAAAGTCAAAAATACCAGCAAAACACTACGAACAGTGTGGCGCCCTCCTTCCAGAAGCATCTTCTTAATAACGTTCATAACTCGTGTGCCTGACTAGAGCACTTCTGCCTGGCCTTGACAACTCTGATAGCTCTTTGGAAAATCAATGCACAGATAGGACTGAACCAGAGCCTGAGGGTGAAAGGGAGGGATGAGGGCTAGGGGGGAGTTAGTGAGGGGAGACAGACAGGAGAGGAGATGAATGAAGATGTTATAGCGGAGGTGAAAGAAGGAAGGAGAAAAGAAGAGAAGAAGAGAGTAATCTAAGACAGACTGTATTTATAGCAAAGAGAAGTTGCTGAGAGCAAGACTTGTATTGTACTATTATAATACCATATAGTAAATATATAAGTATAAAACACAAGCTCCTGTCTGTAAACTACAGCTTTTAAACCTATACCACTTGTCAACCCTCCCGACTTTCCCGGGAGACTCACGTTTTCATCACCCTCTCCCGGTTTCCTCCCCGGGTCACAATTCTCCCGTATTTCTCCCGATTTATGGCCAATGTTGACATTTTTTTCCTCTTCGTTATTTCAACCTGTTTCTGGAACTGAACAGCGTCTATCAACTCTATTGTTTCCACCTGGACGACAATAGATCTACAACAACTGTCGTTTCCCGGCGGAAGAGAGCAGTCTATGCTCGCGACTCAGCGCAGTTTGAGCTTGTGTTTAAGATGCGTTGGACTTTGCTCGATGCAGTGAAAAGCCGTCGTGCAAGCCATTGGAAATAAAAGGGTTTCAGAGCGCAGTGGTGGCGTGTCTGAAAGGACATTCAGTGAGTGAAAGATGGACAAAGAAACGGAGAGAACTAAGAGAAATAAATACTCCAGCAGGAGGAAAAAATGAATAAAAACTGATGAATATTAGTTTATGCTACAGATTCACACAAATTATGTCAGAAGGGCGAATTATTCAGTTTTCTTTCCTGAGAATTAAAGTAAAATAAATACTGTTGCAGTATTCTTATTATTTTTTTTAATTTCATTCTTTAAAAAGTCACCAGAATGCAGGAAACAACATCTCTGAAACTCTAATTTTGGTTTGGTTTTGAAATCCTCCCTATTTGTGAGGTCTCATGGTTGGCAAGTATGCCAGTCACTCTGAGTAACATGTGAGCGACTTGATGTAATGTGGATCCAACAGCCTCGCAAGTGTTTCAAACATGTTTGACATCAAGTGGGCTGATAGGAAAACGACAGAACAAGCAATAGATTTCGGTGCAAAAATGGTGGAAATATACAGAGAAGGCTACAGTTGTGTCCCAGATCGCTGCAACAACCAACCAAACTTCTTAGGACGTATTTTTCTAACCAGACTCAGGAGAAGGTTTTTTCCATACTTCACATTTTAATAGAGGGGCTCATGTAAGTCACTTTAACAGTGTAATTAGTTTAGAGAAGAGAAATGGGACAGAGTTACGGACCCAAAGAGCCCCGACATGAAAAGTGACAAACTCTTACCCTTGACTGATCTTGTATGACAGACGAGAGCACGGAGAAGAAATAAGAGCTGAGGGGAGAGGTAGAAAGATTTATTTCTACTTCAAGATAAGAGCCCAGAGCAGCAAGTTGAGGGGGGCTGATATGAGAGAGGGGATGTAATTCAGAAGGGGGGGGGGGGGGTATTTCTCAAGTTTTTCTTGAAGAGATGACAGTTCAGATAAGAGCAGGAGAGATAGGGAGTGGTTCAGCTGTCTGGACCAACCTGGGGAAGAAGTGTTGAGCACCGTGCTGGAGAAGATCTGAGGATAAATGATGACTACAGAAACTAAGTTCAGCATTCAAATGGTTCACTGATTGGTGTCTCTGGACCAGGACACATGACCTTTGTGCCTAAATGGACAAGTAGCATGTATTTGTGTCAACTAAATAGATAAGATGATGACTTTAAGTAATAATAAAATCCATAGAGAATAATAAAAACAGGAAGCGTCTTCTTCAAATCCACCAGAAAAAGGTACAATGTCATTATTCTGCACTGATTCCTTCATTTATCCTGTTCTGTCGTCCTCGCCTGCACTAAATCAACTCAATGACGACATCTTGACGAAAAAATCCACCCGAAGAAGATTAAAATTAAAACGACAACTAGACTGGCAGCGGACAGAATATGAAATACATAAAGCAGCAGTTAATTTTTTTGTGCTGACACGGTGATGTCCTTGACATCAGTCATCGGGATGTGAAGCTCTGCTCTACAGGAAGAAGGACGAATGCTAATACTGGCAGGATTTCTCTACTTTATCAATGAATGATGAATGACTATCGGAGGAGAATACGGGAATACCATTTTCATAAAGAGGAGCGGTCTCGCTGAACTTAAGAAATAGTTAATAATCAACGTCAAGGCCTATCAGTTATCAAAGGGGACTGGAGAGCTGAATCCTTCAAAAGAGCAGTTGCCACTTATACGTACTGTACAGTTGAGATCTGAATAGGTTGAGATGTGTAACCAGAAGTAACACTGCTTTGCAGATCAAAATATGTTTAAGCATCTTAATCAAAACGGGGGAATATTTGGTTGATAAGTGAAAGGTTATTGCTATGGGCGCAGTTCTGATGTTTGACTCTGGAGGACCGTTTTTGTGTCAAAATATTGATTTCTTCAGTAAGTAGCCGTGTAATAAGTTAGATAATGTACAGCTAGCGGGGTCATTGTTGTGAAATAAACCCCTTCAGGGTGATGCGGGACCTTGACGCGAAGCGGAGGACCAGCTCACTGCACATTAACCCTTACATATTTCAATGTGATGAAGGTCCTAACTGCATCGGTGCTTACTGGGTGACTTATAGACAAGGTAACGTTACATAGAATTTAAAGGTAAAAGTAGTACACTTCTTAGGACAGCTTTCATTCAAACATGTGCGTATTGTAGAGAGTTTCCACTGCATTAATGGTGACTTGTTTACTTCCGGTAATACCCCACTGTAATCCCACTTTGCACCTTCAAGAAGAAGATAACTACCTTGGCTACTTGTAACTATTGTTTCAACACCATTTAATTGACTACTCCAAAAAGAAGCAGGTCCTAACCACGTTGACATTTCGTCACTGAAATGCTGTTGAAACAACGATGTGATTTTTGTGATTCTGTCAAAAGGTGAAGAACACGCAAGTAAGTGGAGCGTTGAGTTCAGCTGCTTTTCCAAGGTCAAGAATGAAGTTTCAGTGCAATTAGAGCCTGGTGAAACAGTATGAGTGAGAAGAGAAGAAGAGTACATAAGCGCAGGGTGTACAGGGCTCACTAAAAGCCATACAAATTAGTCAATACTCTACATATGTAGGCCTATGCCTCTATTCCAGTGATAATAGTTTTGAGTTGGCATCATCTCTTCGGATGAGCTTTTAGCTTCACTTAAATATATTACAGCTTCTTAGAAAAGCCATTATACTGCAATTCTCTATGAGTCACAGTGACTCAAACAGAGTCAAATAATGCACCAGATGAAGTTATGTAACTTCAAGCAGTGTACCTTTTTATTGGAGAGGTTGCCATAGTTATTATCGACTCCCTGAGGGCTCAGCAGATTTGTAAGCAAACTTCCTGTGTCCCAGTGAAATCCTTCCTGCAGCTCAGGACACTTCGTTCCAACTTTGTTTTAGAGTTTCGCACCAACCTCGCACCAGGCAAATGCTAATGAAATCTGGAGCTTAGCTGTATCACCACGGCAACCACTTCCCAGATGTGCTCCTTAAAGGAGAGAGAGAGAGTCACCCACACGGAAATGACTGTGAAGTATTCTTCCTGACAGGAGAGGACAAATAGTGCTAAACAAACGCTGCATTAGGCCGTCTCCTCACCTGTGAGCAGCAGATATAATGTACACAAATGGTTCCTGCCACGGCGCCCGCGGGGAGATCCACAGCAATTCCAACTTAAATTGACATTTTGAATGGTGGCGGGGGCGCGTGATTGTGCATGAGAGTGTCTGCGTGCACATTTATGTGTCTGTGGATCCATGCTTGTTTGTTTTATGTGTTTGAATCTACCTTTTAGATTGCGTACATTTTCTTGATTCACGCTGCTCTCCCTGGCACAGACGTGAATGTGCTCCTCTCCGTCCATCTATCAGCCGGCTGATTACATCAAGTGTCAAGCGCCTAAACTGATTACTCTGGCAAGAGGCAAGCAACAAAGCAATAACACACTCCCAGCCTCAATCTGCTGCTTTTAACTTCATTTCAAAGACAGACTCCTCTCACTTTCAATATCTGTACTAGCATCGCAATTCAGCTGGAAAGCAACAGTAGCTTTCATTGGATGAACTGTTCTGCAACAGCTTGGTTCCTCACAGGGACACATTCGGAAAAAACTTATGTGTTTATGTTTTCCCTTTGCAGAACAAACAGGAAAACTACACACTCATAACTATGGGGCAATCTTTGTCGGTTTCTATGGGTCAACACATCTCATCTTCTTCAGGGTAAAAGCCAGTAATCATCAGACTGACACATGTAGAGTTACTAGCATATAGAACAGGTAATATTCAAATCGATGAGCTCACTGAGCAATCAACATGCACATAACAAAAGAGTCCATAGAGAGGTCATTCAAAGTTATGAAAGGCCTCTAACATCAATTAAGTGTCCAATTCGGTTAGTTTGTTTGTGTTATTGTGTGACTTTGGTTAGTTTGGATTCACCAAAGTCACACAATAACACAAATAAACTAACCGATCAAAACAGCGGTAGACCAGCAACTCCCGTGTTCCTTTACAATACAGTTTTTTCAATGATGATAGATGGATACAACAGCTTCAGTTTCCCATCAGAAAAGGCTGTCTGCTGCCGAGGTAAAGCGGTGAAAATATTACTTTAGGTGGGCCTTTCTTTTGCTTTTGCTTTGGTTCCGTGCGGTAACTCCTGTCTGCTTCACCTCATACAAACCCATTTCAAAACACCCATCAACTATCCCTTTAAAGAAAATGTGAAACAAATTCTAAACTTTTTGTCTGTCTGTCCAGTAGTTGACTGCAGAGGAGAGAGGGGAAAACATTGACGTCATTCTTCCAACCAAATAATAAGAAGTTGACAAAAGAAAAGCAGAAACCAATGTTTGTTTCCATCAAAAATACCCTCAAAGAGGTCAGAACAATACGGAGAATGACACAGCATTTTGTCGCTGCTTCCTTTGCAATATGGTGCTGGAGTTAGTTTCATTAATTAATTTGTTTCCCGTCCTGCCCACATATAAAGCACCATATGGTACACTGTGACCACTGCCATCTTTTTACTTTCTAGTGAAATGAACACATGGAACAGTTTCTACAGGCACCTGCCAAAAACAGATGAAGAAGAAGAAGAAGAAGAAGAAGAAGAAGAAGCTAATTTTGTTGGCTAGTAGTAATCTGCAAGTCAAGGCAAGTTCTCAATAATTCATTATCGATTGGAAAACTTGTTTTCCATCACTACCTACTGTATCACATTTTCTCTTAATCAATACGCCAACTTTGCATCTCAGCTGCTTTAAAAGCATTATTGCAACATGCTGTGGAAATTCAAAGAAAAGTTCATAAAACAGATGCCCGAGGACTCACTGATGGTGTCCAAGCCTCCCTGCAGAGAGCCTCTCTAATTGGCTTCCCTCTCTCCAAGACAAATCAAAACGGTCGATAATTGGACCAGCGGGGTGTGGGCGGGAGGTCACGGCAGACATCGCTTCGCTTCGTGGGATTGTTCTTTAATTCACTTTTTCATACTTGTGGATGGTCTGTCTGTATCTGTGCTGTCCTCCTGTACTAAACCTGCCTCCTCTGTGTTGCAGCTACAATAATAATGTGCTGCATGTAAGGCTCAGTCTAAGCACATTATTCATTTGTAGATATTGAAGTGTCAGTACATCTGAAAAGACGCAGTAAACTCACTATCGACGCGTTTCCCTGATAATGCTAGATTGTGATTGGCGGCTGGAACCAGTGAGGAAAAAGGGGGAAGGATCAGCCACAGACGGCGTAACAGCAAAAGTTGTGGTATTACTTCGATGCCAAATAGTGCCACAAAGTGCCTCCCTTCGCCACTAATAAAAAGAACATAAATTAATTTCATTTTTTTTTAGCTCTAATGTATCACTACCAAAATAAAAGGAGAATTTCTGTTATCTCTCTTGACATTGAGCCACAGCAAAACTGAACAGACTTGACCTTCCAGGAGATGGCGCTATGCTGCAATTGCTTCGTTAGTAGCACGAAGATTAAACATTATGGCATTTTGTATGTACAGTATATAGCTACACGTCACGATTCCAAGTTAGCTCATGTCTGTACGACCGCCCTTGCGAAAGTATAACCGAGGCTTTAAGAAGTATGGAAATCAAACACGAGTTTAACCCTACAACTACAACAAGCTACACACTCAAATGAGTGCCGGGGACTCACTAAATTGAAGACCTATCTACATCCCTGAAGTGTGCTAGCAAAAACATTGTTTTGCATATGTTTCATAACTGTTTTATCTATAAATTACATCCAGTATATAAAATCCAACATTGTAAAAGGAGGAGAGACGGACAGACTTTTGACTGAACCAACATGACTTAAACTACACCAGAGAGCCACTTTATGTTCCCTATTTGTGCATACATATGCACAACATGGTGTTAACTATGAGTTATGGTGAACTATTGATGCTGTGATACTAAAAATACATATATTTGTCAAAAAATCATCAAGACATTTCACACAAATAAGCTAAAAAGAAAAGAAGAATATTACAAAAAGCTACCCAGCCACATTTAATAGCACAACAAACATTTAGAAATGTGTTGAGCGCTGGTACTCCACTGGTACCAGTAAAGTCGTCTTTAGGCAGCACAGCTCTAATAAAAATACAGAGAACTTGGCTTTACTCTGAACACTCGGTGCTGCTGCAGTGGTGCAGTAACTTTTTTGCTTTGGCAACAACATTCAGAGCCATAATCCATCTCAACACCTCGGGCAGAGTTAAATTCAATCCTTATAACTTGCACCTGCTACTTATTTTAGTGGATATCACTTTCCATTAATCATAAATGGTGTTACATGTCTGTGGTGAATGCTTTTCAGGGAGCATATCTCTCACTAGCATGGGCAAATAACAACTGTCCTTATCAACAGCTGGCTGATGGGAAGACAATACACGCCTTCACAAACTAAGAAACGTCTCTCTCAGAGGTGAAGGGCAGAGTCCAGACAGGCCACACTAATTAATCGCTCTTGTGAGACTTCACGCTGGCTTTCTGCAATTACCTTCACCTATGTGTGGGTGCTATATGATCTGGTGTGTAGACAATAAGATTAGCTGCAGACCTGGTCGAGTCACATCTGCCCTCCACATCCACATTTATGGTTTATAAATTAAGGCTTTCCATGCTAAGCCTCTAAAGACACACTGGGGAGAGCTTCAGGGTCTATTTCCCTCAGTAGAATACAGTCAGCTTTATCAACTGGGTTCTTATTACAGTTGACTCAGGCTTTGGGTAAGCACAAAAAAATAATATTTAGTAAACTGGAATAAATGAAAAACTGAACTGAAATAATTGAAAACAGTTCCCTGCAAAGTCTGCTTGCATAAAAAACCCAATACATATATATATGTTTTCACCTCCGGAGGACTTTTAATATGCATGACATGGTGTTTCACATATGTGATTTATAAGGAAATGTATTTCCTTTTAACAACGTTTGCACACCATGAATCAACATAGGCCCCGCTAACACCTATTTGACAACCAAATCCCCGTATTCATTACCCTCCCGGAGCCTAATGGTAATGAGAAATAGTTTCAGACCTTCCTCCAACTTATTCAATTCTTGGTGTAAATACACCGTAGGCCAGGGAGCGCGGCGCGAGCAAGCCTAGCATAACTGGCAGCCTGAGCACATAATCCCGACTACAACATGGCACAAAGCAGAGAGGAGGAGAGGAGGGGAGTAGAGGGGAGAGAGGAGGAGGAAACGGTGGAAAGGGATAAAAAGTAAGCAGAGACAGCAGCAGAGGTGAGAGGAGGAACGAAGGCAGGAGCAAACGTGGGAGATAATTCAGAGGTGACAAGACAAAATGGGAAGCAAGTTTTGGGATGTGCTACTAACAAAGCCATCGACAAACAGGCAAAGTAGCTTGCTTTTAAACTAGATGGTGATGTAAAATTTGCATAGCGGCCACTTCAAATTGACTTCAAAAATGCAGATGAAACAAGGTCCCTTTTTACAAGCAACATTATAACTCCACACGTCTCAACACACCAAAGCAGAGAATGAAACACTGAACTATAAGATAACTGCAGTGTGGATGTGTTTTACATGTTAATTCTGCACTGCAATAATGTTTCCAGTTTCGTAAGCTCGCAGGCTTTGTATTCCTGGAATAGATGGACTTTTCTCAAAGTTTTCTTATGAATGACTCATCTAGGGCTGTCGCGGTGAAGGAATTTCCCCTGTGGTGACAATAATTGGCTCGATAAGCGATAAGCGATATTATTGGCTTTTCTTTTTCTTTCTTGATTGTTATGCTATTATTATATATATTGTCGTTTTTTAAACGACAAAGCTGATTTCAAAACTAATGAAATACTTGTTTATTGTTAAATGCAGAACACAGAAGGGCAATGAGGCGCAGCGTTTGTTTTTTTATAGCTGAGATGCTTTGTTGGTTGTGTCTGGTTGCTATGATACAGAATATCCGCAGAGGTAAAAATGTCGGCACAAGGTAGAGTACTTGCTCTGGATGAAAGGAAGGATGAAACAAGTAGAGAGAGAAGACGGACCGACCGGTCTATGTGTATTCATTTCTCCTCCATTATTGTTGTTGTTTAGCACATGTAGGATGTGATGGTTGGTCTTTGTGGTTTTTGTCCCGCCCCTCCTCTATTGTGATTGGAAGGATGGGTAAACATTTGGGTACATTTTTCAACTCTCCGTCGTAATGGTGAAAATGAATAGAGATATAAATGAAATTGATTGCATTTAAAGATCTCTTCATCATACTATGATAATCTATCCACACACTCAAATATCAACTCAGACTCCCTAAAATATTTGAATTTAATGCCTCTTATTCCCCTAATTTGCAATAATAGGCAGCAGGCAGCTTCAATTGGTCTAAATTTGAGTCATTAAACTATTTAATACAATAATGTTAGAGCTGGCCGAGGAGCACAGGGCACATTTATATACCCCACTTTGTTCTTTTAACTTTCAAATCCACTTGCTCTACCATTTCACCTTAATCTGAAACGTTTAAGGGGCTCTAAAGTTATAATATTAAAGAGTTCTGTTCCCTCGTGAGAGTGAAGCCAAATTGCAAAAATGACCTCAGACTGCATTGGGATCAAATTTGCTCTTGTCCAACAAATGAACTGGTGCGTTAATATATACTTTCACATTCATTTACTCACTGCAGGAGCACTTCCCACTCCTCTTATCTCCATAACTCCACTACAACCCTGAGGACAAGAGTACTTCACACGCTGAGGACCGCTGATACATTTCAAACTAAAGTGGTTAAACTTCTAGAAAAAAAAAGAAGCATAGTTTTATCAGCAGAGGCATCGCAGAGTGACTTCACTGTTTAATTCATTGGTGTAAGTGTGCACACGGGCGGCTAATTCTGTCTGAAAGTGCATCAGCCAAACAGCCGCGGATGAATTAACTTATCATATCGTGGCCTGGTTATTCCGGGGTGTAAATCTCTAGTCAGGAAAACAAGTCAAACATCTTAAGATGGAGTGTGGTTGAGTGTAGGAATACATTACTTTGAGTTCCCACTTGTAAACGAAATTGGTTTCCTCGCCAGTCGTAAGCGCATTTGCACTGAGTACATTTCAACCTTCACTTCCCCAAGTTAAGATGCAGGAGCACCAGCGCTTTGCATGTAAATCTCTCAAGTTTAAGCACACAGCCTACGCTCGCTGGCTCGCTCTGTCTGTCTCTTTCTCGCTGTAACACACACACACATACATACACACTCCCTCTCTTTCTATATACCCCCCCACACACACAAAGCTGCAAATCCAACTCTGACTTTAACTCTCTAAAACTCTAAAACTTGTATTTCACGTGAAATACTCTGTAGGGCAATTCCAAGACGAGTCACTGGCAGAGACGCAAAGTCAAGTATATATATACACACCCTGACACACACACTCATTAACACAGCTGCAAGCTTAAGTCTCTGGCATGTACACACACACACACCTACACACACACAAATCAGTATTCTGCCGTCATCTGAATAAGTAAACGGGCCAAAATCTTTTGTTTTTTCCTGTCTGTCATGTAAAACCAGGTAGAAACAGACGGGAGCTTACTTACTTTTCCTGGTAGTATATTAAATGAATGACTCAAACTACAGGAAGCCCTTCACATTGGGGGTTAATTAAAGAATGATGACAAAAACACAGATATCTTGTCAAAGTTCCTTTAAAAACGCTCTAAAGCCACATAGACAAGAAAACGACTGGACATAGTTTTATATTTTGGCCAATTCTGAGCTCATTCTTTCAGTCAGTATCAAGTGTTATACATCATATGATTCAGGGGAACCTACCCTTTCTTTCTGGTGCTGTGGAAAGTCACTATCATGCATTACCTTTGTGTGAGCATACCATATTTGACATTAGAAAAAAAGTAGAATTACCGCCTCGCGGTCTGTCAACCAGTCAAGTTCCAGTTCAAAATGTCATAATTACATCATTTTATCCTGTTAGACGTAAAATTCTCATAATTAGCATATGAATTCTTGAGGTATGGCCAAAAACGTGAAAATCTAATCAGTTCATCCAAGTGGATGTTTGTGCCAAATTTGAAGAAATTCACTCAAGGCGTTCCTGAGATATCACTTTCACGAAAATGGGACGAACGTAAGGTCACAGTGACCTTTGACCATCAAAATCTAATCAGTTCCTCCTTTATTCCAAGTGGATGTTTGTGCCAAATTTGATGAAATTCTCACGTTTCAGACACAATTTAAAGAGTGTCTCTATCATAAACAGTTCCGAAGTTATTTAATGTTTTGTAGAAACATGTCTAGCGTAGCATCGATGAGGGTTAAAGGAAAACGTAATATTTCATTCAAAACCTCATTAAGAAAATGGGGGAAAAATGTTAAATGACAACTAAAGCAAAGCAAGAAAGTTAAGTCCTTTCCCACACGTATCTCTGAGCAATGAAGGAAATGTGTGCTCCAAATTGGCGTTTGTTGATGTAATGTGGTTCTGTTAAAATAGCACTGTTGAAACCTCAACACTGCCACAAATTACAAAGTTTGCCAATGAAAATCGACTACTGGTTTCTAAATGCCCCGAGTCTCAACAGGCTCAGGTCTGACACCATAAAAACCTGGATTTGATTTGCACTACAGGACCACACAGACTACATAAAGCCAAATAAAGCACACTCTGTTATGACATTCACATGTCAATATACAGCCGAAGTTCCAAACCAAACCAGAAAATTACTCTAAACACCATATGCAGCATAATTTCAAGTATCCTGCAGCTGAACGACCACACTGTGGGACCAAATGTCCAATATTTACATCATTACTCCTCCATTTTCCCCCCCGCTCACGAAGCTCAATCTG
Organism: Sebastolobus alascanus; assembly: GCA_916701645.2. NCBI lineage: Eukaryota > Metazoa > Chordata > Actinopteri > Perciformes > Sebastidae > Sebastolobus > Sebastolobus alascanus. The sequence continues at coordinate 1,320,395 of CAKAOJ020000036.1, read as the reverse complement.
CCCAACAGCAATCTGGCACAAGAGTCCTGCTGCCGTCATGCGTTTCTGGATAAGTAAAAACACTTGACTGGTAATTTTATGGTTATATCTTTGCTGTTTTTGAAACTCAGAACAGCTCTTAAGTCCTGGAACCTTCTGTTGTTTTCTGAAGCAAAGCTGTACCAAAAAGCCCGCCGTGTGTTTGTTGCTGATACACAAACTTCACTGCTTCTGTTCCGGCTGACATGAAGGCCGGAAGTTAGTGATGAAATTTGCATTCAACTGCTGCTGCTCTTAAAAACATCCATATTCCAAAACCCTTTCCAAAGTCAGGAGCAGAGTTTGAAACACAAACATTTAGTAGGGTCTTGAGACATCTTAAGAAAGACAAAAACATTTAAGAGTTATATAGAGTAGATACTGTACATGTAGCAGCGTCATCATGCAGAAACCTACGTCAGGTCACGATGTGGGAAAAATGTTTTAGAAGGTCTTTAAGGGAAAAAAGCATTTTGACGCTAAAACATACTTTGACCAAAATGTGAATGTTGGGATTTGAATACATCAGGAACACCACTGGGAATATACAGGATGATATAAAAACCTAAAAAAAATCCCAAAATAATGGACCCGCCCTTTCATTACCCTTATGAATAACTTCACTTGGACCTGCCCTCAAGGACTTGACATGAACGTCTCTCAAAATTACCTCAGACTTGACTTTGGATATTTCCCAATTCCATACTACATACATTTTAAAAACAGGTTTGAGTATGTAGTGTGCTGGAAAAGTGACAAAATTAAACCTCATTATAGACACTATTTGTGCTTGGTTTTGACTGTGCCGTTGATGGACATCGTTGTCCTACAATGCAATGACATAGAGTTCATGGCTTCAACAAATTGTGGATTATGTAGGGACAGCTGCAAGTGAACTTCCAAATAAGTTTACAATTAGCATACAGTATATATACTGGGGTCTAGAGAGGTCTATAATTGGGATATTCTGAGCTGAAATCTTTGTTTTGTACGATCAATTAACTTATTTTTCAAAACTGCTGCAGAGTAATATTAATAACACTCATACATAAAGAAAGAAGGTCTGTTGATGTATGGTCCGAGCCTTAAATTAGGAACACATTGTCTCATTAAAACAATTACAGTGTGGAACCAAAAGTCAAAGATCTCTGTTCAGATGCACAACCATTAGGAATGGGTCGCTTTAATTGTCTCCCTGAAGAGTAAAGGTTTTTTGTTTGTTGTTATGTAATTTGGGTGAATGTGTATGTTTAATTGCTCACTATATGATGATATAAAGGCTACACATTTTAGTGAAATTACTTTATTACTTTCCTCTCTGCTGATGTCTGAATGAAAGTTTATTTTTTATGTAATAAATCCAGCCCTGTGTCCTAAAAATTACTAAACTATCTGCATTGTTTTAAGGGAAACTTATTTTGACACGGATTACGTTTGTTTTTGACGTATCAAAAATACGTTTGTAATGACAGTCCGCGCTATTCGATCTTTCGGAGGTTGTAGTTTTAAAGCTAAAGTGTAGATACTGGCATCATATGAAAATGTAAAACATAAAGAATCCACTGGTACCAACCATGTCATACTAGCTTGTTGGGAAGGAGGTTAAATAACGCTCCAAACTTGTGCTAAATTTTAGCAAGGAAAAACTGGCTTGGCCATTTTCAAAGAGGTCCCTTGACCTCTGACCTCCAGATATGTGAATGTAAATGGTTTCTATGGGTACCCACGAGTCTCCCCTTTACAGACATGCCCACTTTATGATAATCACATGCAGTTTGGGGCAAGTCATAGTCAAGTCATAGTCAAGTCAGCACACTGACACACTGACAGCTGTTGTTGCCTGTTGGGCTGCAGTTTGCCATGTTATGATCTGAGCATATTGTTTTATGCTAAATGCAGAACTTGTGAGGGTTTCTGGACAATATCTGTCATTGATTTGTGTTGTTAATTGATTTCAAATAATAAATATATACATACATTTGCATAAAGCAGCATATTTGCCCACTCCCATGTTGATAAGAGTATTAAATACTTGACAAATCTCCCTTTAAGGTACATTTTGAACAGATAAAATGTGTGAGTAATTTGCGATTAATCACGATTAAATATGGACAATCATGCGATTCCATTTACAACGTTAACCACGTTAACCAAGCTCGACCGGAGAGGCCAGATACATCCGCTGCCCGACGTTAAAGATCAGAGTCAGCGTGCTACACATATTGACCGTCATCTTTTCTTGTAAAATATCCGGTAACACCGGTGTTTACACACAAGTCACGAGTTTATTAACCGGTTGGAAAATTTCCTCACCATCACATCCCTACTTCCCGCCAAAAGTTCTCACTTCTTTGCCAAGTCCTCCAGCTCGTCCTGAGGAGTGCAATACGCCGAGTCAAAACAGCTCTGCGGTGCCACGTCAAGCTGCCCGCCGGGGTCTGAGCTACCGCAGGCTTTCCACTATCACTGCATACTGGGAGCAGTGGGAAGGAAGTGCCCCTGCTCATTTTTCAGCCCACAGAATGGAGCCGAGGCAGCACTTTGGTGGGAGTACGAGTGAGTGTGTGTGTGTGTGTCAACATCGGTGATTTAAACGGATATGCTCCACAGGCACGACAGCAGAGTATTGTGAATCACACATCAGGACACCTGGCTCTCTGCAGCACATCATGCTCACACACACATAAACACCTGCACACAAACACGCCCATGATGCACATTAGCGCTTTTGGCCATGCAGCCCTCTCGCTAGTGCAACTGCACATTACGTCCCTTTCACCTCTCCCTCCCTCTGGCTGGATGGTGATAAGTCCCCCGCTCTCAGTCAATGCGAAGCTGTGAATAATGGATGAAGTACCGCAGCAGTGCAGCGCTCACATGATGGACACAAAGAGAGACACGGCAGGGACAGCAGGCATCTGTCTCTGCCTCTTTCCTCTCATCTCCGTCTCTGTTTGGCTCTTTCTTTATCTCCATGTCTATCATAACAAACCAGCAGGATCGGCTTTTTATTCTGAAAAACTAATTTCACTCAGCGAGTTGTCCTGTCCGACAGCCTCAAGTGATCTGACCCCGGGTCAGCCGGCTTCACTGTTTACTGTCTTCTTTGACCTTAAAACCACTCACACCACGTCCGTCTCGATCTATGAATAATAGCAGCACAAACGCACACATCGCTCTCCATCCCCTTAAGGTTGCATGGTCATGCCAGCTCCGATTCCCATAATACTCCTTCTGTGTGTTATTTCAAGCTCTCCTGGAACGCTCCCTCCGTCATTATCGCTTCTTTTAACACGCACGTGTATGTGCGTCGGGGTGAATTTGAATGCAAACGGACGAACCGTCAGTGTGATCTTTAGCGAGGTGTTTGTGGCTCAGCTCCAGGAAGCTGTGGGGGTTAGCAGTGGGTATCTCGCTCCCGCCTGGTTAGTCGACTGCCACGGTTTCCTGCGGGGATCTCGCCACGCTCAGTGACTTGTGCCGCTCTGCTTCAACAAATAAAGCAGGAGGAAGAGATGAGCGAGCGGAGGAGCTCAAGTGTCTTTGAGTAAATAAACATTCTAATGTCATGTTATTGACCCTGCCGGTGTTTTTTTGTAAATTTGCCCAAAGAGGTTTCTTGGTTTGTTGGTTTTCTTAACCTCTTTAAATACGAATTCTTCCAACAGTTCATCAGTCTTATTGATCTTCAGCTCGGCTTCCTTTGCTTCACTCAAAATGGGCAGGCGTTCAGGTACAAATAAAGATCGAAATGCAATAATGTTTGTTGTAGAGACAAAGATTTTAAAGCCCTTTGAGGCAAATTTGTGATTTTGTTGTAAATAAAATAGGGCTGTCAATCGATTAAAATATTTAATTGTGATTAATCACATGATTGTCTATAGTTAATCATGATTAATCGCAAATTAATTTTTGTTATCTGTTCAAAATGTACCTTAAAGGGAGATTTGTCGAGTATTTAATACTCTTATCAACATGGGAGTGGACAAATATGCTGCTTTATGCAAATGTATGTATATATGTATTATTGGAAATCAATTAACAACACAAAACAATGACAGATATTGTCCAGAAACCCTCACAGGTACTCGGTAGCGGTTGTTAGGTAGTTAGGTTTAGGAAAACCATCAAGGTAGGGCTTAAAATGACTCAACAACTCAAAACTTTGGGAAACAAACAGCGGTCTCCTGGTTGAAAGTCCTGTGTTTGTTGGACCCGTCCACCTCCCCTCCCTCCCACCATCAGCAGTCTTTCTCTCTTTTTATTCTATGTCACCAGCTCTGAGCGGAGCATATTCACACGGATGCGTTGTCGTTGACATTGCAGTCAACACCGACCACATGGCGTAACACATGACATGCCAGAAGCAACAAAGGCATTGTTATTGCACGCTAATTTACTGTCATTCATACACCACTTGGTGAGATCGGGCTGAAAGTAGGTATATTGGCTGATGATAGCTTGTCACAGATAGAAGGCAGTGAAAACCCTCTGAATAAAACATAGTTTGTATCACCATCGCATGATACAAAAATACACATCATTATATGGATTTCAACCAGCAGTCAGATGTGCACTTGTAGTACCTCGTCAGTGAAACATTATATGTCTCTCTCATGAATTATGTACTAACTACATCAACATAGTCAGATGTGTTTGTGCTTTATGACCCGTGACTAGTGACCAGGAAGATGAATATTCTGGTGTGACTGTCACCGTCTGAATGATGCTCACTGACCTTTACGTTACAGCAGCTGTTTAACAAACTGTATGCAATATTATTTCATCTTCTTCCCCACCACATCTCTTCCCCTCGTTCCCCTTCCTGTGTGTCCTGCTTATTTTATGCAGATTACTTATATTTGCCTTATGAGGTGCAATAGGTTTCCTCTAAGAATGCAATTTTAAAACATTTAACACTGCTACAGAGCTAAATAATAGATTTACCTTAAAGCCCTGTTTCTAATTAATCATCAGCATTTTATATTAAGGCTGTGAGAATTGTGCAAAGTTCATAAGAAAGGAAAAGAGAGGATAAACGCCCTGGGCGTGGCCCTGCGTAAGCTCCTCTGACTAAGAATGCTGATTTATAATAAGCTCTCTCTTTCAGACAGTCCTGACTCATTTGGTTTCGGGAGGAGATTTTGGTCTTCCTCATTTAATAACGCTTCATCCAAAAGACAGCGGGCCGGTGGCCAAATCTCCTGAGCTGACGAGGCTACAAGATGATGACAGTGTGTTCTGGGTGGTAGAGAGAATAGAAAGGAGCCACGGCAATCAAGGCCTTTACACACCGGGGGCGGTTCTCTGTGCGATTAATTCGCAACGTCAATATATAAACTGTTGTTTTTGTCATTAGTACTTTCACAGAGAATGGGAATATTACGTGGCGTAACTTTTTTCGGAACAAGGCTGATTTTTCTGAGCTTTCGCACAGCGAATAAAGGCATCAACCAATCACGTTGTGCAGAATGGGTTAAAATCATGGACGTATGAAGAGAACCAACTAGATCTCACGGGAAGGCGTATAAATAGCGCGACATTACACGGACATTCCCTGTGTCATGAGAACGCATTTTAACATTTTTGTGTATCATTTTCAGGCCATGCAACAAAACTACAGTAACAGCTGCAGCTACAGTATGTCTAGGCAACAGAACCACTTAGTTAGGTTTAGGAAAAACATCAAGGTTGGGCTTAAAATAAGTGGTCTCCTGGTCAAAAGTCCTGTGTTTGTTGGACCCATCCACCTCCCCTCCCTCCCACCATCAGCAGTCTTTCTCCCCTTTTATCTACGTCTTTACATTGCAGACAGTACAGACTACATGGCCTGAAAATGACAAACCTAAAGCAAGGAGGACGCTCGAATTACACGCTTTTTCCTTGTGCATTATCGTGTCATTCATATGCCTTTTCGGGAGTGGACAAATATGCTGCTTTATGCAAATGTCTGTATATATTTATTATTGGAAATCAATTAACAACACTGCTGACAGCTGTCAGTGTGTCAGTGTGCTGACTTGACTATGACTTGCCCCAAACTGCATGTGATTATCATAAAGTGGGCATGTCCGTAAAGGGGAGACTCGTGGGTACCCATAGAACCCATTTTCATTCACATATCTTGAGGTCAGAGGTCAAGGGACCCCTTTGAAAATGGCCAAGCCAAATGTTGCGCAAGTTTGGAGCGTTATTTAGCCTCCTTCACGACAAGCTAGTATGACATGGTTGGTACCAGTGGATTCCTTAGGTTTTCCAGTTTAATATGACACCAGTATCTTCACTCTAGCGTTAAAACTGAGCCCGCAACAACCTAAACATTTGCGTTAATGCATTAAAGAAATTATGGCGTTAAAACGGATTTGCGTTAACGTGTTATTATCGTGTTTATGAACTTTGACAGCCCTGATAAAAACCCATTCAAAAAACCTTGAGACGAGGGAACCGGACGTGCTAAAATGCTGACTCATTTCTGGGTTTTGGGGCTCATTCCTGCACCACTCTATTATGCGTTTAAATTTAAATTGTTTATATGTATTATCTGTCAAATAAACACTTAATAAATAACTAGCTGACGGATAAATGAGTAAAAATTATAATATTTCTATCTGAAATGTAGCAGAAGTCTCCAAAAATGGACAAATTAGGCTCAAGTAAAGTCCTCAAAACTGTGCTTAATACTAAGTAAATGTAATTAGTTACTTCCCACGTCTAACACTGTGAAAAAGCAGTACTTATGTACACACTATAAGATAACTTTCACATATCAGAATCATTACAAGCAGACACTTCATGCTCGACACTGATTCTTTGTGACTACTGTGAAAATACTTTACTTTTTGTCTCAAACTGTCAGCTGCAGAGGAAGTGCAAATCTCAGCCTCTTCTTCTGTTGCGCTTTCTCACAAAAGAAACCATTTCACATCCTTTCACTGAGAAGTTGAACTTCTCGGCTTAAGGAAGCACTTCAACTTGCCTGAAAAACAAAAAGGAGAAAGCCCAGGGTGAAGCTGTTCTCCAACAGGCCTGCTTTTAATCTGACATGGAGCTGTTCTCCACATGACAGACTCTGGGAATGAAAGGCCTTTAAAAGGAGAAAACAGGATTTCCTTGTACAGTATAACACCGTTATTATTCACTCTAAGGGTTTCACCATTTATTAGGGCTGTCAATCGATTCAAATATTTAATCGTAATTAATCGCATGAATGTCCTTAGTTAATCATGATTAATCGCAAATTAATCACATTTTTTATCTGTTCAAAATGTACCTTAAAGGGAGATTTGTCAAGTAATTAATACTCTTATCAACATGGGACTTGACAAATATGCTGCTTTATGCAAATGTATGTATATATGTATTACTGGAAATCAATTAACAACACAAAACAATGACAGATATTGTTGTTTGTGATGTCATTTCTTTGAAGATAAGAAATTACATCACAAAAAGGAAAAATACCAATGTAGGCACTGGCGGACCATTTCTATTGCAGAGTTCAAAGGGTTAAAGACAGTCCAGCTTCCTCTTCTATCGTAATCTGTGATGTTTTATGGAAGAGCAGTTGGTCAGTTAAATGAACTACACTGATAGTTTATTTGTCTTTTTGGAGACGCTCCAGTTGTTTATAGGAGATCAGTTCACAGTTTGGCAGGCTGGCTATAGCAGTTTTTGTTTTATTTGTTTAAGTGATTAAAGAAGGTTAGAAAACTATAATTACCATAAAAAGAATGAGGTGAAGTTTGATGCCTGTTTAGTTTCTGTTTCACTGTAAAAGTGTTTAAAATGCAATTCATGAAGTCCATTTATTTATTCTTCTTCAAATCCTCACTGGGGCGCCATAAACGACAATTACTACCTGGGACCACGAATCTGTTTAAATGACAATTTAGGAGAAACAGTATTTACAGTTAAGCCTTCGGCGGCATCCATATTCCTGTCTGAGAACAGAGGGATGGAAGTTTTTAATTAATCTGAACGCCAGCATCCCTCAGGATAAACACACACACACACACACACAAATACTCACTCACTCTCTTCTACACACACACACACACACAGACAGACACACCCAGCACGTCACAAACCACCACAATGCGACTGTAGCAGCAACATTTAGGCGTGACAGGCGGAGCCACATATCAACCTTTGCATAAATGCCTCTCTGGGGCACTTTGTCAAACTAAAAGTGTCTGAAGAGGAGGACGGAGCTTCATGCCCGTCGCAGAGCACTACTACACAGTGAGGGGCCGTACATTTACATCATACTAAACACATGCTGCCCTTCTCAAGCATTAGTAACTTGATAAAACAGAAAACAGAATAAAAGCCTTGTGTTAAAATTAAAGGAAATCTGTCAACAGAAAAAAATGCTAGAAGGCTTTTATTTTGAAACAGAATGTGTTAATTGTATTACTTTTATCCCCATGTCTGTGACATATTCTACAGATATCTAGACATTGAAACTGTAGTAATGTTGCTGGTATGATGTCAATAAACTGTCAAAAGATAATTTTCACTGACTATCTTTGCTATGAACCGGGCACAGCACGCGGTAAAAATAGGCGAGACCTCGAATCTCTAGAAGAGACACAGCCTCGCCTCACGTGAGCCGCACTGCTCAAGCGTCCTGTATGGCTCGGGCTTTACGGCGTAGGAGTTATGACTTTCCAAAATTCAAAATTTTTACCTTTAATTATAGCGGCCCCATCAGGCCGATTAGGGTCATATTTGCTGAGCAGCATTTGCGTACAACTTCCAATCAGTCACCATATGTCTACGATGTACCAACTCATGGGAATTTGCTACTGATGCTGCTGCGCTTTTTATTGTGTATTTATTTCGGTCTTTCTGCACAGTGGGAGCAGGTAACAGTAAATCACAGCAGCACACGGGGATGCTTTGCCTCCAGTAGGTGAAGGAGAATCAGGTACCACATCATTGTTTATTTAAATATCCTATTAGCCTTCATCACATATTCTCTTAACCTTGGACAAACTTTTAAACCGTCTGTACTTTTCACTCTTTTTTATTAATAATTTCTGATATTTCCACTCACGTGTTTAATGCATAAGTTGAAAATCTGCATGAAAGCAGGTGGATGGAAATGCTGGTAGTGAAATGGAGAGAGAAAAGGGCAGCGAGACGGTGTGTGTTGCCCCTCAGCTTTTAGTCAGAACACACAGTTCAGCATGATTCAACCTCACCACCCTATTGATGTAATCCCCCCTTCAGCAAGACTCCCAGCACAAAATCTGTGTGTTTGCCAGCGAGTGTGCATTCCTGTGTTTGCTCCTTTGCTCTGTTGCGCATGCAAAAAGATGGTGCACGTCTATGTGTGTGTGTCTGTGTGTGTGTATATTTGACAGTGAAAAATGTTCAGGTCTTTGCAGTCCAGCAGAATAATCCATTAGTATGCCACATGCGTGGTGTGTGCACACTCTAGGCTCACATGTACACCAAAATTGAAAGAATGCAGTGAATTACTAAATAATGACCAAATTCATTCACAAAGACAACTTTTCATCAGGCTGTGATGCAAAATGAAATATTTCCCCTCGCACCATCACAGCCTGCAATAAGCTGTTTTTGGCCATAAAACTAATGTAGCAGTCACAGACATCGACTGCCCTCTAAAATGGAAATTCATAAAGCAAAATGGCACAGTGGGAATATCAAAATATGACATATCCTCTGCTTCTTCAACCCCCCCACCCCTCTTCTCTTCTCCGGGGTTTTTCAACAGAGAGCACATCTGCTGTAGAAACTCTTCTGAAGGACATGTCAACCCTCCCTGACACAGCTGACTGGGCAGACAGACGGACGGCCAGGCCAACGGTCTGACACCTCTCAGATGGTCCGAAGGGACCCCAAATCTATAACTGGCTTCATCTGATACCAAGGAGGCTAAAATCAGTGTCAACGGATCCAAGGAAAGCTCACATTACAAGTCTCATATGGAGCAGATGTCTTAAACTCTCCAGCAATCACACCTTCATTTCAAATGTTGTGGTCGAATTTTTTTACGATTTTGAAATAGATTTTTTAATGCCAAAATCGATATATTTGCTTCATTTGAGTCTATGTGGAGGTAGAAGGAAGTTACCGCTTTTATTGTTGTAGTCTGAGTAACGTGACGTCATATCCGTTCCAGCTGAAAAAATTGCATATCATGCATACCTAAAACCAACTACAGAAAACAACCCAAAAGGGTGTTTTTGTGGGTATAAACAGGCAGATGATATTTTATATGTATATGTTTTTTCACGCTTGGAAAGTCCTGCATAAACAAAATGAGCCGAGAGCAAACCAGAGTGTGCACTCATGCTCAAATTCAGCTGTTTCTACATGTGATATAAGCTACTCTGAAAGCCAAAAAACATACATTATGACAAAGAGTACTGATAGAGTACATTTGAGATGCCTCTCTGAAGCAACAGGGACTAGAATCAGTTGTTTCTTTTGAAATCTGCAACCTCTTGAGATGGCAAATAAATCACCAACCAGCTGTTTGAGATTTGTGTCCAGTAATTGTGCAACTTTTTCTACTTTCTTTGCTCATACCAAAGAAAACCAGCTGCAGGTGTGCAGGCGAAGTTCAGCTGCAGATACAATCTGACATGCAATCTGTATTCTCTCAAGAAAACAATCATGCACGATCAAACACACACACAGACACAGCTCTATTTTGTTACCCAGTATGGCCCAATTGGGATGAGCTCTCCTGTTTCTACTGGGATCCTGAAGGTCCGTGGAGGAGGGGCTCCCTCGGCCCAGAACGGGCTCTCTGCCCTGGGCTCCCCCCCGGCCTGGAGCCGAAGTGGCGGAGCTGCTCCAAGGTTCCCCACCCTCTGCAAGAGATGCGCTTCATTCAGGACCACCAACCAACAGCCATCAGGGGTCAGCAGGGTTCACAAAGGTCACAGGGAGGTCAAGACTCCAAATGATAAAAGGGGATACTCACAGGTCAAAGGGGAAACAAGAACCGGAAAGAGAGCATTCAGATCATTCAGCTGACGGGCAGAAGTCACATTCTGGGTGTTTTCCAGGTAAGGTAAAAGCACAAGGGGCACACGGGAGCAAGGTGTGTGAGGAGTCCTGAGTTTCAAAAAAGGAATAAGACCAGTTCAGTGTGCCAAGGAAGAGAATAAGGAAAGAGGAGCCTGTAACATCGCTGAGGGAGTATAGTTCTTATCTGCAGCAGACACAGGAAGAAGCAGCTCTAAGATCTGGTATTAAATGTATAATTTATAGAAGTATTGTCAGCGTCAATCAAGGAAATCACAGGATCATGCTCCACAACTGGCATCTTTCCACATCAGTGAAAGTACAAATAAAGAGCCCAACCGCAACAAAAGAACAGTCTGGGTGGTGTTTACCTAGATTACCCATTGACAAACTGCACAATCGGTGGTGAAAGATCGCTGTTTAGCCCACTTATGTGTGAAGAGAGTGTACACACAACCAAATTGATTGAACAGTCACGCTAGCCTCACATGAAACGAGCCCAGAATAGAAGCATCTGAAGCTGCCTGGCAAATTGGGGGCATGCAGTTATAGATTTTTAGTTAGGAGGATTGTGGATGGTTGTGGATGAAACAAATGCAAATTTATGTATCAATGCCCTCATTTAACATCTCTGAGAGCAAAGACTGGCACAGAACAAGAGCTCAGCTGGATGCTGTTTGTGCATGTATGTGTGTGTGTTTTCTGGGTGCCAGCGGGTGCTTGCATTCTCGCACATGTGTGGGTGCGTGTACGCTCTTGGCTGTTGGTTGCGTGCGTGTAAAAGGTCGTGTTTGCTTTTCAGGGATTGTTGCTGCACTGTGATCAAAAGAAAAGGCACAAAGGGAGAAGGCAGAGAAAAAAGGGGTAAAGCTATTATTCTCCAAAGGGAGGCGTTTGTTAGTTAGAGACGCTGCTTTAATCAGACGCACTGTGGCTGCTGATAAACATGAACACGGGGGACGGAGCGGAAACTCAAATCGACCAGTAGGGACCTTCAAAGTGTGCTCAGCAGGAAAAGAAAATGTACTACTAGGAAGCAAGAAAGTTCTGTAGAAAGTGCAATAGATTCTCTGGAAAAAGAGGTGCTTACAGTTTCCTGAAAACACATGAAGAAGGAAGCTGGCCAGACCGCGGAGAAGCTGTGCATGATGACCACAAGCTTATGCAAATAACCTTTTCATGCATCAAGAGGCGACTAAACGTATTAACCCTCTGAGACCCACAATAGACCGTTTTCGTCTTTTTTAGGGGGTACAGGGGGTCTTTAGGGGGAGATAGCAGGTCAACAGTAGATGTCACATAGAAGTGGTGAACATCATCTGAAAGCTGGGAACCTGAAGATTAATTAGAGGTACAGCTCAGCACTGTGTGTCAAGTTCTTCTCAGAAATAAACATTAATTAATAATTCAATAATAATTAGAAGTACAGTATATGATGGTAATTTCCGTGCTCTATTATGCCTCATAAATTGTTGATTGTTGACTAAATTTAACATTTTTTAACACTGGAGAATTGATAAAAATGATCAATAATCCCTCCAAAACACCACATTAAGACACCAAGACCTTGAGGAACACCATAGAAAAAGCCATACTGTGATTTGGTTTCAAAACTTTTGGACAATTGGAGATTTCTGCTAGAATTGCATTTTTCGGCGATTGGATGGCGAGCACTTCTGTTGTGTAAACTTCCTAGAACCCCCATTATTTTCAACCTGAAACGGCTAGTATGGGGACTAACATCATCACACATGTATACAGTTGGGCTCATTGGATCCACAAGAGTCTCAGCTTTACAGTGATACCCAATTTATGTAATTCAAGACTGTTTAGGGACCCCAGTATGCAGAAATATTCAAATACACCATTTTTAGAAACAAATTTATACTGCATGCAAAAAAATGCATGTGATTATCATAAAGTGGGCATGTCTGTAAAGGGGAGACTCGTGGGTACCCATAGAATCCATTTTCATTCACATATCTGGAGGTCAGAGGTCAAGGGACCCCTTTGAAAATGGCCATGCCAGTTTTTCCTCGCCAAAATTTAACCCAACTTTGGAGCGTTATTTAGCCTCCTTGTTGGTTGGTACCAGTGGATTTCTTAGGTTTTCTAGTTTCATATGATATCTATACCTTCACTCTAGCTCTAAAACTGAACGTGCTACAGTAAAGTCGGTCGGGATCGCGGGTCTCAGAGGGTTAAAGACACACGTAATAACTACCACATCACTACATAATCAAGAAATGGAGGCTAGTTGCACAAGCAACCACAATAAAATAAGACCCAATGGAGCAAGTATATAAAATACCATCATGATAACACATTTATTTTTAGTTATTTATTTATTTCATATGGTCATAAAAACAAGGCCTTAGCTTTTATGACTCCACAAATTAATTGTTTTGCGTTGCATCAGAAACAACCAGATGTGGTGACAAAAACACCACGCTGCATGGCAGTGCTTTGTTGGACAGTTTCTTAACCACATGCATGAGTAAATTCAACACATGTGCTCAATTAACAGCCTTGGCTTGTACAACTTCCTTCATAAAGATAAAGAAAGAAGAACCAAGAACTTGTCATCATTGCAGAACTACTACTTCTATGCTAATATCGTCCCTGTTGTGGGACAAAAAGACTTTGGCAAAAGAGGTCAACCAGTGAAACTGTCTGAGACATTTCAACCATTTTAAGTAGTGGAAGAAGCATAACTTTACAAATCCACTTCAGTAACAGAGTGAAACAGTATAGCTCAGACCGGTCCAGCTTCCTTTGGTAAAGGATGAAATTCTATTAAGACACAACGGCACAAGTGAAAGCCCTGATGGCCGGAGCCGAGGCGAGTTAATCCTGCGAGTTGACTGGGTGCAGCTGAGGGCTTAGAGCGGCGGCTTAACACAAGGCCGCGGCTTTGGCGCACCTGCCAGCGGTCAGTCATGCCTCAGCCAGCCGAGACAACGTGATTATAACACGTCGTAATTAACTACACTGCACTGAAACAAATGGCATCCTCATTGTTGATTCTGATGAAGTTATTTGCCACGTTTAAATGCATTCAAAAGAGTTAAGCATGTAAAATGTAACAGGCTGAGGCAGAAATTTAACGCAGTGTAAGCATTGATTTGGTGGTTTTCAGGTCAAAAGATGCCTACAAATCCATGTTAAGACTGGGCAAAATTTGGTCAAAAGTATTACAGTATAATAAGAAGTGAAAATAAGAATCGGTGTGTTTTCGTTACCTTAGAATGAGCCGTTTATATCTACATACAGAGCGGGTCCTCTTCACGGAGCTGGCAGCAATGTTTCAAACCAAACACTGGCTCTAGAGAGGGCCATTCACATTTTTGCGTCGGCCACCATAGTTCTCCTACACACTTGGCACACGGGAGAAGTTTCAGTTGGTTGCAATCTGCAACCTCACCGCTAGATATCACCAAATCCTACACACTGCACCTTTAAACAACTAGATTTAATGTGGAAAAGGTCTTAATTACATGTTGCAATATAGTCACTGAAACACTGCTGAAACAATACTTACTAGGGCTGTCAATCTATTCAAATATTTAATTTTGATTAATCACATGATTGTCCATAGTTAATCGTGATTGATCGCAAATGAATCAAACATTTTTTATCTGTTCAAAATGTACCTTAAAGGGAGATTTGTCAAGTATTTAATACTCTTATCAACCTGGGAGTGGACAAATATGCTGCTTTATGCAAATGTATGTATATATTCATTATTGGAAATCAATTAACAACACAAAACAATGACAGATATTGTCCAGAAACCCTCACAGGTACTGCATTTAGTATAAAACAATATGCTCAAATAACATGGCAAACTGCAGCCCAAGAGGCAACAACAGCTGTCAGTGTGTCAGTGTGCTGACTTGACTATGACTTGCCCCAAACTGCATGTGATTATCATAAAGTGGGCATGTCTGTAAAGGGGAGACTCGTGGGTACCCATAGAACCCATTTACATTCACATATCTGGAGGTCAGAGGTCAAGGGACCCCTTTGAAAATGGCCATGATAGTTTTTCCTCACCAAAATTTAGGGTAAGTTTGGAGCGTTACTGAGCTGGATTTGTTTGTTTAGATGTCTAGATTAGAAATAACCAGTTTCACTAATAAAACAGGTAATAAATTACTCCACTACCATCATGCTCTGATCTGCCCAGGTTTACACTGCATAAAATAAATGTTTTTATCACACCATGCATTGTTTTGAGGGATATCTACATCACAAGTTTCACTGTTATTTCTTAAATGATTATTTGTTTATTCATTCTTTTCCTGCAAATCTCTCCTGACTGCATGTGCACACGTATTTGTGTATAACTGTGTCTGCGTAGGTGTCTACAACTGTGTATGTGAAAAGTTAATTGTCCATATTTGCATGCAGTATAAAGCAGCGGCGGGAGTCAGACCTGGCACATGCTCCCTCCCGCTGATTCGAGCTGTCAACCGCATTTATTAACTATGATGAATCACCCCTCCACTTCACATCCAATCAAAGGCCTCTCAGAGGGACTCAAATCTGGTCGCCTTTAACTAAATGATTTTCTTGGCCCACGGCGCGCCAGCCAGTGATTGGACTGGCAACCTGATGATATGGCTGCTGTTAGAATTATTCTGCCAATGACCCCCAGCTGGATCAGTCATTTCTGAAACAGTGTGGTGAATTAAGTGGCCAGCTGACATGTAGCTGCATGGAGACGGAGGATTTTAAAAGGCAATGAGGAAATATCCAAATAAAGAGTTTTACACTCAGTGACACATTGGATATAAAGGTGTGCTCTTGACCTTGCCTTCAGGATTTGGATTAAATCTGAACTAGGTTCAGTCCTTGCTGCATAATACAGTACATTTCACAATGCAAGCTGACAGCTACCACTGAATCAGAATAATCTTTATTCCACAATGTAGAGGGATTTTCCTTAAGCCTCGCCTTTCCTCCAAAACAACTTCAATCCATCTATATTTAACTAAAACACACCCATGCATATCTGGGAGTATCTGACTATAGTTCACATTACTGCGCACGTTGTGCTAAAAATCAACTGTACAGGGATGAGACAAGGTCAGTGAAAACACGAATCCCCAGCAGGCTTCGTCTTCCTCCCAGAACACGGGAGCAAAGCTCCGTCTGGAACCGTACACCTCAGACCTCGCTGAAGGATGAAGCTTTTGATCCCGGCCTGAACGGAAGAGCTTGGGCGGAAAAGAAGGAGGGAACGGGGGGGAAAGAGAGAGAAATCAATAGATTCTTGTAGACACAGCCTCAAGTTTCCAATCTAACACAGCGCCGTATTGATTAGGCTTCATATGAGACAGGGCAAAGGGACGGTGATGTCGGCAGTGGATTTGGGAGTCTTTAACAAAACCAACTCCAGTGCGGGGGACGGGACGATGAGATCTATTGGGACAGTTTCTTTTTCTAATGCAAACAGACGACATACTGGAGATGAGGACTCGCATCATGGATGGATGGATACAGCACAAGGATGCGTACCAGAAATATGTCATGTCAGTGTACTGCAGACAACTTAAAGAGTAAAAAACAACTTAGCTGCCTCCTTTCATCAGCTTCTTCTCTACTTAGACTGAGCTGCATTTGAGCTTTAACATAATGGGGATAGTCGCAATAACCGCAATATTGCAATACCGCGCTGTTCACCAGCCAACTGCAGGGGATGGCAAGCAACTAACACAACCGCAATGTTTAAACTCTTTGCAATGGGAGCACCGCGTATTTTCACTATGCTAAACGGCAACAGCATGACGATGCGCTGAGCGCTGCACGTTTGGTGTTTTTTTTTTCTGGTCGCCAAGAGTTGAAAAATGTTCAACTTTGGGTAAAACGCTTCGCTCGTCACTGTCCGTTTTTTTACCCCACCATCCAATCACAATTGAAGAGAGGCAGGACAAATACTCCATGACCAGCAACAACAATAATGAAGGAGAAATTAATACATATAGACCGGCGGGTCCGACATTTGTACTCCTGTAGATATCCTGTATCATAGCAAACAGACGCAACCGAAGCGCCTCATTGCCCTTCTGTGTTCTTCATTTAACACTAAACACGTATTTAATTAATTTCAAAACTGTCATCTTTGTCGTTTAAAAAGCAACACTACAAGTAGCCAAACAATGAAGCTTATTTTTACAGCACTAAAATCAGGATAAATTAAGTAATTTGCAAAAAATAAAATGAATTACAATAATACCGCATATCCCGCTGTCGAGCCAATCATTATTACCACAGGGGAAATTCCTTCACCACGACAGCCCTAAATGAGGCATTCACACCAAACACGCATTACGTGCCCAGCTTTAACTGTGGGATCATTTGTGTTCATTTACATCACTCGCGCTAGACACACCAGAGAGGAGGAGGGGGGTTTACCTCCAAGTAGATACCAACAACGTTTCATCAACCATGGCCGAAATAACCACTGTTTCTGCTTTGTACATGTGGAAGTCCCAGATACGTCGGTGAATTTCACCGAGCTGTATTCACTTTATCTAGCAAGCTTCATGTCGGCTGAATATATCTGGTTTACTTCTGCGGTATGAACCCAAAATAAACAGATTGTGCTGTGATTTAATTACAATAAACAGATCAAAATGATGCTGAAATAACGACATTATACTGCTGATTTGTTCGTGCTCTTCCACCTTGTAGATATTGTCAGAAAGAGCATGTAAAAGGAAAGTACTCTGAATAAAACCATCTAACTTCAAGTTGCTGTGAGTCAGACTAGACTGAGAGCTGTTCTGTGATTGACATGCAGAAAAAGAAAAGCATCTCTCTTAATGAGATGAAATTTTCTTCAGGGAAAAAAACTGAGTCATTCAGCTAACAAAGGTGAGGGAGTAGCTTTCTGGAAAATGATGCAAAAGGCTTTGTAAATGCGTTGGTGATGTCATTATGAGGTACACATGACTATAACACCAAAACCAAACCAGGAAACTTGTGACTTCATCAGCTGCTTGTTCCTAGAAGTGAGCGGTATTGAGACTTAAGCGGTGATGCGCTGCTCGTGAAGGGAGAAATAATAATGAATACAACTTGGCAAAAATGGTGAGAAAATAAGAAAATAGTCTGGTGTGCTGTGAGTAACAACTATTTTTTAACTGAGACTTTACTGTCCTTGAGATTAAGATTTTGTGTTGAAGAATTTGGTGTTTGCCTGAAAACACATCTCTAATAATCACAGTCTACTGTCGTCCAATGTGTTATCTTCAATATGTGCTCTTTTCTGACTGTAAAACATCTGTAAAAAGATTTGTAATGTCATGGCTGAATATTTAGATGATTTCAACAATGTGGATGAGGTCTTTGAATTCGTATTTATTAGAACCAGAGTGTACGGATATTCAGATTTCACAATGAGACTTCTCCTTGAGCGGGAATTGGACACAATGAGGACAAACAGAGAGAGGTAAGAAAAAGGTTTAATGTCTCTCTAGGGGTCTTTCCATAATGTTGTCAGACACTTATAATAACAATCTGAGCTTGTCGGTGGCAAAAACAAGTACTTTTAGTGGACGTCACGCTGCGCAATTTCCCTCGCAGCTCGTTTAGCAGCTGCTGGTAACAGCGTTCTCCCTCCATGCTGGACCAATTTATAAAAGTGCTGTCCCCATTAGTCATTTAGACACAAAAACATGGGAAAATAGGGTCCTGGTTGAAAAATACCAAAGTTACCCTTTAAGGTCTGGAAGGACTGATCATGCCTGATCTGTTTAATAAGGTCAGGATCAGTGCCAATCCCGATCCGGTGTATCACATTCGGTACATCACTGGGCTAAAGGCTGAATAAAGTGAGGAAACGCCCACTCCTTCAACAACTTCTATAAAGAAAACACTAAATCTGCTTGGTGGCAAACAGTGTAGGTCTGTTTATATCCAGAGCAACTCCCAGCTATAAATGCATCTGACTGAATAAGCGTGAAGCACAAAAAAAGGAGCAAGTGCGCTCAGTCAACCAACTCTGGATAAATAAAGGCAGAAAAATAAAGTTAAGAGAACAGGCAGGATACTCTCTCTCTCTCTCTCTCTCTCTCCAACAGGTACAGCACATTAAATTATGTTTCTACCTCCCTCTGCATTCCCTCCCTGACTCTATCTGGCTCTCACATAAACACACAGATGCAGGCATACACACACAAACACAAGCAGGGAAAGAGATAGCGCTTATCTCTAAACATTGGCAGCTCATAATGAGAGTGACTTCCTCTGCAGCCAGCGGTTGAGTGGTGCTGACAGCCTCTCAGCCTGCGTGTCAGCACACGGGGATTTGAAGCGCTGCCTCGGCTTGACAGCCGGGCCACGCACTTACAGATGTTTTCACACTCGCAACACACGCACACATCGCTGCAACTGCGCTTCAAGGTTGACTTCAGTTGTAGGAGGGAAGAGGACAAGATGTGTTTGAAGTCTTGACACAATATTGAGCTTTGGTGTATTGGGGCTTATGAGTGGTGAGTGGGTGATATACAGAGAGCTGCTGTAGCAGCCAACTGGGAGGAGGACGGAGCTTAAGGAGAGAGTTTAAGCCAAGCAGACACCCATACACACCGACGGGGAAAAAAATTCATTACAAGCCAGAGAACAGTTTGTGATTACTGCATAGCCGCCTGTAGAAAATCTGAAACATGCACAAGTTGGAGATAAATAGCTCAAAACCTGTCTAGTTGCATTTAAGTAAGTTACTGATGCCCTTGACATGTAAGGACGGGGAAAGACACGGAGGAGAAAGGGTTTAGACACATTTAAAAGTTCTGCACTGTTTACTATAAAGTTTTAAAGTACAAACAAATGGTGTTTTAAGATAAGTGCTGCCAACCTAAACGCTATATTTTCACTTCAAAACTGCCAAACAACTGTAAGAGGTCAGTCCGCAGGCCAGAGTGGATATGTTAGTTGTATAAACTCATCTTTATTCATAGGTCGAACCCTGGAATCTGTGATGTTCTTATCCGTTTTCACCCGCCGCCACCCCGTCATTTAACCACAGCGGCTGTATTTACCTGAAGTCACTGTTGGCTGCTGCCCAGACTGTCGATTACAGTCCGTGGCACTTTTCTCAATTGGCTCGCACAATAAAATGGCCTCTTATCTGCAAACAGTGCAATCACGCACCTTAATCTTTGTGGCAATATGCCAAAATATTTTGAGTCACCCATTTCCCAGATGTAGAAATGATTTTTTTGAAGTCAAGCACACCTCAGTTGTGCTTCGGCTCTAAAGATGCAACCCGGTATCACAACAAAGCGTGTTAAGACCCGCCTCTCCACCAGAGGACAGCGTGTCACTGTCACGTTTTGCTTCACAGAAACGAAAGAAATATGATCGGACTGTTAGTTAGACTGTTTGATGTTAACAGTAACGTTACCGTTAACGCTCGCTAACGAGTCAGTAGCCGATGTTTTGCATTTACAGTGTGTGAGCTGATGATAAAATCATTTTACTAATGTTAACCACTTATTTACCTACGTGCAGCTAGCAGGGCCTGTTCTAGCTCTTTGGGGCCCATATGCAAAATCTTGTTTTTTTAATAAATGCTACATTTTACACATAAAAAATATTTTAATTTAATTTAATTTAATTTAATTTAATTTAATTTAATTTAATTTAATTTAATTTAATTTAATTTAATTTAATTTGCATTTTTAACATCAAAATCAAAACAAACATGCAAATTATAAATAGTAAAAAAAAACAATAAAATGATTTTAAAATTTTTTTGGGATAAATTATAAATTTCTGAACAAAAATACACCACTTTTGATATTCGATTTGTGTTAAATGTCACTTTGAATGATTGCCTAATGATAATGTAGAATAACAAAGATTTTAAATTCGGGACGGTTCAGTGAGGATGGTGAAAAAAGTTAGTTAAGAGCCCTGACCAGCAAGGGGCAACAAAACCACGCACTTAGGTTTAGGAAAAACATCATGGTTGTGATTAAAATAAGTACGTAAACTAAGTAAAATACGTACGTAAACAACTGGTCAAAAAACAAGGTCCTATGTTTGTTGGACCCATCCACCTCCCCTCCCTCCCTCCATTAGCAGTCCCTCTCTCTTTTTCTAGCTCTGAGCGGAGCATATTTAGGCGGATGCATTTGCATCGCAGTCAGTACAGACTACATGGTGTGAAAATGACACGCCAAAAGCAAGAAGGGCGTTCTTTTTACATGCTTTTGCCTTGCACATTATCGTGTTATTCACACACCTTTTCGTGCGACCGGGCTGAAAAATGAGAGGTCATGAAAATGGGGAGAGCTTCTTTCTTTTTCTTCTTCGTTTTAGATATTTAAAAAAAAAGAAAGATGATGCAGAAGGACAAGAAGTAACGGATGAGGAGAGATGAAATGTTTTGAAAGGGACACGAATGGTACCTGGAACAGCCAGTGTTCATGAATACAGTAATACAAAACTACCCAGGCTGTGTATTCATCCATTTTCTACACCACTTTGATTTTCCAGCAGCGTGGGCCAAATGGTGTGGCAGTAATTCTAAGTCCACTTGAATCTCAGAATAATGCTCTCTGTTTCTGTGTTGCTCCCTCCTGCATGGATCGCTGACTCATAAACATGGGCAACTGGTGAAGAGCGAGGCAGCCATTTCATCTAAACTCTGCTCCCTGCTTCCTCTAAGCTTATATGAACTCATGCGGCGCGATGGAAAATTATTGTTTTTCTGCTCAGCGGGATGTGTACCTGATTTAAAAAGCTAGCATCTCTCTGAGTTCAAAGACACGCGATAATGAAAATGCAACACGTGCAATGAGAAAAATCTGTGCAGATTTTGCTTTGCGTGTCTTACACAGACATACTCCGGTTTATGTATGTCATGCATGGTGTATATGTGCTCAATGTAAAGTGAAACCACTAATAGGGAAGCAGTGGGTTCACTGGTTCCACAGGCTGCAGAAGAGCTCACTGAGCCTTTTAATGAACTCAAACAAAGACATCACAACAGGTAGAGCTGCTAGATAGAGATAGAGAGAAAAAGATAAATGTACTGAACATACTTTGTTGGGAAAGGAGCAATCAACAGCCTGAATTAAAAATGGAAATTGTGAAAAAGAACAGTGCATATGCTTGGTTATATCCTCACACACAGTGAGCATTTACTGCCGCCACAACTGATGTGTTAACTAAGTTTTAAATATTGCAGTTCACATTCACAGGTTTCAGATTTAAAGCTGTCATCACTTCGCCACAAGAAGGAACGAAGAAAACATTTCCTGTGTACTGTGAAACTGTGAAAATATGAAAGCTATCCACTTCTGTGTCGTCTATTGAATCATTACATCAGTTTACAGGAGAAGAAGAAGGCAGTGCTGCTGGTCCTGCAACACTTCCAAGCAGCAAAGATACACTGATCAGGACAGACATGATGGACTGCAGCAACAGACAAGATGCCATTCAACCTGTATTGCTTTTCAAGTCATTTGGGACCCTATACGGCGAGTTCTTAGAGGTGTTACAGTGCTGACATCATGTCCAGAGGCAACGTATCCTCATACAACAGTTGGTATGATATCTTACGAAAAGTTGTTCCTCATTTTTCGTTTTTTTTTCCAACGAATGTCCAGCAACACATGTTAATTTATGCTCGTTATTTTCACAGGAAACAACGTAGTTAGATTTAGGGAAAGATGGTGGTTTGGGTTAAAATAACTAAGTGACTTAACTCAAGTACGGAAGTTACGTAATAAATCAACGTTGACTTCTGATTCGGTGAGGGTCCGGTGTTTTTTAATCCACCCCGACCTCCTCCCTACGCTGCGTTTGTCGCTCTTTATACTTCCTGGTTCCATATTTTACTTTCTCTAAAAGCACCACTGAGGAATTAACCACCGCAGACTACTGCAACAGTATTGGGGATGCGCATTAATCCACATTTTATCAAAATCACAATATGGCCTACTGTAACTTTCAAATCGCAGGAAGAGGAGGAAATCACAGTATTTGTTAAAGGTGTCAAAATACCATTTTAAATTAAATATTATTATGCATCAGAGATGTTCTGGTCTACACATCATATTCTACAGACATAAAGAAACATCTTTGTTTGGTACAGATCCCCGCAAAAATCACATCACATTTGAATGTTTTTCAATAAAAATGAGAATAATAATGTAAAAATTATCATACCCTCTAATATCGCAAATCATATAGCAATTGCAATATCAGTCAAAATAACTTCAATTAGATTTTTTTTTGCAGCCCTAAACAGTAGCTTCTCATTTTCTGGTGTAGATCTGCAAAAACGCAAAATCTTATAAAGTATATTTGTCTAATTACTAGTCAAAATATCACTAACATAACATAACGCTTAATATAAGACACAATTACCTAACAAATAACATTTCAGTGAGATATAGGGACTTGTTTTTAAACAATGCATATTGAATATATAACACACAACACTTCCTAATACTCGTGAAATATAGCTCAAAATTGTTTTTCCAGCTGATTTTAAAATCTATTTTGATCTTGAAAGGCCTAAATATTACATCTTATTTTAAGAAATCTTACCAACGTCTATTGTCAGATTTTTTTTTTTACCTATTACAAGCAAAAACACCTTGTATTCAATGTTTCTTTTACTTATTTTTGAAGTGGTCTTCACTGGTCTCAACCCCAGCGGTAAAGGCACTCTGTAAAGAGCTGAAAATAATTAGCACTGCTGTGCATTGTGTGCACATCTACTAGGTTGAATGTTGGATTATATTTTTCAATAAAATGTCAGTTACAGTTCATTATTTAAGCTTTCTATAATGTCTTGTATCCAACATGTGTTATATAATTTATACATGAGCTTTGAGAACCTTGTCTTTACCTTAATAAAATGGCAATGCCTAAGACAATGCCTATTATATCCACTTTAGTTGCACATACAGTACATGTTATGTGGCCAACGTGACGCCCTACATCTCGTCTCTCTAATGAAATCAGACTGACGCCTATGGGCGTTTCATGGGAACAGGTGTTCAGGCCGCAGCAGTGTGTGTTTGAGCGTCTGTGCATCTGTGCGCTGTATGTATGGGTGTCACTAGAGATTAGTCACTTCAGCCAGAGACATGGGGTCGATTATGGAATTACAGGATCATGGTGGCTGCCTATTGTTCCTATAGCCTGGGATCACTGAGTCGCACTGAGACAAACATGAGAGCCTCCTGAAATAGGGGGCTGACCACAGACCGCTGACTCGGATCACAAGTCTGAGGACCTGAGAGCGTTCCGCATATGAACTAGAATAAAAGTTAGCATTAATATTTCATCTTTCAGCATGAGATGGAAGGTATGTAAAGGAGCAAAAACATGCTTAGAGGAAATGTACACTAACATCACTCTAATATCACTCCTACCTCCGATATAATGTCTTGTATGAAACACAACCTAAATTTCCATATGTGTTTTTCTCAAATATCCTTTTTATTGAGCGGTTATATTTCTACGACGGCATATTAGGACCATTTAAGGTAAAAAAATAATAATAATTACGGAGCCGGGGGAGGGGGATATAATTCCGAGAAAAACTCGGAATTTCCAAAATTAAAGTGGTAAATTTACGAAAAAAAAACAAAATTTGGATATTCTCTGAGATTAAAGTGGCAAATTTACAAGAAAAAAACTGGGAAAAATAAAATAAACGTGGTAATGCCAGCCACCGTTTGAATTTCGTTGCTCCTAAAGTAGTGTTAGTATGATAAGGACGGCCTCTGAGCGAGGCGAAGGTCCTGAAAGATACATATTAGGGCTGTCAAAGGTAACGCAATAATAACGCATTAACACAAATTAGTTTTAACGCCACTAATTTCTTTAACGCATTTTACGTAACTTGCGATTTTTAAGTCGTAGAGTGAAGATACTGGCATCATATGAAACTAGAAACCTAAGAAATCAATTGGTACCAACCATGTCATACTAGCTTGTCGAGAAGGAGGATAAATAATGCTCCAAACTTACGGGAAAAACTGGCATAGCCATTTCCATAGAGGTCCCTTGACCTCTGACCTCCAGATATGTGAATGTAAATGGGTTCTCTGAGTACCCACGAGTCTCCCCTTTACAGACATGTCCACTTTATGATAATCACATGCAGATTGGGGCAAGTCATAGTGAAGTCAGCACACTGACACACTGACAGCTGTTGTTGCCTGTTGGGCTGCAGTTTGCCATGTTATGATTTGAGCATATTGTTTTATGCTTAATGCAGTACCTGTGAGGGTTTCTGGACAATATCTGTCATTGTTTTGTGTTGTTAATTGATTTACAATAATGAATATATACATACATTTGCATAAAGCAGCGTATTTGTCCACTCCCATGTTGATAAGAGTATTAAATACTTGACAAATCTCCCTTTAAGGTACATTATGAACAGATAAAAAAATGTGTGATTAATTTGTGATTAAATATTTTAATCGACTGACAGCCCTAATACATATACATGTTTTCTCTCATGTTCTTTCTGTGTTATTTCTCAGCATATTACCCCCTCCCCAGACTCTGTAATTATGTATTTGTTTTACCTATAATGGCCCTAATAGTCCGTTGTATATTTCACATACATTTGACTTGAGCATTCAAGACTCATTTGCATGCTTCCAATTGTGCATGCAGCGTTGGAGTCATTAGGAAATTAAATAAAGTAAGGCACAGAGGTGATATCTATAAATTTGCATAATTTAAAAACGAGAATCCCCAGAGAGCACTTTACATATTGGTCCCCTTTTCAAACTCTGTATGTTTTTCTGTAAATGTCTAGGTCTCTGCTCAGTTCAGCGTGCTGCGCCGTAGAAGTGACAGGTACGAGGCTGTCTGAGCGATCAAAAACAAGCTCTGAGCTCTAATCATTTCTGCCTCGATCCCTCTCCTGTCACCTTGCCCTTTAATTTCCAGAGAAAGAGCAGCGGAGGCAGAGTGATCTCATGCTTTCTGTTTCTGTGCTCCCCGTCCTCTTAGCCTCACCCTGCCATTCACTGATTAACCCTGCAGCCTTCTGCTCTCACCCCCCCATCCCATCCCCAGCTCCGGCTCTACAGTTCTCCTCTAATGATCAGATGCTATTCTCCTTCTAGCTTCGTCCCATTCTGCTTTGTCTTATCACCACAATCACTGGCCCATCTCTTTCTAACATATCACTCCTCGTCATGCTCTCCATAACTGCACTTTAATGACAGACCCAGGCTGATCTGATGTTCTGTCAAAAGAGATATTAATGCAAAGGTGCCAATCAATATAAATAGGTATTTGGACAAGCACTGAAACAACTAGTCGATCAGCCCAATGGTTCAGGACGTCCCAAAGGGTCCCAAGATAAATCCGAGGGGTCACAAGATGATTAAGAAAAGAAAAAAAGAAATATGTATTTTTCCACAAAATGATTTACCTAATTTTTTAAGTCTGATTTTTGTCTTGTTATATACTTTTACCTCTTCAGCCTATTAAAAACCCCTCAAATCAAACAACCTGAGAAGGAAAATCACTAGGGCTGTCCTCGACCAAAGAAAGTCTTTTGTTGACTGATTGATTAGTTGATTTAATCGATAGATCTGTAAAAACTGAGTATCAATCTCCACAAAGAATCATACAAAAGCACCTTGTGTTTGTGTTTTAATCTTGTGTTCACCAGAGATATGCTCAGAAGTTTCTTGGAAATAAGTAATTCAGCATGAAAAAACATAAAAAATGACTAATCGACTAAAGAAATCTTAGTCGACTAAGACCAAAACGACCGATTAAGTCGACTAATCGACTAAGAGGGGGTAACCCTAGACTTTTATCAAAAGTGGGATTTTTGTCTTCGTAACTGACTTTTACCTTTTCAGTGTAAAAAACCCTCAAATCAAACAACCTGAGTAGGAAAGATCACTTGGGATGTCCTTGACCAGAGAAATTTTTAGTCGACTAATCGATGAATTGATTTAATCGTCAGATCTGTAAAACTTTCTGTAAACGTTTCTCCACGAAGAAACACAAAAAAGCATCTTGTGTTCACCAGAGATGTGCTCAAAAGTTTCTTCTGTCCTGTTTTATATCATTGTTAATTGAATGTTTTTGGGGATTTGAACTGTTGTTCAGACCAAACAAGCAATCAGAAGACTTCACCTTGAGCTCTGAGAAATCTGGAAGATGCATGTTTTTACATTTTATGAGCTAAACAATTAGTCAAGTGATAAAAAAATAACCAAAAGATTAATTAATAATGAAATAAATATAACCCGTTCTCTCGATAACTGTCCTTTAAGGACAGACTCTGGTTGATATGATGTCTGCTGCTCACAAAGAGTGATATACTGCATATGTAAAGCCATCAATCAACATAAAAAGGTATGTGGACATGAAATAAGGAGGTCCTTCCTTCACTATAAGAATGACACCATAAATCTGTCTGTTCCCTCTCCAGGATCCTACAGCTCCGACCGTAGATAGATGTCACCTGCCTGAGATGTGAACTATGATCCGGCGCTACACATGCTTCAGCACTGATGGCCTGGGGGTGTCTCGTCCTTCCTGGGACTGGCTGCCATATTAAGGGCCAGAGACATATATAGTGAGACGACATTGTGGGTTTCTCCTTTGAAAGTTTTCTATTGAGAGTCGCAAGAGGAGAGAACAGGCTTTACAAAACAAGCCGCTGTTTCTTTAGAAGCAAATTGGTCATGAAGTCGGTACCCAGGCCAAGACTTTGTTTTTCTGCATCTCACCAACCACATTATGATCTCACAGAAACATCGGTTTAGGGCAAATCAGCCTATTGTGGGATCAAAATGACAGAGGAAACAGAAAGAAAAGACTCCTCTCTATCAAAAGAGGTCAAAACATCAGCCTTGTTCTGGTGTCTGTTTGATTTGACACACTTCACATCACCTGCAGCGTGATAATGAAAGTGTGAGCGGCTACATGATTGCGCCACATTCATAGATCAGGCTCTCAAATACCCACAACGGCCTCAACAGTGAAGAAGGGAATAACATCGCCATCTAGAGGCTCTTGTCAGCGTCGCTCCTGCACACACAGAAAGATGCTCTAACACGTAAGTCACACTCACTCTTTTCAACAAGTGGATTCAAGCAGCCACAGGAGGAAGCTGTCCACAATCACTGCGAAATAACGCCAGCAACAACAGAGCCCTCCCTCTCTCTCTACATCTGAAGCATTTATCCACTGCTTGATGAGACTCAGAACTATAGCTCCCCATGCAAGGTCACTTCCAGCCGGCATGCAATATCGCTGGGGCGAGAACAAGCGGAGAGAAAGACAGAGAGCGGAGAGGATGAGGGAGGATAAATACTTGACACACAGATAACCCTCGGAGAGAGCATGCACAGCTTGGAGCTTAGCCGTATCTCAACTGAGATGGGTGACCAATGAAACAACGAAAACAAAAATAAATGGAGTGAGAAGCCTCCATGGGACAGATTTTTTTGATTCTTACCTATGATGGGAGCCAGGCGGAAAATGTCAGATAGACGGCTGTTCATAGTTTCATACGGAGAGTCCTCCAAGAAGTCATTACCTGTGAGACAGATAGGCAGATGTTATAGATAGATAGATAGATAGATAGATAGATAGATAATGCCAGAATCGATATATTTGCTTCATTTGAGTCTATGTGGAGGTAAAAGGAAATTACCGCTTTTATTGTTGTAGTCTGAGTAGCGTGACGTCATATCCGTTCCGTATCCGTCAACCAAAACAAACCACAGCGAGCCGAAACGAGAGAGTAGAAAACGTTTGAGGGTCGTCGTGGATACGACCTGCACCCTCATATGTTAAATCCAAAGTGGTAAACACTACACATCCAGTAAAGGATGGAAACACTTTGGGTTTCACACATTGCAGGAAAAGCAGAGCTAGACATCACGGCTAAAGCTGCATGCTAACTCTGTCACGGACAGGAAACGTTATCGTATCGTAACGTGCGGTCGAGCCGGCCGTCGCTCTCATCTCCGTGGTCAAATGGGCCGACGCTACGACTGTAGAGCACCCATATACTGACTTTTATGTTAAATGCATTCAAACGGCCCCGATGGAGCTGACCATGGAGGATAAAGAGAACGGAGCTGACGGGAGAGCTAGAGACGGACTTGGAGAAGTTAGAGGAAGTAGACACGTGGGACTACGTCCGGTTTTCAAAATAAGGTGTTAACAAAGGGAACTGTATATACAAAATACATATATGGAAATAAGATTGATTGGATTATATTCACCAGAAGTATAAAACATTACATGTCCCTTACAAATTAAAAAGAAAATAACACTAATGTGTGAGGGAAATGTCTTTATTCTTAGATTTTTTGGGTTGCTGGAAATTATTAAATAAATAATTCCTGACAATGACTGATATATTTGACTTCAGGACATCTCTGACTACATACATGCTGAAAATCAAAATTTTTTACTGTATTAATTTAGAGATTTTCTACAGTAAAAGTCCCTAGAAGTGTATGATTCAACTTTTTCCCATGGTCTAGAGTTAAAAAAGTTAACAAAAATCGCAATAAATCGTAATATCGAATCGTAATACTTAGATAGATAGATAGATGGCTAGATAGATTTGTTTTGAACCCCCCTCCAGTTTTGTTTATCATCTTTCTCCCCTCTCACTGGCCTGAAAGTGACACGGGTTATTTGGGTCAGTCGATATCCAAGCTGGCACAAAGCCACACGCTTGATTAGGCAGGTTGGTCAGCTGTGTTGCGCAACTGGAAGTCGACTCGCTGGCGATGGGCTGGATGCAGTTTGGGGACTAAAAGCCCCCCCCCCCCCCCCCCTGCTATGATCAACACTTAAAGATGGCACTGCCAGCGCTGAGGGGCTTCACGCTCCATTACCTCCGAGGAAAGTGATTTAGGAGGTCAAAAAGTATCTCGGCTCTGCTGTGGACCGAGTCTGGGGCCAAATTTGAATGAAAGTTGAGTGATTGGACCATTGGGCTGCTGATGGATAAATATCTGTGTCCTACTTTTGGAGTTTTTGTGTTTGTGATAGGAGGGATGGGGGGGAGGAGCTGGAGGGGGAGGGAGGAGCTGGGGCGAATAATCCTCTCCCCTTTACAGAGCTTTTGGAGTTTTTGTTTTTTTGTGAGTTTTTAGAGAACCCATGAAATAAATATAACCCGTTCTCTCGATAACTGTCCTTTAAGGACAGACTCTGGTTGATATGATGTCTGCTGCTCACAAAGAGTGATATACTGCATATGTAAAGCCATCAATCAACATAAAAAGGTATGTGGACATGAAATAAGGAGGTCCTTCCTTCACTATAAGAATGACACCATAAATCTGTCTGTTCCCTCTCCAGGATCCTACAGCTCCGACCGTAGATAGATGTCACCTGCCTGAGATGTGAACTATGATCCGGCGCTACACATGCTTCAGCACTGATGGCCTGGGGGTGTCTCGTCCTTCCTGGGACTGGCTGCCATATTAAGGGCCAGAGACATATATAGTGAGACGACATTGTGGGTTTCTCCTTTGAAAGTTTCTATTGAGAGTCGCAAGAGGAGAGAACAGGCTTTACAAAACAAGCCGCTGTTTCTTTAGAAGCAAATTGGTCATGAAGTCGGTACCCAGGCCAAGACTTTGTTTTTCTGCATCTCACCAACCACATTATGATCTCACAGAAACATCGGTTTAGGGCAAATCAGCCTATTGTGGGATCAAAATGACAGAGGAAACAGAAAGAAAAGACTCCTCTCTATCAAAAGAGGTCAAAACATCAGCCTTGTTCTGGTGTCTGTTTGATTTGACACACCACACATCACCTGCAGCGTGATAATGAAAGTGTGAACGGCTACATGATTGCGCCACATTCATAGATCAGGCTCTCAAATACCCACAACGGCCTCAACAGTGAAGAAGGGAATAACATCGCCATCTAGAGGCTCTTGTCAGCGTCGCTCCTGCACACACAGAAAGATGCTCTAACACGTAAGTCACACTCACTCTTTTCAACAAGTGGATTCAAGCAGCCACAGGAGGAAGCTGTCCACAATCACAGCGAAATAACGCCAGCAACAACAGAGCCCTCCCTCTCTCTCTACATCTGAAGCATTTATCCACTGCTTGATGAGACTCAGAACTATAGCTCCCCATGCAAGGTCACTTCCAGCCGGCATGCAATATCGCTGGGGCGAGAACAAGCGGAGAGAAAGACAGAGAGCGGAGAGGATGAGGGAGGATAAATACTTGACACACAGATAACCCTCGGAGAGAGCATGCACAGCTTGGAGCTTAGCCGTATCTCAACTGAGATGGGTGACCAATGAAACAACGAAAACAAAAATAAATGGAGTGAGAAGCCTCCATGGGACAGATTTTTTTGATTCTTACCTATGATGGGAGCCAGGCGGAAAATGTCAGATAGACGGCTGTTCATAGTTTCATACGGAGAGTCCTCCAAGAAGTCATTACCTGTGAGACAGATAGGCAGATGTTATAGATAGATAGATAGATAGATAGATAGATAGATAATGCCAGAATCGATATATTTGCTTCATTTGAGTCTATGTGGAGGTAAAAGGAAATTACCGCTTTTATTGTTGTAGTCTGAGTAGCGTGACGTCATATCCGTTCCGTATCCGTCAACCAAAACAAACCACAGCGAGCCGAAACGAGAGAGTAGAAAACGTTTGAGGGTCGTCGTGGATACGACCTGCACCCTCATATGTTAAATCCAAAGTGGTAAACACTACACATCCAGTAAAGGATGGAAACACTTTGGGTTTCACACATTGCAGGAAAAGCAGAGCTAGACATCACGGCTAAAGCTGCATGCTAACTCTGTCACGGACAGGAAACGTTATCGTATCGTAACGTGCGGTCGAGCCGGCCGTCGCTCTCATCTCCGTGGTCAAATGGGCCGACGCTACGACTGTAGAGCACCCATATACTGACTTTTATGTTAAATGCATTCAAACGGCCCCGATGGAGCTGACCATGGAGGATAAAGAGAACGGAGCTGACGGAGAGCTAGAGACGGACTTGGAGAAGTTAGAGGAAGTAGACACGTGGGACTACGTCCGGTTTTCAAACTAAGGTGTTAACAAAGGGAACTGTATATACAAAATACATATATGGAAATAAGATTGATTGGATTATATTCACCAGAAGTATAAAACATTACATGTCCCTTACAAATTAAAAAGAAAATACCACTAATGTGTGAGGGAAATGTCTTTATTCTTAGATTTTTGGGTTGCTAGAAATAATAACTAACGCCTGCCAATGACTGATATATTTGACTTCAGGACATCACTGACTACATACATGCTGAAAATCAAATTTTTTTACTGTATTAATTTAGAGATTTTCTACAGTAAAAGTCCCTAGATGTGTATGATTCAACTTTTTCCCATGGTCTAGAGTTAAAAAAGTTAACAAAATTCGCAATAAATCGTAATATCGAATCGTAATACTTAGATAGATAGATAGATGGCTAGATAGATTTGTTTTGAACCCCCCTCCAGTTTTGTTTATCATCTTTCTCCCCTCTCACTGGCCTGAAAGTGACACGGGTTATTTGGGTCAGTCGATATCCAAGCTGGCACAAAGCCACACGCTTGATTAGGCAGGTTGGTCAGCTGTGTTGCGCAACTGGAAGTCGACTCGCTGGCGATGGGCTGGATGCAGTTTGGGGACTAAAAGCCCCCCCCCCCTGCTATGATCAACACTTAAAGATGGCACTGCCAGCGCTGAGGGGCTTCATGCTCCATTACCTCCGAGGAAAGTGATTTAGGAGGTCAAAAAGTATCTCGGCTCTGCTGTGGACCGAGTCTGGGGCCAAATTTGAATGAAAGTTGAGTGATTGGACCATTGGGCTGCTGATGGATAAATATCTGTGTCCTACTTTTGGAGTTTTTGTGTTTGTGATAGGAGGGATGGGGGGGAGGAGCTGGAGGGGGAGGGAGGAGCTGGGGCGAATAATCCTCTCCCCTTTACAGAGCAGATTAGAAACCCTATAGGGAATGTGCATTTCACATGAACTGAAGCTGCTTCTCTTAATGTAGCAGTCCACCCAAACAAAAACCCCTCAGGGACTTTGAGGAGGTTTTATTGAGAACCCAGGACAAAAAAAGAGCAATATTGTGCTATTGGTTCATTCTCTGATCAGTAGCAACCATGGGCGGCGCCAGGGAGGGGCTTGGTGGTGCTGTAGCTACCCCTGGGATAGCCATAGCACCCCTTCAGCACCCCCAAGAAATTTCTGTGGTTAATATATTTTTTGGCTGGACCGCAGAGGGCCAGCCCTACAAACGCAAAAGTCTGTCCCTGACTGAGTGATGAAGTTACAGGATTGGTCGGCAGAGTGCTGGAGTTTCCTCATTGGTCGTTGCTCTTTCAAAATGAAAAGGCGGAGAACAGCTCTGTGTTTACGTTTTCTAGGGAGCGTGTCAGCGGTTCAATGTAACATTACATAGTGCTGTTGTTGTGCATGTGTTATTGTTTTTGTTCGTTTAAGTTATGTTATGTTCGCAAATTTTCTCCTCGCTTTCCTCCATTTCCTCCATGAACTGACTATCTAGCAGCCACACGTCACTACTGCGGTATGAACCCAAAATAAACAGACTGTGCTGTGATTTAATTGCAATAAATAGATCAAAATAATGCCGAAATAACAACATAATGATGTCGATTTGTAAAAAGTCTGAATTCATTCTTTGTCAAGTCTGTCCGCAACACAACAAGCAAACAACATTTAAAATGCTTGTTTTCTGAACGGAGTTCGGATCGATCAGTGGCAGGCTATGATAACACCAGCTACTCAATCAACACTCAACATAACGTCATCTAGGCATAAATACGGCAGCGAAGTTGTTGTAACCGGATCAAAGTCTGCCGAAATAACTACATAATGATGCTGATTAGTAAAAAGTCTGAATTCATGCTTTGTCGGGTCTGTTACCATGACGACAGGCAAACAACTTTTAAAATGCTTGTTTTCTGAATGGAGTTCGGATCGATCAGTGGCAGGTTATGATAACATTGCAGCTGCTCCATTAACACTCCATCTAGGAATAAATACAGCAGCAACAACGTCAGTGATGACAGCGGGAATATCTCAACAGTGAGAAACTTTCACAACGTTTGTATATATTGTTACACACCACTTATATGATGAATGCTTTTGATACACATGCTTTCATAAAAAACTGAAATACTTTTAACCTTACATACTGTAGGTCATGCTAATACCTTTTCACCTTGTATAAAATGTATAATATACTGACTAGTAAATGTTACCATTTACTATTTCTGAATGCCATTTGCTTCATTATAAGTTGGCTTTCAATCAAACATTAAGATATAAGTGGAAAAAACTGTTCAAAAAACATTATAGACATGACCACTGACTATTTGTATAACAATTTAGCTACAAATTCACAGACTTGACCATACGGTGCAGCCATATACTCGGTTTTGACCGAGTCTCGTTTTATGTGTGAATAGTCTTAATTATAATTTGAACCATTAGTAAATAAATACATTTTTAAAAAGTTTATTTTTAGACTAAAAACATAAAGCCAAACAGGTGATCTGTTTCGCCCAATGGGCGCAGCGTTGTGAAGATGTTTAATGGTAAGTGCATGATTTTTCCCTCTGTTGTCTATTATAAATTTAATTAATTTGGTGGTTGAAGAAGCACAAATTCTGGCTCCTTATAGTTATTTCTATGTGATGCTCCTTCATATAACATTAGGAATACTGCTGATTCATTAGACTAAGTGTTGGTAACTGGCTGCGTGATTTTGTGATCTCAGCATGTGAGGCTGAAATGTGCACAAATACGTGTCTATTGCTCTCTGTTGCGTGCTGTTGTTTGCTGCCGCTGCTGCTTATGTACACGGCATGTCCGTTGCATAGTTGTGTGAAGTTTTATATTCAGCGGAACGGGTACTGCGCGCGTGCGCGTGTATGCGCGTGTGTTTACGTGGACCTAGGGTGTTCCGATATGACCGACATGAAATCCCCGATTTTCAGAGCACCTTCTCTGAAGAGTCGAGCAACCCCATAGCACCAGCAAAAGAAAATCTCAGGCGCCGCCACTGGTAGCAACATTACATGTATTAAATCTTTATTCACAAGAAAAAGTTCCATCAAAAGCACCAACCTTGTAATGTCTGATAGATCCCCCAGTAAATGCGCAGGCAGTTCTTCTCTTTCTTCATGCCCCGTTTACACCTGCAGTTGTACAGCGGGCTCTGTTTGAGCGCGTCCATGGCGCTCCTGCACTCGTCCTTGGCCTCCTGGCCGGCCACCATGCTGAAGTTGCTCTCCTTGCCGCCGACCACGCACTGCCTCATGGTGCGGTACTTGGTGCTGCACGCCTGCTCCTTCTGGCACTGCTCGCCGGCCCTCACACAGTCCAGCCGGCTGGCCCCGGCGCGCAGGCTCTCCTCCGCGTAACACAACACATCTGGAGACAGAGGTGGCATTTAGAATTAGAATAATAAAAGTTAAACATAATAATGCATCTGCTGGCTGTTTGCTCATTTTTTCACAGGAAATATTCAGTAATATTTTAATCCAAGTGACATGAAAAAAAACACACCTACATCTCCACAAAACAGTGCATGTTTGGTTGCATGTAACTGCAGTTTACTTGACAACTTGGTGATCCCCGCAGTTAGTTTACCGAGTTTCATTACGCAGATGAAAACGTGCACTTGAGTGAAGGTTTCATTATCGGGATGACTTTATTTGGAGCAGTTTGGACCACAGTAGCCTCCACACTGACTCCCAGTGAGCAGCCGCTGCCTCTGCCAGGCTTCACCCTCATTAACAGAGCTCACAATTTAGCCACTAAATATCATATACACCTATGGGATGGATTAGTATGAAACGGACAGCTGTTGGTGCCAAT
Organism: Sebastolobus alascanus; assembly: GCA_916701645.2. Classification (NCBI taxonomy): domain Eukaryota; kingdom Metazoa; phylum Chordata; class Actinopteri; order Perciformes; family Sebastidae; genus Sebastolobus; species Sebastolobus alascanus. The sequence goes on along the minus strand of CAKAOJ020000036.1, from coordinate 1,284,458 downwards.
AAATCCCGTTAAACTTACCCAAAAGAGGCAGAAGGACATACAACACTGGGAGGATCATCGTCTTCCTCTCCGTGTGAAACATAAACCCTTATTGGAACAAAATTTGCGGACTAAAAGCGACTTAACAGTAGTTTGACTCCCAGGGTATTTCCACTGTACTGAAATCCATTGAAAAGACGTAGCAGTGTGCGCTCCGCTGTACATCCAGCTCGCCTCATGAGAGAAATAAATCCCCCTCCAAAAAGAAAAGTGTCCAGTCCGGATTCAGTTTATCTGACTCTCAGTACAAAAGAGGAAGTGGTGCTTTCTTTTATTTTCCTCCCGTGCGGGTGGTCTTCTCACCGCCGGGAGACAAAGACACGGGATCAGAGCACAGCGGTGGAAGCGAGACGGGCGAGTGTCCTCCAACTCCAGCCAGTGGGATGCGTCTGTGCGTCTGAGCGCACACAGCCAACTGGAGCTCCACTGCTGTGTGGCGCATTCAGCAGGGGGAGAGTGCCAGCTTCCCCCAAGCTCTAAAGTACACTCATCTTATCATAAATGTGCAAAGATACACCTTCCTATTACACTCTCTTATTATTATAGTAATATTACAATGGCAGCACAGAAAACAAACAATTAGCTTTAAGCTCACTTAACTCACTAATGAGCACCGGAGTCCCAATGCCGTCAATGCTGCGCTGCACACTCACTACAACTCTCTTTGGGGTTATTATAGGATTTTTATGGTGTTTACTTTTGATAAACTTTGCAGCTCACATATGTAGAAAAAAAGCAATCACTTTTCCAGTCCATTAAAACGCACAGATGCCGCGCTATATAACCACATGTGGTTGCATTTAAGATGTTATTAAATGAAACCACCATCAACTCTTATACATTTTACATTTCAGTATATCTGTGCAGACAGGGAGAGGGCAAAGAGCATGACTCGAGTGTATTTTGATTAATATAAAGCAACACGTGGAGAAGCTTATATGGCAATTTGTTAGATCAGAACAGAAGAGTGCCACTTGAGTGAAAAAATGACTGGACATATTTCAGCCTGATTCATGATATGTCAAGCATGTGTGTAGCTCCTCCCAGCTCGCTTTAATCCCATTTGCGAAATGCCAAAAAAAAAATGTTATGCAACATTAGCTGCTACCTGTGACAAGAGTAGGCTGTTGATGATGGCAAACTTCAGGTGTTGTAACATAAAATGTGTGAGCTGAAGCATCCTGACAGCAGCGCTGTGCTGAGTCCAAACAGAGGAGACTGGACACTGTGTGACTGTCGCCATCTGTTGGTGGTTTTAAAGTAAAGGTCACTATTATAAATAATTATATTAAATCATGTATTATCAAACAATACTCGATACTTCATGTTGGGAAAATGAGCATCTCATTTTAAACACCTCTGTTGGATCAATCTATGAAGTGACCAAACAGAGTATGATTATAATAACAGGGATGATGCATCATGCGACTTGTAGCCCTTCCTATAGCTTATTGATTGTCTATATGGTCCATTCACAGGCTAATCCACTTGGCTAAATACATGGGAGCAGACTATGTCAATGATCCCCTCTCTCTGCAATAAAGACTGGGCTGAATCAATCATGGATGCTGGCGACCACCGCAGTAAATCAACCCTCACACACACATACACAGAGAGAGAGAGAGAGGGAGATGGGATGAAATAGCTTATTTAAACGTCAGTGAATAATCCCTTATTGAAAAGGAAGCTGTGATTAGGTAGGTACGATGAATCAATCCTGCAGTCACTTTTCAAAATGGCTTTCAATTTTGTTAAATAGATATGCACAGGCCAGTGTCCACAGCTATTTCTACAGAGAACATGACAGGCAAAGAGACAGAAAATGGGTACAAATGAACGACAGGCTGCGGCTACTATCTGGGGATAATTGTCTGCTTACAATTTGATGACTTTGCTGTTCTCAAGTCTCCAAAGGGAGCCCAGCCAGTCAGGGGAAGGCTCAGTCCGGTGATTTATGAAAAGCCTCAATCAATATGTGATATTAATTTTGCAAATGCATGTCAGAATGATGTAGTCCTCGGGTCATTTAACGTTTCACACGGTAATGTGCCTCATGGCACCGGATCAGAAGCTTTTTTCTGTCCCGGTGATGAAACGAGAAAATTGGTCAAAGTCAGGAATTGTGTGATAAATGAAGGCAGCGAGTCTCACTGGATTACTGTTGAGAGAGCTGACTGTGCCGATACAGCACTTCATAACGTCCAACAGAACCACAACTGAGTGAGGACTAGACTGATCAATCACAGTGTGACTTCAAAAATATTTCAAAGGGGGTACTTTGAAACCTTAAACGGGTACTGCGCGCGTGCGCGTGTATGCGCGTGTGTTTACGTGGACCTAGGGTGTTCCGATATGACCGACATGAAATCCCCGATTTTCAGAGCACCTTCTCTGAAGAGTCGAGCAACCCCATAGCACCAGCAAAAGAAAATCTCAGGCGCCGCCACTGGTAGCAACATTACATGTATTAAATCTTTATTCACAAGAAAAAGTTCCATCAAAAGCACCAACCTTGTAATGTCTGATAGATCCCCCAGTAAATGCGCAGGCAGTTCTTCTCTTTCTTCATGCCCCGTTTACACCTGCAGTTGTACAGCGGGCTCTGTTTGAGCGCGTCCATGGCGCTCCTGCACTCGTCCTTGGCCTCCTGGCCGGCCACCATGCTGAAGTTGCTCTCCTTGCCGCCGACCACGCACTGCCTCATGGTGCGGTACTTGGTGCTGCACGCCTGCTCCTTCTGGCACTGCTCGCCGGCCCTCACACAGTCCAGCCGGCTGGCCCCGGCGCGCAGGCTCTCCTCCGCGTAACACAACACATCTGGAGACAGAGGTGGCATTTAGAATTAGAATAATAAAAGTTAAACATAATAATGCATCTGCTGGCTGTTTGCTCATTTTTTCACAGGAAATATTCAGTAATATTTTAATCCAAGTGACATGAAAAAAAACACACCTACATCTCCACAAAACAGTGCATGTTTGGTTGCATGTAACTGCAGTTTACTTGACAACTTGGTGATCCCCGCAGTTAGTTTACCGAGTTTCATTACGCAGATGAAAACGTGCACTTGAGTGAAGGTTTCATTATCGGGATGACTTTATTTGGAGCAGTTTGGACCACAGTAGCCTCCACACTGACTCCCAGTGAGCAGCCGCTGCCTCTGCCAGGCTTCACCCTCATTAACAGAGCTCACAATTTAGCCACTAAATATCATATACACCTATGGGATGGATTAGTATGAAACGGACAGCTGTTGGTGCCAATAAATCCCGTTAAACTTACCCAAAAGAGGCAGAAGGACATACAACACTGGGAGGATCATCGTCTTCCTCTCCGTGTGAAACATAAACCCTTATTGGAACAAAATTTGCGGACTAAAAGCGACTTAACAGTAGTTTGACTCCCAGGGTATTTCCACTGTACTGAAATCCATTGAAAAGACGTAGCAGTGTGCGCTCCGCTGTACATCCAGCTCGCCTCATGAGAGAAATAAATCCCCCTCCAAAAAGAAAAGTGTCCAGTCCGGATTCAGTTTATCTGACTCTCAGTACAAAAGAGGAAGTGGTGCTTTCTTTTATTTTCCTCCCGTGCGGGTGGTCTTCTCACCGCCGGGAGACAAAGACACGGGATCAGAGCACAGCGGTGGAAGCGAGACGGGCGAGTGTCCTCCAACTCCAGCCAGTGGGATGCGTCTGTGCGTCTGAGCGCACACAGCCAACTGGAGCTCCACTGCTGTGTGGCGCATTCAGCAGGGGGAGAGTGCCAGCTTCCCCCAAGCTCTAAAGTACACTCATCTTATCATAAATGTGCAAAGATACACCTTCCTATTACACTCTCTTATTATTATAGTAATATTACAATGGCAGCACAGAAAACAAACAATTAGCTTTAAGCTCACTTAACTCACTAATGAGCACCGGAGTCCCAATGCCGTCAATGCTGCGCTGCACACTCACTACAACTCTCTTTGGGGTTATTATAGGATTTTTATGGTGTTTACTTTTGATAAACTTTGCAGCTCACATATGTAGAAAAAAAGCAATCACTTTTCCAGTCCATTAAAACGCACAGATGCCGCGCTATATAACCACATGTGGTTGCATTTAAGATGTTATTAAATGAAACCACCATCAACTCTTATACATTTTACATTTCAGTATATCTGTGCAGACAGGGAGAGGGCAAAGAGCATGACTCGAGTGTATTTTGATTAATATAAAGCAACACGTGGAGAAGCTTATATGGCAATTTGTTAGATCAGAACAGAAGAGTGCCACTTGAGTGAAAAAATGACTGGACATATTTCAGCCTGATTCATGATATGTCAAGCATGTGTGTAGCTCCTCCCAGCTCGCTTTAATCCCATTTGCGAAATGCCAAAAAAAAAATGTTATGCAACATTAGCTGCTACCTGTGACAAGAGTAGGCTGTTGATGATGGCAAACTTCAGGTGTTGTAACATAAAATGTGTGAGCTGAAGCATCCTGACAGCAGCGCTGTGCTGAGTCCAAACAGAGGAGACTGGACACTGTGTGACTGTCGCCATCTGTTGGTGGTTTTAAAGTAAAGGTCACTATTATAAATAATTATATTAAATCATGTATTATCAAACAATACTCGATACTTCATGTTGGGAAAATGAGCATCTCATTTTAAACACCTCTGTTGGATCAATCTATGAAGTGACCAAACAGAGTATGATTATAATAACAGGGATGATGCATCATGCGACTTGTAGCCCTTCCTATAGCTTATTGATTGTCTATATGGTCCATTCACAGGCTAATCCACTTGGCTAAATACATGGGAGCAGACTATGTCAATGATCCCCTCTCTCTGCAATAAAGACTGGGCTGAATCAATCATGGATGCTGGCGACCACCGCAGTAAATCAACCCTCACACACACATACACAGAGAGAGAGAGAGAGGGAGATGGGATGAAATAGCTTATTTAAACGTCAGTGAATAATCCCTTATTGAAAAGGAAGCTGTGATTAGGTAGGTACGATGAATCAATCCTGCAGTCACTTTTCAAAATGGCTTTCAATTTTGTTAAATAGATATGCACAGGCCAGTGTCCACAGCTATTTCTACAGAGAACATGACAGGCAAAGAGACAGAAAATGGGTACAAATGAACGACAGGCTGCGGCTACTATCTGGGGATAATTGTCTGCTTACAATTTGATGACTTTGCTGTTCTCAAGTCTCCAAAGGGAGCCCAGCCAGTCAGGGGAAGGCTCAGTCCGGTGATTTATGAAAAGCCTCAATCAATATGTGATATTAATTTTGCAAATGCATGTCAGAATGATGTAGTCCTCGGGTCATTTAACGTTTCACACGGTAATGTGCCTCATGGCACCGGATCAGAAGCTTTTTTTCTGTCCCGGTGATGAAACGAGAAAATTGGTCAAAGTCAGGAATTGTGTGATAAATGAAGGCAGCGAGTCTCACTGGATTACTGTTGAGAGAGCTGACTGTGCCGATACAGCACTTCATAACGTCCAACAGAACCACAACTGAGTGAGGACTAGACTGATCAATCACAGTGTGACTTCAAAAATATTTCAAAGGGGGTACATTATTGAAGAACGCTTAAAACACCTGCTGTACGGCACCAAATAGAAAAGAATAGAATAGCCTTTATTGTCATTGCACAGTCTCCTATACAACGGAATTTAGGGGTGCTACAACTGAAGGTGCATTTGCGATAAAATCAAGAATAAAAAAAAAAACACGTAAGAACAACAGGAATAAATAATAATAAAAAATAAAAAAAGAACACTTAGATCATAAAGAACAGATTAATAAATCTGGATGGGGTAATAAATATAGTGCACATGTTAGATTGTTGTGGATATGTTAATATTGCACATTTCTTTGACGGCTGAGGGAAGTTAGTGGCTCATGTGGTTATTGAGTGTCCTGATAGCCCACGGATAAAAACTGTCTTTGAGTCTGTTCGTTCTGCTGTTGATGCTCCTGTATCTCCTACCAGAGGGTAGCAGGTTGAACAAAGAGTATAGAAGCAAACAGGCGAAACTCCGGCGTTTTTTTGACAACACCAGCTACCGCCATTTCGGACCGGTTATTATATTTATAACATTTCATTGTTCAAACTTGGCTATTTCGTTAGAATATGACAATAGAATAGAAATCATTTAGTTTTACTTTTGTACCTCGCTTTCTTTGGTTGACGTTTTACTGGCGTCCCGTGTAGTAGCTTTCAGTCCAAAATGGCGGAAGCGTACCTGTGATATTACAATGGGATTAACATCTTGGCAACATATATGCTCTTTGGCACCACAGTTAGCTAACTAGCTAACACGGTTGTAAAGTAGCAACAGGACATGAACGGTGACTCTAATAAGGCAAATAATCTAATAACATACATGACATATTCATCACAATACACCGTGACTTGTTTCTCATCGTTTATCAGCAATGTTAGTCTTAATAGCGAAGCGTAAAGAGAGCAAACTAACCGGTGTTTTAGCCGCTGGGCTGTCATCCCTGAGAGCTGCATCACGTCTACTGATTAGGGGTCGTGTCTAGAAGGGGAGCCCATAAATTGCGAAAAACTCTCGCGAGACTTGCTGTACCACGACCTATCCAAAAACTTAACTATTCGATATCAATGCTTAACCTCATCTATTCGATGTTTATACGTAACCTTAACCATTCTAGGTCAATTGCCTAACCTTACCTATTCGAGATCAGTGCCTAACCTTAACAATCTCGCGAGAGTTCCCCCCCAGTTTGCTGGCTCCCCTGAGTAGGTGACTAACTAGTTAGCAGTTAACACATACAGTAGGATCTATTTGATTCTAGGTGATTTATTAAGCCAGCTATTGACTCAAAATGAGTTTAGACACTCTCTTTCAACAAATCCTTCTAAGTGAACAACAATTAACTGAGCAGACACAAAAATTCAAAGAAGGTAGGCTTGTTTACTTCCATTTCAGCCATCAAAATAAGCTAGTTATAGCTAACATTAGCAGACTAGCTAACTACAATGCTACTAGGCTAGCCAGGTTAGCAACATAAACAATTAGCCTAAGGGAATCCCCCTCTTTATCCACCCATATTTCAGTTTATATTATTTTAGGTGCATTTATTTCTGGTTCAATCCATCTATCTAACATTAGATTAGTTAACAGTAATTTGTGAAAGTGCATCACAGTGTTCTTTTGCAGGTTATTAGCTCATCAGTTACCTTTACATTTCAGTCAAAGTAGCAATCATCAGATGTAATGAGAAGATCAAGAGTGCCACTGAGAAGAATGGAAAGACCAATGAGGAACTTGATATAAAGGTGAGACTACATACAAGTTAGTTTTATTCTCCTTTATTTGTTCATAATATGTGAGTTATGAATACATATAGAGGAGCAGTCATGATGCATGGTTTAATGTCTTTTGATATATTATTGATTTGGGCAGGCTGTGTTTGAACTTATTGGTTGTCTGATGCCCTGCACTACACTTTAATAGACTTTAAACTTTTTCAACAGGGTTATAATATACTTTGATGGGTTGGATGAGCCAGTGTCATGATGATTTGTGGTATGATGGTGATGCTGCTGTGTTGTGTCATGTCTTCTGGTGGTTGCTGGAGTGTGACCGTGCAAATATTTTTTGTGCAGTTTTATGTTTATGTGTTTTTATCTTATCTTATGATAGAACAACCTGATATTTGACTTTTTTTGCAGTGTCATCACCGTTCATATCTATACAATGTGTTTAGGATTAAATTGTTTACTAGAGCACAGTGGTGGAAGACGTACTCCAATCCAATTTAACTTTAAAATGTACAAACTTTTCTCAGTAAATTCATCAGATATACCTTTTTATAAAACTGTGAGATCATTTGTTATACATTGTAAATGTAGCCTATAAAGTTTATTTTGTTATAAAATATAAAGATATAAGAAATAAATAATTGCTGTACCTTGAGGCAGCAGCATACGGTGTTAGTGCCATTGACACATGAGTTAAAGAAGTGCATATTGGCATATTGATGAGCTGATCTGGTTTATGATTTAAATCACTTAATCTCTCCCATTCGTTTCATCAACAGTGCAAACTGCAAGTGCCACTTGAAAATCAATGACTAATTTCCACCGGATAACATTAGTGAAACCTTTTAGCATGTGTGAGATATGATGTCGAAGGCAGGCTCGTTGACCTCGCAGAAATATCACTAACTTCTTCCTGTGCTTGTAAGAGTGGACAGCCGATCAAAAGAGCAGATCTTATTTATTAGAAAGGTTTGCTGAATACAACGCCATGTCTGTCAGAGTATTATCTAACTGCGAACACAGGACACTGATACCTTTTCTGACCCCGAGTGGAATATAGAAACTGTTTACATCAGATATGCAGGGTGTGTTTACAGCACAGTGTGTTTACAGCTGTCATGATGTGACGTCTTACAGTTTATGAGAGCTGTCTTAAGATAATTACAGTGTTTAGGAAACTTGGAAGCTCATTGTGCTCCCTAAGAACGTACCGCGCTCCTCCACCGCCATGTAAGAAATAATAAACTCACCTCTTTGACAGCTCGAGTAACAGACCGAAAACTGCACTGAAAGTCATGCCCGAGGCATCTTTAACAAGCGTCCTCCGTGAATTTACCCTCCTACATAATTTCCTTTCTTTCGGGGTGTGCCGTATAATCACTCAGCATGAAGAGACACGGGGAAATAACAAGAAAAGTGAGATATAAAACAAATCTAGACACCCAGGTTTTTAAACGTCGTCAAAGAAATAAGGGTAGTTTTGTTCACCATTATCACCACTAACATCACCTACAGTGTACAGGCATCACTAGCATATCTCTCACATGTAAAGTATCAGTATGTACATCTGGCTGTCTGTTTCAGGCTCAGCAGTTGTCTGCGATGCGGCTGCAGCGTGACCTGATGAAGAAATGCGAAGACCAGATGTTGAAGCAAATTGAGGAGCTGCTCTGCCAGAGGAGCCAACTCAGGGAGCGTATAGTGGGTTCAAGCCTGAATCAATATTTACATCTCATATTGGTTATGTGTAATATGAATACGTGGTCGGCTTTCAAACTATGTAGATGTATACAAATTGACTCTCACCTTAATTTAGAGCAGCTATTCTCAAACACTGGGCCAGGGTCCACTGGTGGGCCTCAGAGATCCTTCTAGTGGGCCGCGGAGGTCCTGCCAAATGATTAGATTAACCTCTTAAAAATCAGACAGCCACTATTCTGTCTTTCAGAGGTTGTACTGGGCTCAGTTTTAAAGCCAGAGTGAAAATACTGGTATCATATGAAACTAAAATGCGTTTTGCTGCTGCCCCCGCCCTGACCGCCATCTACTGTAGGTAATACACTGACTGGATAAGTACCTCATACAACCCCACTTTAAAACACCCGAGCTATCCCTTTAACATCACTAATAGTAACAGTAGTAGAGATGGTAGCAAGCAGCTGTATTCTTTTTATTGTTGGACACATTTCCCATGATGTGTCTTTTCATACCAGGCCAAGATAAAGTGGGAGTCTAAAGAAGAAGAGGGAAACTTCCTGCAAGAGATCTCCAGATTCAACAGTGACTTCAGTCTTCGAGGGAACAGAGACGTAGTGTTCGAGAGCCAAACACACACTGAGATGCTGGACCTGGAGAGGGAGGTGGAAGCATTGAACAAAGGTCGTAAAACTCTGTCAATTATACTGTTGTCACAGAAGACAGATGTTTTATACTGTAATGCAGATGTGGAGCTGACTGCTCATTTCAAAACTATTATTTTCTTCTTGGTGTATTGTATAGCATAAGTAGATGAATAGTGAGTAGATGGATTATAACTGACACAGTGAAGAAATGGGCGTGATCTCAGGAAGAATTTGGTTTAAATTTATAGATGGTGGTTGGAGAATGAACAGTAATTAGATTCATCACTGAGTGGAGTGAACATATAATAGTTGTATTGTGTATAAATGCAAGGATGTTGTATGGATCACAGAGTAAGAGAAGCTGGAAGCTTTTTGGAGGAGATTATCGTAATGGAAAAAGACAAAAATCAAACAAAAAATCTTCTGAAAATAGGCTAAAATAAATCATCAAAATACACTCAAGTCTGGCATGAAGTCAAATAGTTTATACTGAGTTGATCATGAGATTTGGGGTTGAAGGTTGGACGCAGGTGAATGTGTTAAATCTATCCATCTAACCTATATTTCTGTGATAATGTATACAGATATATACAAAGAGGAAGAATGAATGAACACAGCTTAAAGCTAGGCCTGGATTAAACTGAATAGAGTTACATTTCTAAATAAAAGTCAATTTAGTCCAGGACTTTGTGTCCTAACAAACCAGCCCACAGAGCAAAGAGCAAAGCTCCTGATATATAAAGTCAATCATTTCATGATGATATTTAAATTCTGGCCTCTGCAGCACTAATGAGACTCTAGTTGTGTGAACATACCACCATTCATTTGTCTGGTAAAATAATTAGCAATAAAAGTAAAATATCAAAAGGTTACTTTGGTCACCAAAGCAAAGTTTGTTTAAAGGGTGGGTGCATTATTGTAGTTTTTTGAGGTTTTTATATCATCCTGTATCTTCCCAGTGGTTTTCCTGATGTATTCAAATTCCAACATTCACATTTTGGCCAAAGTATGTTTCAGCGTCAAAATGCTATTTTCCCTTCAAGCCCTTCTAAAAACTTTTCCCCCACATGGTGACCTGACGTAGGTTTCTGCATGATGAGGCTGCTACATGTACCACCCTTAAATTAATCAATACGCTTAAGCAGCAGATATTGTGTCGTGGTTATTTGTACAGAAGTTGCAGTTTAAAGAAGCACAATATATCATATTTTTTAAAGCCTATAGCAACTTTTAATAACAAATTATACTTTAATGTGGTTTGAACTGCTTTCATTAGTTCTACAGGATCGAGGGTGTAGCCGCCCACATAACCAATGAGAACCAGTGTCTTCACAGTATGTGTTATATCTGGGCTCAAGGGAACAGCTGATTGTTTTTACAGTTAAAGTGAATTTAAAAAATGCCACATTGCATTCCCTTGAGACTAAAAAAAGTTTTTTTTTTCCTTGAGAGGTATAATTCAATGTAAAGTTCAGCCCTCCTGGTGTTTTTTTTACTTTAAGTAGTATTCGTCTTTTCTCCCTCTACAATCAGAGATGGATCTGATGAGCCGCAGGAACAATCACATGAGCTCCATTCAGGAGGAGAAGAGAGCGCTGCAGCTCAACCTGCAGGGCCTGGATGACGTCCAGAAAGGTGAAAAACCAACCCTTGTCAGACAATGTGGCTCATTTAAACCGTACACTTTTCTCACTACAAACTGACTGCTGACAGTTTTCTTGTTCTGACTGCAACTCTCCCAACACAGGTTGTAGCAGGCTGAGTTTTAAAGCTAGAGTGAAGATACTGGTATCATATGAAACTAAAAAACCTAAGAAATCCATGTCATACTAGCTTGTTGTAAAGGAAGCTAAATAAGACTCCAAAGTTGGGATAAATATTGTTGAGGAAAAACTGACATGGCCATTTTCAAAGGGGTCCCTTGACCTCTGACCTCAAGATATGTGAATGAAAATGGGTTATATGGGTACCCACGAGTCTCCCCTTTATACCAGCATGTCTTTTTCTCTGGTGTTCCTCATGGTCTTGGTGTCTTAATGTGGTATTTTGGAGGGATTATTGATCATGTTTATCAATTCTCCAGTGGAATTTTTTTTTTAAATTTAGCACCAAATCTGTGTAACAAATGATATCAACCCAAAAATTGCTGCAACTTATGAGACATAATAGAGCATGGGGATGGACATCATATACTTCTATCATAATCTTCTAAAGCCTTATACACTTTCACAATTTATTAATTAATTTTTATTTCTGATTAATAACCAGAACAACTTGACACACAGTGCTGAGCTGCACCTCAAATTAATCTCCAGGTTCCCAGCTTTCAGATGATGTACACCACTTCTATGTGACATCTACTGTTGACTGTTTATCTCCCCCTGGACATCCCCTGCCCCCCCACCACTACCCAAAACCCTCTTTGTTTGTTCCATTCACACTGCCAATAACAGACCATCAGTTTTTATTTTTTCTTCTGTTTGACAGAAATCACAGAGAGAAAAAGAGAAATCTAACTGCAGCAAAGTCAGCTGTATTTTGAAAATCCACCCCCGCTGCTGAGACAGTTGTATCTTGAGCCCAGATGTTGAACATAAAGTATGTTTCTGGCTTCAGGTTGGAAGGCAATTCACAGGTTCACAGATGATGTGAATTTTTCTTTTCTTTTCTCTTTTTTTTTATCTGTGTTAGTAAATGGGCTTTACTCACACTTATGCATCCTCAGCTGGAAGCTATCCAGAACAAATACAGGTTTAAGCGTGTTTGGTATGAAAATAGCACTGCTTTAAACATTACACGCTACATTGCTGTGGATGTGTTGCTACAGGTACAAATACTATCCAGGTAGTCCAGGTTGAGTAATTGATCCATGAGAGCAACTCCTTTTTGTGAGAGGGAGAGGTCAAGTGCTTTACAGTCAGAACATCATGGTGGAGGTGGCTGTGCTATAAAATCCAAACGTTGTCTCAGCCACCTCAGCAGATATTTAACAGTGCACCTGTGTCTGGAAACTCATGCTGTGTGTGATTTATTATTCTTGACTGCAGACCTGGATCAGCAGCTGAGCGAGGCTGAAGCAACGACAGAATCTCTGAGAGCGGAGAGCCTGTTTGTCAGTCAGAAACCTCTCACTGACAGCACCTGTCTGAGGTGAGTGGCATGGCTGCTGACAGATTTGGACACACAGACGCCGTGTACAGTAGCTGGTTTGCAATTACGTCACAGAAAAAATAATCCTTATGAGACAGAAAAGAGTGAAATGCTGCAGGGAAATAAAAGCAAATACAAACACAAAGGAGGAAAGAAGAACAAAACAAAATGTAAAGCTATTTAGCTGCTCATAAAAATGTTAATTGGCAGAGGCTTCCTTAGAGCGCCCTGATATTTGAAATATTCCTGGCTCAGCAGCTGTGATGTTTAATTAGTTGTGCGTTTTCTGTCCTGCGAGGCCTGTCAGTAGGTTTGGTGTACAAAAGTGCAACCTCTCCTCTCCAGGGCTCCGTTGTTTTCTTTAGTATTAAAAAAAAAATCATCTCAGTAGTCGCACTAATAGCCGCAGTCACTCTTAGAAAAGGACAAGAAGAGAAACACAGTGTTAACACACGGTGCTCATTAGATAGAAGGTCTTATTTCTGAAGAGCAGAACTGGATGATACTGTGAGAAATGCTGAATGAGCTCCCGTCTTTATTTCTCTCTCTGTATGCTGCTGGCTGGAGTCCAAATCCACAAGTGTAAATAACAGAGCATTAAGAGCGTTTGGCTTAATTAAGGCTTTGATCTGCAGTGTATTTCATTCAGTCAACAAGTGGGGAAAAAACAGAAACTGAGGCTAATGTGATTGGTGCAGGGAGGTGTGTAAGGGAAATGAATGAGGGGCGGAGAGTTGAGCTTTTAAACTGAATGCTTATCCAGCAACTTACCAAAGAAATGCAGTTTGATTTTTACAGTTAAAACGTGATGTATGATTAAAAAAAAAAAACATTTTTATTTGTAAAGAAAGCATATGGAGCATACTTTTAACTCAGTTGAGATATGTATAATATTTAATAGAATACATATATATATAGTATAGTAGTACTGTATATATTTATTAAATATACAGTGTGGGGAATTTCCATATACAACAATTCCGAAAGTAAAGTCGTAAATTTACGAGAAAAAACTCACAAATTTGCCAGTTTATAAAGTCATCACTCACGTAATTAATCACGTTACCGGATGTTAAACAGTGGCATATGTGGTGCGAGGAAGTTGATACAACCTTGCAAAGTGAAGCGATGTGGTTCCCTAAAAAAAACACTTTTTTTTCCTCATATATTTACATTATAATCTCACACATTTGATTTTTTTCTTGTAAATAATCTCAGAAAATTTCAGATTTTTTCTCCTAAATTTATGATTTTATAATCTTGCAAATTTGTCAGTTTTTTCTCGTTAATTAGCCACTTTAATCTCAGAGAATATCTGAGTTTTTATTTCGTACATTTATGACTGTTTAATCACGGAAATTCGTGAGTTTTTTTTCTGTTAAATTTCCCACTTAAATCTCAGAGAATATTGGAGTTTATATCTCGTAAATTTATGACTTTATAATCTCGCAAATTTGTCAGTTTTTTCTCGTTAATTAGCCACTTTAATCTTAGAGAATATCCAACTATTTGTTTTGTAAAGTTACAACTTTAATCTTAGAAATTTTATTTTTATTTTTTACCTACTGTACAATGGCCCTAATCCGCTGTTGTACTGAAGCTCTACTGGAGGGATGAACACTATTTTTCCAGAAGATATCCCCTTGTTTGGTGTTTTAATCATGGTGATGTAGAGCGCTGTTTGTCTGGGTTGTACAACTGTGAAGACCATAGACCAAAGAATAATTCACATCATTTACTCACCAAACCATTCTGTGACCCCTTGTGCCCTACATGGTGTCTGTGAAAAAGAGCAGCTTGCAGCATCTTTTTTTATTTAAACAGTAATGAGCATTTGGTCAATTAAAACTAGTTCATCATAAAAGCAGTTAATCTACATATTGTGAAGATGAACCTTTGACAGTGAGCGGGAGAATAAGTAGTAAACGCTGATTTCCAAGAAATGAAGCTCGATAAAATTACAAAAACTCACACATTCCTTAGATTCAGGCATCCAAATATGGAAGAATGGACAAAGACAAGTGTCTGCTCATCACAGTAGAGAATGAATATGAACTGAGGACCTCCTCTATTGAAACGTGACTGGTACAGTAGGTGAGCGCCGGCCCACTGTGTTTCTCCACAAAGAGACTTCCTTTATTTAATTAAAGACTGGAGATCAATAGAGTTCCAGGAAGGAAGGACGGGTCACTGTTATTGCTGATGCCACTACTTTGGATAATGTCTTCAATACAATACTATGGATGTGAAGTGATTAACAAATCCACAAATCTATCTAGATGGTGAGCTTTACACTTTCAGCTTTTACTTCCCCCAGTATTTAATGAAAGGTGTTCTTCCTGTCATTAGGACGAGGTACCAAACAGTCATAATCCTTCACTTCCGTCCGTTTGTTTTGCTCATCCTTATTTATTGTTCTCTTTCCTTCATGTTTCCCTCCCTCTCCCAGCATTGCTTTAAATCCCGCATGTGTGTAGCATGTCCTGTTCATCCATCAGCCTCATTAAACATACCGGGTCCTTCATTACCGTCGGCCTTATTAGCCTCAGGAAGTGCTGAGGACGTGGCTTTGGAGGAGAGAGGCCTCCTCTCACTCATTCTTATGATCATCCATTTTGAACCGAAACCATCAATCCTGTCTTCAGCCACCGCAGCGTCTCCCTAAAACGCATATTTAACTCTCCGAGTATTGATTGTTGGAAATTGAGCGCGTGTCAATTTGAATGAGTGCTACAGTCACTCAAAAAGTGTTCAGTGTGCAAAACAGGGCGGCTGCTCGTTCACTGTCGCACCGTCGAATAGAAAGATACCTGCAGTCAATGTGCTCCGGATTGATGATTGAGGAGTTGTGTGTATTTTGTGATGTGTCGGATTTTCCCCATTGATATATTACTGCTACATTATTTGTGAAGGCTCATTTGAAGATGTCGTTGCGCTGCAGAAATCTGATATTAAAGTGCAGAAACCGCCGATATCCAAAACACCATCCTGAGTGTCATTCTACCGTCTGAACACCAGTACGCTCGCCTTAACAATCAGATTTGTAAGTTCCACAGAGAAGTGTAAAGTTTAAAAAATACTGTTGTTGCTTCTCAGACTGTGAAAATGCAATTTTAGCTGAGTTGTTTTATTGTTTCATTAACTTCCAATAAAGGAAAGATGGAGGTAGCTCGCCTCAGATTAGATCCTTTAAACACCTGCCATAACGGTTAAATCACAGCCAAGGCATCCAGTGAGTCCAGTGCTTCTTCCAGAGCAAAACTGAACTGAGTAACACAATTTCATGTATGTTTATGAAATTATAGTGTGAAATATTTACTTTGCTACCATGAGAGCGGGCTGTTTTTAAAGAAGAGGATTGTTTTAGTCTTCTGTGGCCACAAAGTTCATATATCTTCTTACTCCTACGTGTGTTTTGGAACTCTTTTTTTATGGCATTGTCTGATACTGTCTATAAATTAGTTGTTTATTAAAGAAGAAACAGAGTCAAGTTTTGTATTTAAAATACATCATAGTTACTAGATTTTCTGAAGGAGAGATTGTTGCTGAAGTACTGACTGAATGTGTTAAAACTGTTCACAAAGATTATAACTTTTCTTCTTCTTTCTTACGTAAAAAGTATAATAATTAAGGATGAACCGATTAATCAATATTCGTCTTACCCACTCGTCCCGCCAAAATAAAGTCTATGTGTGAGAAACACTGCTTATATTTCTAATCACTTTTACATTTATATTTTATTAATGCTTCACAAAACTAATATTGTTGTTGGGCTGTGTACTGAGACATTCTTCTCAATGAGTCGGTAGTTGTGTAGCAGCTGAAAAGGCCTTTGAAGCAGTTTTTTTTTTTTTTTTTAAAAGAATATTTTTCATGAAAAAGGTTTTATTAAAGGTTGTTTAATTAATTTGTATGATGGAATTTGTGCTCATTCAAAGACAGTGTAATGAAATGCTGGGACAGGTTTCCCTGGTACAAAAGGGGAATAAATAACAGCAAAAACGAAATAAACAAAAACATCGATATCGGCCCAGAATTAACCCTAGTAATAATAATGATGCTTTTAAAGCACATTTATTTTTGCTTTGTCTGCAGTAGCTGTTCTTAGAAACAAAAAAGGTGTTTCAGAAGCCAGTAACTGTAATGTAAACACTGGAGTTAACCAGGTGGTCATATTCAAATGGACCAAGGACCAATTATATTACATTATATCATATTATTATGGAATTTTCTGCCTACTGCAGGTTTAATAATAAGGGGTTCGGTGTAGACCAGAGAGGGCTAATCTGGTTATTTCTAAGACTTGTGATATACTGTATTATGCATCCTTCTGTGTAGGTTTCAGTTTCATTTGGTTTTGTTTATTTTCTTAGTGATAAAACACAATAGCAAGGCAACAGTGTAGTGATGCAAACAAACATCAATAGGTGTAAACTCAATATGTAGAACCAAAAAGTGCTGAAGCATCTCTTTACAAGTTGTCCCTTTCATGAGTTTATTTTTTACTTTCCTTCAGTTACTGACGTGGGTTTCATTTGTTTACCAGGCTGAGGAAGGAGCTGGAGATGCACAAAGAAGGAGAGCTCGAGCTTCTGCGGGAGGCGCTCAGCTCAGAAATATGCTTCCTGAAGTCGGTACGTTGCTGTGTTGTGAACGAGGCTTTTATTCAGGCTCATAAAAACTGTTTTATACAGTTGTTCATCTCCTACCAGCATTAGTAGAATCCAGCTCTGGTGTAGCACATCGTGATTCATTTTTTTAAAATGTTACCATGAAAAAAGGAAGTTCAAAAGTCATTCATTCATCCTCATTCTTCAGTGGGTTCTTTGTAGGCGTTCATTTATTTTTTCTTTTCTTTTCTATTAGCAGAAGCTGGACAGCAGCCAGGGAAGTGAGCAGGCACAATGATGATACAAGAACACGGGTTATATTGGTTCACTGATTGTCTCTCTGTTAATAAAACCAACATGAATAGACGGGAGAGAGAGAAAAGAGAGAAGACGGCAGGGAACAAGCAGAGCGAGATAATTGAACAGTGTGTTATTTAATATTTACTTTGATAGTTACATGAAAAGAACAAATTCCACTCTGTGACTCACCTCCGTCAGCACAAAAACTGTCTTTAAAAAAAAGTTACTGTTGACATTTATGCACCCTGTGAAAAACAAATCAGAGATACGATATTAAAATTGATTTAAAAAATAATGAAACATTTTTGTGTCTTGTTTCCTCTTTCAAGCCCAAAATACAACATGCAGGGCTGTTTCTGCCTTCTACTAGATGCCTTTAATGACAAATATTGCTTTTTACATTTGATTTATTTGCACAAGATTAACAACTAAACACAAATACCTGCATAGTGAAGAGGATAACGTGTTTCACTGGTGGCAAATAAAGGAGGCATTCAAACAGTGAGTATGTGCTGCCCTCTAGTGTACAAAGAGTAACATTGCTATAATAGGGATTCTTAGGTACTTCATACTGACTTAGAATATCTAAATATTGATGCAAAATAAATTCAATAGTGCATGAGAGTTGAAGGTAAATAATATGTTTAAAAAAAATGCAATAAAATAAAAGCCAATTTCACTGCTGAAGTGGCATTTTTTTATTTGTTCAAAATGTACCTTAAAGGGAGATTTGTCAAGTATTTAATACTCATATTAACATGACATGCTTGCTTTATGCAAATGTATGTATATATGTATTATTGTAAATCAATTAACAACACAAAACAATGACAGATATTGTCCAGAAACCCTCACAGGTACTGCATTAAGCATAAAACAATATGCTCAAATCATAACATGGCAAACTGCAGCCCAACAGGCAACAACAGCTGTCAGTGTGTCAGTGTGCTAACTTGGCTATGACTTGCCCCAAACTGCATGTGGTTATGATTCAAATGTAAAAAAAAAAAAAGTTCGAAAAATGTCAAAAAAAAAAAATTTCCACAATAATGTCAAAAAAAGTCTGAAAAATGTCCCAAAAAGGTAAAAAAAAAAAAAAAGTTCGAAAAATGTAAAAAATAAAAAAGTCTGAAAAATGTCCAAAAAATTGAAAACAAAAAAATTGAAAAATGTACAAAAAAAAAAAAAATTCGAAAAATGTCCCCAAAAAAAGTCCCAAAAAAAGTCTGAAAAATGTAAAAAAAAAAAAAAAAAAAGTTTGAATAATGTTGAAAAAAAATTGCAAATTATCCGAAAAATATCCAAAAATGTAAAAAAAAAATAAAAAATAAAAAATCTGAAAAATGTAAAATAAAATGCCAAGAAACATATTGTCCAGAAACCCTCACAAGGTACTGCATTAAGCATAAAACAATATGCTCAAATCATAACATGGCAAACTGAAGCCCAATAGGCAACAACAGCTGTCAGTGTGTCAGTGTGCTGACTTGACTGTGAATTGCCCCAAACTGCATGTGATTATGATTCAAATGTAAAAAAAGAAAAAAAAGGTCCACAATAATGTCAAAAAAGTCTGAAAAATGTCCAAAAAATGTAAAAAAATAAATAAATAAATTGAAAAATGTACAAAAATAAAAAAAGTTTAAATAATGTTGAAAAAAAATTGCAAATTATCCGAATAATGTCCAAAAATGTAAAAAAAAAAAAAAAAGTCTGAAAAATGTCCCAAAAAGGTAAAAAAAAAAAAAAAAATTGAAAAATGAAAAAAAATAAAAAAAAGTTCGAAAAATGTAAAAAAAAAAGTCTGACAAATGTAAAAAAATGTCCCAAAAAAAGTCTGAAAAATGTAAAAAAAAAAAAAAAAAGTTTGAATAATGTTGAAAAAAAATACCAAATTATCCGAAAAATGTCCGAAAATGTCAAAAAAAAAAAAAAAAAAGTCTGAAAAATGTCAAAAAAAAATGCCAAGAAACATATTGTCCAGAAACCCTCAGAGGTACTGCATTTAGCATAAAACAATATGCTCAAACAATATGGCAAACTGCAGCCCAACAGGCAACAACAGCTGTCAGTGTGTCAGTGTGCTGACTTGACTGTGAATTGCCCCAAACTGCATGTGATTATGATTCAAATGTCAAAAAAAAAAAAAGTTTGAAAAATGTCAAAAAAAAAAGGTCCACAATAATGTCAAAAAAGTCTGAAAAATGTCCAAAAAATGTAAAAAAAAATAAATAAATTGAAAAATGTACAAAAATAAAAAAAAGTCTGAAAAATGTCCCCAAAAAAAGTCTGAAAAATGTAAAAAAAATTCCCAAAAAAAGTCTGCATAATGTAAAAAAAAAAAAAAAAAGTTTGAATAATGTTGAAAAAAAATTGCAAATTATCCGAAAAATGTCCGAAAATGTAAAAAAAAAAAAAAAAAAAGTCTGAAAAATGTAAAAAAAAAAAAATGTCCACAATAATGTCAAAAAAAGTCTGAAAAATGTCCCAAAAAGGTAAAAAAAAAAAAAAAAAAAGTTCGAAAAATGTAAAAAATAAAAAAAAGTCTGAAAAATGTCCCCAAAAAAAGTCTGACAAATGTAAAAAAATGTCCCAAAAAAAGTCTGAAAAATGTAAAAAAAAAAAAAAAAAAGTTTGAATAATGTTGAAAAAAAATTGCAAATTATCCGAAAAATGTCCGAAAATGTCAAAAAAAATAAAAAATCTGAAAAATGTAAAAAAAAAATGCCAAGAAACATATTGTCCAGAAACCCTCACAGGTACTGCATTAAGCATAAAACAATATGCTCAAATCATAACATGGCAAACTGCAGCCCAACAGGCAACAACAGCTGTCAGTGTGTCAGTGTGCTGACTTGACTGTGAATTGCCCCAAACTGCATGCGATTATGATTCAAATGTAAAAAAAAAAAAAGTTCGAAAAATGTCAAAAAAAAAAAAAATGTCCACAATAATGTCAAAAATGTCAAAAAAATGTAAAAAAAAAAAAAAAATCGAAAAATGTAAAAAATAAAAAAAAGTCTGAAAAATCTCCAAAAATTGTAAAAAAAAAAAAAAAATCGAAAAATGTCCCCAAAAAATGTCTGACAAATGTAAAAACAAAAAAAAAAGTTTGAATAATGTTGAAAAAAAATGTCAAGTAACATATTGTCCAGAAACCCTCAACAGGTACTGCATTTAGCATAAAACAATATGCTCAAATCATAACATGGCAAACTGCAGCCCAACAGGCAACAACAGCTGTCAGTGTGTCAGTGTGCTGACTTGACTATGACTTGCCCCAAACTGCATGTGATTATCATAAAGTGGGCATGTCTGTAAAGGGGAGACTCGTGGGTACCCATAGAACCCATTTTCATTCACACATCTGGAGGTCAGAGGTCAAGGCATGCCTTTGAAAATGGACATGACAGTTTTTCCTCGCCAAAACCTCCTTCATGACAAGCTAGTAGGACATGGTTGGTACCGATGGATTCATTAGGTTTTATAGTTTCATATGATACAAGTATCTTCACTCTAGCTTTAAAACTGACAGCCCTAGTTTACATATATGTATATTGAAAACACACACAAAATAATCCCACAGAATCTCTAAAATAATAATGAAACAAAAACCAAGGACCTCCTACTAATGAAAAACAACAGAAATGAACTTCAAAACTCTGTCCTCGTATTTTTCTTTATATGTTCTAAAAGCATTCATAAATCCAATCAGCACGAGAATAAAAGCACTAAAAGCGTTCACAATAAAAGATAAAACACAACACATCAAAACAGAATAAGACACCCAGGTCCTGCCTGTCATAAAAAAGTATGTGGACACCCACATGTTATTATTAGGGACGATTAGGATGCTAAAAAGATGTAATGAAGGTTTCATTACTCGCACTAATTCTGGTCAAATATGAGTCAGATAGCAGAAAGAAACATTACTGGAAAAGACCATTAGTTTTTGTCTGTTGCCACCTAGAGGGAGATGTGTGACATTACAGTTCTCCACTGTTAATCCAGCCAGTTATGTGATGATTGGACGGTCTGTCGGGTCATTCTGCGGCGGTCCATTTCTCTCTGATTACAGTGATTCCTAATAGGATGATGTGGAAGGTCAATGGCTTCCTAATGAGATCCTGCAGTCTCATTGTGACCTTTTAACCTTGACCTCGGTGAGCTACGTCTGGATGTGTTAGCAGAAACTGAGGGCAGACAGAACAGCAGACCATTTGGTGGAGTGGTTAACCTCCTTTTAACTGCTGCTCTCCTCCAGATCTCGCCATCAAGCACATAAATAATGAGTGACTATTATTATTAAAACCAAGTCAGACGGAAAGCTGGGAAGACGGCAGTCACACAGCTGCAGGTGTATTCATCCTTTTGTTAATGTAAATGCAGCCGTTTATCTGCAGAGAAACATCACCTTTAACCCAGAGTGTTTCTGTAAAGCTGTGTTTGTCTTGTTTGGATTCACCTAATTTCCTACCAAAGACAGGCCTATAATTTACTTGTCACTTAAAGTGCATTCATGATACTTAAGAATTGTATTTTCAGTGAAATCATTACAGGAGAGATCAAAATCTTGGGTCTTGTTTTTTTTAAATTGAATACTTCCTGTTGTCCATGTCCTAAAATAGCCGGAGGGGACAGAGGCTGCTTTCCATTCACCTCGGGAGTCGGAGCTGGGAATGACGTCACACCCGAGTTGACCGCATCCCAGTACAAGAAGTCAGAAAACTTAACGGGCTAGGTTAGCTATTATTTAGCAATACCAGTTGATAACAATGCATAATGCATCCACCTAACAACAGTTTAGTTTTTCTGGTGTGTGAGGACCTCACAGAGCTGTAAACATGGCCGTAGCATGCAGTAAACAGTCAGTCAGCTAAAAATGCACTGCTCCCTCCCTGATGAAAATGTAAAATTGCATGTACCGACACTTAATTGAGTGCATAAATGATAAAAAGGAAGTCAGTTCATAAAGTTTTTAACAACTTGCAAAGCTTTATTTCTCAGTGCAACTTCGAGGGACTTTCACACCACAACATTCATGACGTGGTAGATTTTTTTCTACGTCACTGTCATCCACATACGAGACAGGCGTTCTGTGGGTCTGCCTGTACGCCTTTACTCTTCAGCTCAGCGATAAAAACGTCGATGACGCTGCTCTGCAGCCGGCTGCTGCTCTTGGTTGTCAGGCAGTCCTGGTCTTTAGGAAAATATGCCGTCTTTGCTCCTGAAATTTGAATTGCTGCTTCTACAAACACAGAGGAGGAAAGTTGAGGTCAACTTCAGTGCCACTGTATAAATATATAATGTGAGTTTCCTTGTACAGACAGTTTAAGACATAAAAAAGTAATAAAACATAACTGCACTGAAGGAATCAAAAGTGCATTTTAATCTTTGTAAATGTGTTTCTGCTTTGAACTTTAAAAGTTGTTAAATGCATCTTTAAGTTAGTTAAAGGAACAGTGTGTAGCATATTCAGAACTATGTTTACATTCAACGTATCCTCATACAACGGTTCGTATGATATCTTATGAAAAGTTCCTCATTTATCATGCGTTTTCCTACGAATGTCCATCAACACGTGTCAATTTCTGCTCCATTTTTTTCTAAACAAACTTCCGTCTTAACAGGAAACTACTTACTGTAGTTAGATTTAGGAAAAGATTGTGGTTTGATTTAAAATAGCTAAGGAAGTGGTGTTATAAATAAATCAACGTTGACTTCTGGTTTCACACAGGACATGAACACCAGTCTCCTGGGTGAAAGTCTGGTATTTTTTGACCCACCCATCCACCCCGACCTCCTCTCTATGTGGCGTTTGTCGCTCTTAATACTTCCTGGTTCACTACTACGTGGATTAAATCCGTACCCCGGTTTTACACTGGGCGGCTCCCGTTACCTCAGTCTTGGAAAGGGAGGAGTGAGCGATGTAGTGCTCAGTTGGTTGCAATCTGCAACCACACCACTAGATGCCACTAAATCCTACACGCTGTCCCTTTAATAACAGACAGCCTCACCGTTGCACACAGCCAGCTTGTTTCCTCCGACGTACTGGGTCTGCCATCTGAATCCGGTCTGCTCACTGCATTCTTCATACAAACGACTCCTCCTCAGGAAAGCAAAATCATAACCCTGTGAAAGAAGATTCATATTAGTCATACTTTTTTTCATTTTCTGGCTGAATTATCCAGAAAATGTGCTCGTACTTATTGCAACATGTGTGTTATTAATATATGTAAAACAGCATGTACCACTTACATGGTTGCACAGAGGTTTGCAGTAGCTGTTGTTGGCAACTCTGACACATGCAAGCCCTCCGTGTTCGGGAACTTCAGCTTCAGGGCATTTCTTTGGCTCAGCACCTTGACATTCTGTAAATCATTGATTATTTAATGAATGAGGAATATAAAATCTGAACCTGTTAGTTGTCATTCATCAAAAACAAGAGTCCTCACTAAAAAAATCAGAAACCTCACAAAATCTCTGGCGATCAAGCGTGACTTTGTGTTGTTAAGGGGAGAGAACGATAGCCAATAGAGAACCAAGCTGACTGAAGAAGGAAGGATGACCACCGTGACTAATGCATGAGCTAATGCTAAACGTGAAGCATCTTTCCCATGTGACTGCGTAATCGGCCGTTCTCGGGGGTTCCCCACACACAATTCCTCCTGCCCGTCGTCCGCCTTTTTTGTTTACACTAAAGTCACGTTTCATCGCCAGAGATTTTGTGAGATTTCCTTTTTTTTTTTTTAAGTCTGGACTCTTGTTGTTGATGAATGAATCTGTTAGTGTGTGGTGTGCTGTTTTGGTCAAATCGTTGCTCTCCACACACTATAGGAACAAAACTGTTAAATTTATCAGAACACGTCGTTATGTGTTGGCTCTCTCACATTTTACACATCTGGTGAGATCTGAAACATCTTTTAGTGTGGGCCAGCCTTAAGAAAAATATGTTAATTGTATTATTCCCCACCCTTAAACCCTTCTCTATACCATCTCTTAAACTTCCTCACCATAACCTCAATCTAAACTTAATTCTAACATTAAACTAATGTTAATCTAATATTAAACTGGTCCAGATGTCGGCGTCTCGTCCTCCTACCCTTCAGCTGGTGTCTGTGTAGAGTATCAGTCAGGTTCCTCATCGTCAGCAGTAGAGTAGCTGTCTCCTGTGAGCTCAATGCAGACAGCAGCTTGTCACCACACTCTACCGCCTCCTGTTGGTTAACATCACACACAACACTTGTTTTCTTCCTCTGACAATGTGGAAAGCAAATTGCAAATTAAAAAAATATCACACACTGGGTTAAAGTCTTTTTTTTTTTTTTTTCGTTAAACACAATGTGACCTACATGTACACTGAAAAAACTAACTTTTAAGATATACTTGATACAGTAAAATCCTCGTAACAATTTGCACTAGCACTTTTTAAGTCAATTTTACTGCTGTAATAACAAATACAATGTATTTAACACTAAGCGCAACATTTGTGAAGATATCAAGTAAACCTTATTTAATTATCGTTAAGTTATAAGTTATATTTATTTTAACTAATTATTAAGTAAAGTTTATTTACTTTTTTTTCAGATAGGAACATCACCGTCATCATTGACATCGTCAATTACTTCGTTGTATGAAGTTATATTACTCACTATAATTATGTAAATGTTGCTAATGTTATCAAATTAATGTAATAATTTTCTCTATACATGTTAGAGCTTTTTCCTCTCAGGACAAACATTAATATTTTTACCTTGAGATGCTTCAAGATCTGCGCTGGGGAGCTGCAATTCTGAGATAAACTTTCATCTTGAGGTGCAGAGGAGCACAAGGCTGCAAACACAGACACATATACTGTATATTATATAATATCCAACTTGTACTCTGTTTCTCTCATGACCTACACATTCCAGACAAACATATAAAGCTGTGAGATTACCTGCTAGTGAGCAAAGCCATATCAGAGTTCCCTGTAACGCCATGGCCACTGAATTTGGATTTTTCTGACCCAGAACTGAAGGCAGAACACTGGGACAGGTGGATTTATTGACTGTGGGAGCAAAGTTTACAGAATTGGCCAATATTGTGATGTGCAGCCAAGATCTGAGTCACTGGATTGCCAACATTTCACAAACTGCCGTGACGTAACACGAACTTTGTGCAGAGGTGCATTTTTTTGCAACCTATGTACAAATTACGATATTTACACAAGTTGTTGTTTTGATTTCTTGTAATAATACATAATTTCTTCCACCATGTTATCCCTTATAAAAAATAAGAAGTATAATTCAAGTTTATTTAATGAAGTAAACTTAAATATACTTCAAGTATAATCCCAAGTGTACTTTATGTAATAAGTATACTAATATCAATGTACTAGTGGTATACTTGTAAGTGTACTACTTCAATACATCTTGGGACTACATTGGCCCACTTTTTAGTTTGTACTTTAAATGTAAGAGTAGTAAACTTTGAGTACACAACTACTTTACATCCAAGTTGTATTTTGTACTGAAACTATAATATGAACTATGCCACAAGTGAACTTTTAGGTATACTGTTAGTTTACTAGTTATATACTTGTAGCCCACTTTTTAGTTTATGAAAGTACACTTTAAAGTATACGCTCCCTAAACTACTAGTTTAATAGTTTTTACTGCAAGTATACTTGTACGTTTTCTTTAAGTGAACTTATAGTACTAATAAATTTACTTATACCGTTCTTAGTACACTTAGACTTTTCTGTATACTTGTCAGTATAAGCCAAGTACACTTCAGTATAATTTTTTTATGTGTATCTGATAAGTACATAAAAAGTAAACTGAAAGCATTCTCCCTTATTTTAAGTTTAAAGAAGTATACTAATAGCACACTTGAATAAACTTATTTTTTTGTAAGGGATGTGCCTGCTGTGTGCTGATGGGGGAGCTGGTAGTACACGCTGACTGGAAGCCTTTGTGCTGTCCATCCTCACTACTACTTCTTAGTTGTGAGCCCTTTATGGAGCCAAATGTTGGTATGAAATCTACACACAGAAATCTAGAAGCCCATCAGACACACGGTGACTCAGTGTCAGTCAGTAAGTTATGCCACGAAGGATGACTGTTTAAATAATTCACTGTGAATGTTATTCATTATGGATGTCTGACGATCTGGCAGCACATGAAATATTGAAACTCTTAGGAAGAGTGTTTGAGCTCATTAACGCAGAGAATTGCCTTTTTATGTTTGATTTGAGGAACAAAGATTAGTCCTCCAAATGGACCTTGAAAGCTGCCATTATCTTGCCAGCGTGTCCTTTCACATGCTTAAATGCCTTTTTGTCTGGAAGTCTTTTCCTGTGAGCAAAGAAATAATAGAAAGTGAAATTTCCTTTAATGTCGTAATGATATCGAAAACTCACAACAGATTGGATGATTACATGTGTTTATAGAGCTGGAAAGCAAACCATAATTAAAGCTGCAAGCAGCGATGATCGGGCCCTCGCACCTTCGTGCACCGCATGTGGCCGTGCACTTCTGTGACTGTCGGACACCGCACGCACAAGTTAGACATTATTTCATGCGTGGATTGCGTGGTGCTGGAAATAGCATCGTGCAAATTTTGCACCACTTCCTGTGTCCACTATGTGGCGCGCACTAAACATGCATTATGTTGCTCATTATCAAGTGTAGATCACACAATGTAAATTTCATGTGAATCAGATGATGTTTGTCACATAACGCTGACTTCCTGTTGCCAGTAGGTGGCGCTATGATTATGAGTCAATATTGCCATGTAGATGTCCTCAGGCCTGGACTCACGAAAGCTCAAACTCTTAATAACATTTCATCGCAAAGGTCTTAAAATTATACTAAGCTAATTTGAAGTCGATCGGGTTAAATCTCTGGGAGGATTTCGTCCTCAGGCCGGGTACTCTTATCGCACGAGAAATTTAGAGCAGATTAGAAAATATACGTTACAACAACTTCCTGTTTCTTGGCGAAAGACGCTTTTTGGAATTTCTTTCCACATTACTTTTTTACATTTCTTTAAGCATTTCTGCCTCATGAGGGTGATACGTCAAAACAAACTTAATCCGCAACAAAACATAACTCACAGTGCAGTTTAGTTTTATGTAATGTTTTTAGGAGATGGGGCGAAAAGTACATCCACGCACCTCTCCTCTTTACATTTCCATAAAATATGTTTTTAAAAACTCCATTAGCTTCCAAGAATCTCAGCATTAAAATGTTATAACCAATGCTATGGTTCTCCGGAGAGGACAGACTGTACGATGGCACACACTCACGAGTCCCACAATAATACATGCAGTGAGCCAATCTACCGTGATACCTGCACATCAATACAGAGCCAGACACAGAGCCCTTTGTGACCGTGTGGCATAAACACGGTGATGAATGGCGTGTATGATAGCAACACGCTCTCCTCCCTGTCTAACCTTTCTCAAATACTGGTGACATTCTCCCCACGGCGCTCCTCGTCTACCTCCCTTAGAGGCATTGTGCTGAATTAGCCAGCCGTGGAAAACTGCTACTCCGTTGTCAAATGATTCACATGGATGAGCCCCAGAAAGCCGAGCGCCGAGCTAATTGGTATTCAGGAAGACGCCGCGCTACCTGTTTCAAAGACTTTTCCTGTTTTGGGGGGGGATCACTGCGCCTCCAGGGAAAGTTTGAACGCAATCGCAACTGATGAATAGCTAATTACATCTATTAGCTCATTTTAATTAGCTTTTATCACGAGCCTGATTTATTTTCTTAACAACCGCAGCAGCAGCAGCAGTTGCGGATCCTTTTTAAAAGGTGCAGCTCTGTAGGAGATTTTGTAAGATTGATTTTCAAGATGCAAATGCCTTCGGAAGCAACACGGATATTCTACTCTGAGCTTGTAAAGATAAAACCAAACGGATGTTGTCAGCGTTTCTGTCTAAACACAAATCAAAGTGAAGGGAAGGAAGAACAGGGCAGCTGAACGTGGGCCGATAACTCCAGCTGTGACGTAGAGAACATTTGAAGCCCAGCAGGAGGCTCCAAAAAGAGGCTTTCTTCTCCCTGTCTTGCCTTCCCTCGAACACTAATTAACTAACTATTATAGTGACAGAAATGTCTATGAAAAGTGTGACTGACAGCTCCACTCATCGTTCATCTACTCTCTTTGTCTCTCTCCATTGTTTAACGTAGACAAATTAGTGGAAAGTCAGAGAGGCGTCACTTACTGAAGAGGCAAAGTGCAGGAGGAAAGAACATCTTTAATCTCCACTCCCTCACCACTGAGTCATCCAGTCAAATGAACATGCAGATTGCTCAACACCTACAGGAACATACCGAAGCAACAGCCCTACAGAACACGCTCCAGATGGAGGAAACTATTAATTTATCAAATATTTATAAGATGCAAATGTGAATAAAAAAATGACGGTGCTGTCTCCGAACACCTGTTTCCCTGCCGGGTTAGTGAGCTCTTGTTTACCAGCTGTCCTCTCGCACACTTCCTCCCGTCCTGAACAGCAGCAGTTTACCTCGTGTATCACCGCCAGCTTTCTGGAGCGCTACATACTTCTTTTCCAGTAAATGTGTCTGTTTCCTCTTTGCCTTTCTCTCTCTGTAGTCCTTTTTTTGCCAGCCACTGACTGTGTTTACCTCCCTGCACCTTGCGTCTGTCTCTTTGCTTACCTGTCTTTGACTACTATCACAGGTTACGACCTAACTGGCTGTTAGTATGCTAATGACTGCCTATGCATGTACTTGTTCACTGACTGCATGCCTATTTGGCTGTCACCTCTTAATGCCAGTATGAGGAGCTGCACACCAGTTAATATTCCTTCTATTCCAGTCCAGTTTTCTACAATTCCATATGCAACCTTTCTGCATCAGTGATCATTATGGCAACTTTCTGGGCCAAAGCAGGAAATAATATTATGTTTGTATATACAATAGATTAGCTACGTTGAACTGACAGTACTGATATTGTCATATTCTGCTGTATTATATTGTTTCTTGCAGATCAACCAACAACCTCTGAGTTTGCATGTTCTCCCCGTGTTTGCGTGGGTTTCCTCTCAGTTCTCCGATTTCCTCCCAACACCAAAACATGTATCTGATTTCTACAAGTAAAAAAACATACAATAACATAGTTTTCTAACGCAGAATTGGTGCATGTGAGCATCTATTAATTGTTGTCCATTCTGACTGTTTTTATTGGCCACTGTGCTGCAGATTTGAATCAGGAACTCATACAACATAAAATAAAGCGTGCTGCATCATCCAGAGTGGATGTGTGTGTTGGGGTTACGCTCTGTAGCCCCACGACAGAGGTCCACACAGAAAGAGCAAGAGTTCATTGTTCATGTCTTTAAAGGGTTAGCTCTGCTGCCAGAAGCTGACAGGAGGCCAGAAACCTGCTGCCACTTTCGGTTTCTTTCTTTCAAGAACAAAAACACCAACATGAAAGCTTTTTAAATAGCTGGAGAGGAGGCTTTGTTAGCGATCGATAGTGTTTACTAAAGAGCCCACAACTTTTTCTTTTAATGACCTGTTTGGTTTGAACATCAAAATGTTCTTTAAGTATACATTTGCATGCTGGCAATCCTCTTTGTTGGATACACAGACTAACTTTTAGAGATTATCTCGTAAACCCTATAGGGTGCTGGACGGTGTGGTTCACCTAGACAGACATACCCCAAATAAATCAAGAATAGCTCCACGACTACCAGGTCTATATGCATGATCTTGGTCTCTATGGATATGTAAGACCTCAGAGAATTCATCCCCAGTGTAACTAACATTGTGACTGTTACTATTCCTGAGTAAATTGTGATGAACCAAAGGAAGAATTTACATTTTTACCCTCGCCTAAAATGTTTTCTAGATTAGACAGTGGATAACACCATTATAGCAGTGATGCCATGCACAGAGATGCCACTGAATTCATTCAGCAACTCCTTGAGTACAACTGTGCCAAAGCAGATATAAATAACACAAAGCACATAGATTCTACAAAGGTTTTAGTGAGGATAGGACCAGGAGGACTCTCCATTTGGCCACTTGGATACCCAAAGTGTGCCAAATGGGTTTTCTACCTCTTGAAGGGAATCTGGCTCTAAAATACTACTGATATCCGCTAAAGGAGGTTATGTGCACACAAGAGAGCCTTTGGTCATCAAATTTACCCTGTGCATCATCAGATTCTACCATTGTGCACAGTATAAAATCAATAAAAAAACAACTAAATTGTATAATTTTGACTCCAAATGGAGTCGTTTTATTATAATAATGAAATATGATCGAGTAAAACTTAGATAATAACAAATAAGATCAATCACAATGTAAATAAGATAACAAAAAAGAATCCAAAGTCAAGTATGTACATTCAATATAAAAACGGTCAAAATTATTATAAAGTAAAATTACAATTTCTCGTGCGTTGATTTTAGTTAAGGCCTCTTCTTTTAGAGACAATTCAGAAAAAAAGACCACCACAGCATTTTATGGAGTTTTTAAAGGCAGTGTTTTAACACACAGCTCAGCCGAACCTGGTACTGGGTCTGTCGGGTAAAAGAGGTTAAGAAGCTGTGATGCAGTGGACTATAGTGGACAAAGGATGTAAGAATCACATATGCATGATGATATTGAATTAGTTTTTTGCAGTGCTGGAAAATAATACGTTTGTAGAGCACATTTTCGAAAAGATATAAATCCAAGATGATGCCTTCTTGTAGATTGCAGAAGAAATTAAATATAAAAGGACACAGTAAAAGAACAGACACAGAGTCTACATACATCATTTAATATGTATAACAATTTAAAGCCAAATCTAAAGTCTTTTTTAAACTGAGAGGTTTCAGCTTCTTGGAAAAAACGTGTTTTCTTTTGCTTCTTTTCGACTGAATTTCACACGACTTCTTGCAGAAGTTAATGAGAAATGCAGACCGGCCAGGCTGTCTCCTGTCGGAGATGTTTGGCACTGCCTGCTGGACTGTTTCCAACGTGCTCTGTAGGATCTCGATGTGGAAGTTTGTCTTCCACGTCAACGCAACGGGGGAAATGACCCGAGCAACTTCAGGTGCCGCCAAACAGATAGGACTTAAGCCACATGTCCTCCTCCCCACCACAGAGACAGAGTACACAGACTCAAGAGGCAAAGCTAAAGCTCACCGTTCACACAGATATGAGAAAGTAAACAAACATGCACACAGGGAGAGAGCGAGACAAGAGCCAAACATCTGGAATGAGGCACCGACAGCCAGGGGAGACGGAGACGTCCCAGGACGGCTGGTGGTTCAGCTCAGAGAAGACTGAGTGGAAAGAGAGGACAATAAAATAGAGAGAGGCAAACAGCTTGGACACGTGTGTGCTTGTGGGACACAAACAAACAGAGGGGCAGAGAGCTGCAGTGGTTTATTGAAAGCTTACGGTATTCTCGTCGGCAGGACAGACATGGACTATAGTATGAAGCTTTATACAGCCAGCATATTTCCTTTTACGTATGGGGACAGACAGGAGCTCTGTATTCTGAGAGCACGGGATGGGATATAAGGTTTGAGGAGATCAGACAGGTATGAAGGGGCGTGCCCATTTACAATGTTTCCCCCAGTCCCCCTCCAGTGTATTTTGGCATTTCTATGAGACTTCATATTTATTTGAGTCATTTCCTGACTAAGTTGATTATCCACACTGTTGACAAATAACTTAATTTTGTGCTTAAAGTTAAAAAAAAAAGAAAGTTGTTGGTAAAATGTGAATATGACACATGACTATAGTAGAAGCTGCAGGTCAAAGGTCATCCTCCAAGCTGCAGGCGGAATCATGCTCGTTTGAGTCTAGAGTCTAAACCAAGATGGCGACGGGTAAAAACCAAGATGGAGACGGAGAAAAACCAAGATGGTGACGGTCAAAAACCAAGATGGAGACGGGGAAAAACCAAGATGGTGATGGTCAAAAACCAAGATGGAGACGGAGAAAAACCAAGATAGCGACGGCCAAAAACCAAGATGGAGACGGAGAAAAACTAAGATGGCAACGGTCAAAAACCAAGATGGAGACGGAGAAAAACCAAGTGGGTGACGGCCAAAAATGAAGATGGTGACGGGCAAAACCCAGCAGGCAACAGGCAAAACATAAGATGGAGTCCGCCTAAAACCAAGATGGTGACAGGTAAAATGCCAAATTCAAGGCTTGAAAACCCTAAGTCATGGTGACTACGTCTACATCTTATGTACAATCTGGTAAAAACATTAAAAAAGAAGCAGAATAAAAAGACAAATGCAACCTTTTGCTTCAGCTGTGTTTCTTGCTCTCAGTCATTTGCTGTTTCTTGGAGACACTGATGCTGCTAATGGGCCCGAGGACGATGAAAGGCTTTTCAGATTAGTGCTCCAAAAGCAGCTTTAGGATCCGTCCCGGTCCCAGCGGTGGGACTCTATGAAACATTAGCTTATTCCATGAAGAAAACTCTAATTTGTATTAATGTTATGTTTGCCACGTGTGTTGTGGTGAATGCCTTTGTGTGTTGATCTCCATATGAGACAGTGTGCATGTCCGTCTGTGTGTTGAGTTATTGGTTTAATTTTCCCCTTTATGTGACTGTAAATGAATGCTATTTGAATAAAGCTACTGAGGCTCATAAAAGTGCCTGCGTTGAGATAGTGGATCTAGTTAAGTTCCTCCTCACATCCGAAGTGGGGCGAGCTGATGGGCAGCGACGAGACGGAGCTGAAAAGAAAAAATTCTTCCACCCCTCTTCATCAGTTGTGATGTCTTTAAAGTCGGATTCAGACTGTCGATAAACTTTCTGGGCTTTTTTTTGTCACTTAAATCTGACCCGAAAGATCAGAAAGAGGAACATATATAAAGTCAAAGCGTAAAGTGGATGGAGGCCCAGTCAACCACACTCCACTGCAGCTAATTTATTCCTACTACTCATTTAATTTTTTTTTCAGACTATTATGAAAAAAGATAGAAAATGGATTCAAAAGGGAAAGACTTCGCTGCCTGACATTAACAAGCCAATTTTTCCTCAAACGCAGGTGATTATAAAACCAGAAATTGAACCAATTTTGAAAGAAATGACTGAACATTAACTCCTCTGAACACTTATCATGAATGCAATGAGTGTTGATTTATTCATAAAGTCTCATTTTGGGTTGTAAATGTTCTAATTTTCATGGAAGACAACAACAAAAAAGGTTCACTGCGCATCTAAACCCACATTGTGTTGTCTTGATACGGTTGGATTGTTATTAGTCGGTCAGATATGACTGCAGTCTGCAGGGACCGGCAACATGCATACTTTGAACAATCATGTTAATTGCACGAGAGAAATTGGAATAAGGTCACGAGACTTCCCCGTTTTAAAACTAGGACACCAGTGTTTACATCGAGATCGGTGTCGACATTAAATGTGCATGTTTCTGCATAGAACATGAATAAATAACACGGTCGTGTTTGTTGTGTTTCTGCACTTCACTTTACCGACGTTGACTCCCATCAAGCTGTGACGATTGTTCCAAAATGTTTTAGTGCTAAATAAGGTTTAAGTATTTTGTGATATCATATTAAGCTACAGTTACTCCCCCCCAGTAATAATGGTAAATTTCCAGAACATATTCATCCTGATCAAATATACTTGCTTTAAACTCAGATGTAATGTAATATTTGTGAGAGTTATGAAACCAGTGTGATAGGATTTGGGGGTGGTATCTCAGCATCTGTGAGAATGAGGGTTGGTTAGAATAAAATGAGGTATGAGTAACTTCTCTAGTGCCTCCACTAATATCAGAAAAATTGGGTTATAATTATGGGTAGGGGTTGGTTTATGTAAAGTAAATGTGGTAAAAGAAAGAGATAAAAAAGTTTCCCTAAAATCCCTAAGCCTTCTCTAAAGGCTAAGTCATATGAACATTTAAAAAGTCACGATCAGATGATGTGCTCCCTGGGTAAAATGCACTCAAATATACATCCATGGTCTGTGGTCTATTGGAACCTCTTCTACATCCATGGTCTGTGGTCTATTGGACCCTCTTCTTCATCCATGGTCTGTGGTCTACTGGACCCTCTTCTACATCCATGATCTGTGGTCTATTGGAACCTCTTCTACATCCATGGTCTGTGGTCTATTGGACCCTCTTCTACATCCATGGTCTGTGGTCTATTGGACCCTCTTCTACATCCATGGTCTGTGGTCTATTGGACCCTCTTCTTCATCCATGGTCTGTGGTCTACTGGACCCTCTTCTACATCCATGATCTGTGGTCTATTGGACCCTCTTCTACATCCATGATCTGTGGTCTATTGGACCCTCTTCTACATCCATGGTCTGTGGTCTATTGAACCCTCTTCTACATCCATGGTCTGTGGTCTACTGGACCCTCTTCTACATCCATGATCTGTGGTCTATTGGACCCTCTTCTACATCCATGATCTGTGGTCTATTGGACCCTCTTCTACATCCATGGTCTGTGGTCTATTGGACCCTCTTCTACATCCATGGTCTGTGGTCTATTGGACCCTCTTCTACATCCATGGTCTGTGGTCTATTGGACCCTCTTCTACATCCATGGTCTGTGGTCTATTGGACCCTCTTCTACATCCATGATCTGTGGTCTATTGGACCCTCTTCTTCATCCATGGTCTGTGGTCTATTGGACCCTCTTCTACATCCATGGTCTGTGGTCTATTGGACCCTCTTCTACATCCATGGTCTGTGGTCTATTGGACCCTCATCTACATCCATGGTCTGTGGTTTATGGATGGACATCAATTTTGGATCCTTGACATGAAAAAGTTTGAGATTTCTCTCAAAATCTGTGTGCTGGATTTTTCTAACTTCCATTTATGTCCATCGCTCACTTTATGCTCCTCTGGGAAGCAGCCGGACAAAAAGTTTAATAAATAAATAAGTAAATAGTTATAATAGTATGAATGTCTTTTATTGTTCAACACAGACCATTTCAGTAGAGACATTAAATCATGACAATAGAATAGAAATAATTTAGTTTTTTTTTGTACAGCACTTTGTAGCGGTAGTCGCTTTCAGTCCAAAATGGCGGAAGCGAGGTAGTATTGCACTGCACTCCTCTGTGCAGCCTTGTCTCCTATAAACTTTGTTCCCATACAACAAAACTGCATTGTGAATTACGTTTCGAGGGGAAACATATTTTGTCGTAGATTACGTTTGTTTTTGACGAATTACAAGTATGTTTGTAATGATAGTCCGCGGAAGTCTGCGGGGTGATGGATGGGTCAAAAAAACACAGGACTTAAACTCAGGAGACCGCTGTTTGTGTCTCGTGTGGAACTAAAAGTCAACGTTCACTAATTTTAATTTACGTACGTAGCGTAAATATTCTAACAAACATAGTCATTTTAAGCCATGATGTTTTTTATTAAACCTAACCAAGTAGTTTTGTTGCATTTTTGTTTAAATTTACAACGTTATCCACGTTTAAAACTGTTTAAAACTGCGACTGTAATCCAGGTGAAAATATGTTTCCCCTGAAACGTTTAGTTGTATGGGAACATAACTTTAAGGTTGCTCTATGCGAACCTGACCAATCAAGTCATTAAATCATCATTAAAAAGATGATTAGTTCACAAGCACAGCTCCTTCACTTTCTTCCCCTCAATCATTTCATGAAGTTTCTCTTATTGGGTCATCAGCTATTTTTACCTTCCTACCCTCCTGCCCTTCCTCCACCATAGCGGAAGGCAGCAGCATTAGCATATGAGTCAGAGCACCAGAGGGCGACACAGACTCCGACGTTTAGTCTCCATGCTGAATGTGCAGAGCAGCGAAGGACGGCCGACTTACACGTCAGGTGTTATTTGCCTCAAAACCTGATCTGTGTGAGTGTGCGGGTGGATATGTGTGTATTTAGCACCACAGGACCGAAGCAGATGCTTCACTAAACACATCAGAGAGAGAGCTGCTCCTTCCTTCATTATTTATAAATGTCACTGTTGTCGTTGTTTTCCTCTATACTCAACCCTGTCCTGCAAATGCCACGGTCTCACCCAGTGTCTGTTTTCCGTTATTCCTTTTATTGTTTTTGATTCCAGCAAACAAATCAATACCTACAACATTCAGACAGGGAAAGTAAATACAAGCTTCTGTCCCTGAGCATGCAGGTGCTACAGAGGTGCCTCTAGCTATGAAACTCAAGCTCTAGTTTTTCCACTAAGCTGACAGAAAACTGGGCAGTTCACAGCTGTTTAACCATGTGAATGTGATGTGTGGTGTCTTAAACAAGCATTCATCTTCACTCAACCTCCTCTGTGTAAGAAAGGTTATAAATAAACCATAAGCAATAAAACTTTTTTCCCACATACATAGCAGTAGTAAGTCTCCTGCTAGTCACTGGAGTATGTGTTTGCTGTGTGCCGCGACCTGCTTGTATACTGAAGGGCACGTTGTGTCGCAGCTATTATAACCTCTGCAGGGTAAATGAGCAAATCAGCCGCATGTGAGCTCAAGCGCAGATGATTGCACCTCCTGAAGCTTTGTGACTAATTGATTGATTGTCTGTCTGCAAGCAGAAGCAGCTGGTATCGAGTTCAAGGTGCACACAAGCCAATCCTGTCATGGAAGAATGTGACCTTTACTCTGGTGAGAAACTGGCTGGTTTAAAAATGCCAACAGGTTATGCTTTGGTCTACCAACATTTCCGTTAATACCGTGATAACTATAAAACAAACAAGACCAAAAACATCCCCTCCTGAGTGGAGGTAATCATGGTGTTCCCTTTTTCACATTAAAAAGTACTATTTTTGATATTTTAGCAATTACAAAGTCCTACTTTTGATGTTGTGTACTATGGAACTGCCTATGCTTTAAATCAGTTATTCCCAACCTGGTGTCTGGGCCAGGTTATATTATTATATAATACAATATTATATTATACAAATTTCCAATGACTTCAGAGCGTTTTAAAGTCCAAAAGTCAACATTTATTGAAAACACACAGATGTAATCATTTAAAAAATTCATAACATGCTTTTATCTCACAAAATATTCTGCTTCAGTCCATATTTGTTGGCGTTTAGCCTTTCAAAAACAACATTATCACTGCACACCTGTATTAATGGGGCAGTCTATCAGCAATCTAACACCATTGCCATGACATTTTGTACATTTTGTCATTAATGCTCTCCAGAGGATGAATTTTTATGACTTTGTGATCCCTTAACTTTCCATCTAGAGCCGTCATCAGGTCAAATTTAGTGCAAAACTAGTGATATTCCCATCAGCCTCAACTATAATGTGTGTTTAGTGCTAGATTTTTTCCATATTCCACTAAAAGGAAAAATTTTCTTGACATCTCCTGAAATATTTTGTCTCTCTCATCGTTAACACAGCTCCAATTGCGTCCATGACAAAACTATAGTGACAACTGCAGAGTAAGTAGGTATTTCAACGTCTAAGTGTCAGTTTAAATAAATCATTTGAATTATAGTACATTGTATTTTTTTTCCCACCGTGCCCCTGAAAAAGAGAAAGGAGACACTTGAGAGAAGAAGTGGAATGGTTCAGACAAAACAGAAGTTTCTGGGACATTTTAGGATTATTTTTATGGCTTCGCTGCTTTATTGGACTTTATAGAGAAGCGGTGAGATGAGCATGAGAGGCTTGATGACATGAAACATAAATCATGAGCTGGTGTCAGAGTCATTTACCACTTTATGGTACTAGATGCTTCTTAGGCTGGTACGCCATGTGGGAAAATTTTTATTACCTCAGTCTTTTCCCTGTGCATTTATTTAGCGTGAAACTGAATGTTAACAATTATTTAAAATCATAATTTTTTTGCTTGCTGAAGTGCTGAGACTGGAGGAATTTGGATTCTATTGAAAGGCAGCGCTAATACATTTAGGAGGTGTTTTAATTTTAGACCTATTCCAAAAACAAATGGTTTGAAATTGTTACAATAATCGTAGAAATTTCAAAAACTGTGCTTCCTGAAGAAACGCTGTTTACCAGAACGTCGATCTTGAAGTTGAAATAAATGCAAAGGAGTTAAGAGTGTGCAGGTTTCCATCCTCATTATCTGATGATTCCCTGCGAGCCAGCAGCTCAGTAGAAGCTGTGTAGCTTTAATGATAGCTGGACATAAATAATGTGTCTCTTTAAATTGTTCGCAATTAAGTCTACAGCTTTAAGGTTATTGCGGTTAAACGATGCAGCAAGTTGTGATGGATGCTGGTAAATATAAAGCCCGTTCTCATTCCCAGGGCGTCAAATACCGACGTTTCGTCACAGCTGTCAACAAACACAAAGCTTTCATCCAGGAGACCGTTGAGTTACGTTTCACTTTCACGTTACAATCAGCCGTTCGTTCATGTCCCGTGTTCACAACGTCAAGTCACATTTTCACCTTAAAAACGTAGTAGTTTTAAGCTCAACCATGTTGTTTTTTTCCCTAAACCTAACTGTTTTTGTTGCCTAATCTTAAACAAGTGTTTTTGTTTAATCCACAAAATTAATCACGTGTTTACTGCGACCGAAAAGTGATGCTGAGGGGTCTGACAAAGCGTCAGTATGTGACGAGTTGGTTTTACACAAACAGCAGTCTCCTGGGTGAAAGTCCTGTGTTTGCTTGACTCATCCACCACCCCGACCTCCTCCTCGCAGACTATCACTAGCAACGTATTTGTGATACGTCAAAAACAAACATAATCCGCGACAGAATAAGTTTCCCTTTATTGGAACGTAGTTTTTAGGAGACGGGGCTGCACCGTGTGGTAGCAGAGCTCCATGACTACCCCAGATTTGTAGCGTTTTCTTAGACGCTAACATTTAAGACAGCTTCTGTTCATTTACATTTGGGCTGGTAAAATGACAAAAAGCAACAAAGGTAAAAAAAAATTTGCAAGTTTGGGTTAAAGGAAAATGTTCTTATCGGTATATCTATGTTGGCAGCACATTCAGGGAAGATGGAACGGAATTTAAAAGCTCAAAGTAATTTATATTTGTCAGTTGACGGCAGCAGTTGTTAGGTGTTACCTGTTTACCTTTCGATCCTGGGCTTCCTGTCATCAAACCACTTTAAACAGACAATAAATATAATTGTTTGTTTCTGTTTTGACTTTTCTTGGAACATTGATGTCGTGGAAGTTTTAATGCCCGTTTAATTGCTTTGTTTCAGGCTGAAGACAGAATGGAGGAATTTCTATTTAACTGGAAATAAATGGCATCGATTCCTATCATTGAATCATGTTGTGGATCCAGTGGATAGTCATGCGATTGGCCCTCAGGTGGACCATCTGTCCAGATAGACAGGCAGATGGCCAGATGGCCTAACATATTTACTGGCCCCGGGGCCCCCGCAGACAGACAGACCGACTGAGAGGGAAACTGGAGGCTTTCCACATCAGCCTCCTGCAAAACAAACACACACAAACAGACTGTCTCTGTCACAGATGTGCACACGAAACAACACACACTGAAGGGAATGTGATTTTCTGACCGCACAGACATTAATATCATCTGAGAGAAATGAGACAGGAGCAGGGAGAATCATACGAAAAACCACCGCTGGAACTGTGTTATACAAACATGTGTGACTGCCACACCAGTCACAGATCTCTTTAACTGGAATAATGTTGGAATCAATACACTTCATCTGATATCAGTCGTGCTATGCCACATCAACATGGCGCACCATTTCAAATGTTATCAGCCGATTGAATCAGTGGTTATCACTACCATTCTTAGGGGCTGATCACATCGCCACTACAGGCTTCAAAAATGCCTTGGCAAAGCGCCTCGGGCAAACCAGCAGGGCGCCTGTGGAGTGAGGGTGCATGCTTGCAACTGGGCGATCAAATGTGATTAACGGGAAAATGTGGTCTCTCTCTCTCTCAAAAACAGTAGCCTACATGAAACTATCACAACATTAGATATGAATTCTCTATCCTCTCACATACTCCTTAGCTCTCTCACAGTCCAACAGCTAGCTAACCTACTAAGCAACTGTGAATTAAAAACA
The DNA here is from genome assembly GCA_916701645.2 of Sebastolobus alascanus. Lineage (NCBI taxonomy): Eukaryota > Metazoa > Chordata > Actinopteri > Perciformes > Sebastidae > Sebastolobus > Sebastolobus alascanus. Next base: position 1,243,732 of record CAKAOJ020000036.1, on the reverse strand, counting down.
AAAATCTGGTCCTCTCTCAAGGTTCCATGGTGGAGAGGAGGTCGTGTTGCTCTGGCTCTATCTGGTTGGCGTGGAGAGGAGGTTGTGTTGCTCTGGCTCTATCTATTCGGCGTGGAGAGGAGGTCATGTTGCTCTGGCTCTATCTGTTTGGCCAGTCCTGGACGAAAAGAAAGTATACAGTGTGACAAGTATATTCAGAGATTTGAAATTTCTTGAAGTCTGCACTAACTTTAAATTTTAAACGCTGGTATCAGTGGGGACCAGTTACGTCCCAGAAGGGTCGAAAAACGTTGGTGTGGTTTGTTAAAATGGTTCGGGTGATGTAAAATATTCACATTTTATTTGAAGTAAACACATGTATGTATAATCCAAATATTATGTCTGAAGTGGATTTGATATGTTAATCTCCTGCTACGAATAGACATAGAAATAGACAAACATTTCAGCAATCAGAACAGCAACAGCAAAAGAACATTGGTTCATTTTTGTTTTGATATGAAGCCTCACTATCCCGCCACCCTCTGCTCAGACTGGCCTTCTCTCACTTGTCTGACCTGTGCTCAGTCTGCTTCGGTGTCTTTTACAGCTTCAGAGCTGCGGTTCTACTTATCTGCCAAGTCATTTTCCTTTCAGTGATTTTGTAATCAGCTCCTCATCACGACTGTCTCCAGCCCGCTCTTAATAGGTTTCCCTGTGGCTAATATCAGCTCCTTGTCTCTGTTCGCCATTAGCCTCTTTAATGAAAGCGTGACCCCTATCTGCGGCCCCCGTCTCCCTCTCGGCCCATCCAAAGCTCCAGACATCACCACGGCAAGGTGATGGAAAATGTCACTTCTCGTCCTTATTCAATTTGATATTAGCTGTGATGGCTCCTCGGAGGCTCACACGGAGCAGAGATACTGATTGAAACAGGTACAATTAGGTTGTTTTGCTGCTTTGTGATATTTTCTTGGGAGTTTCTTCCACATCGTTGGATCGCAGTACCAGCTCGACAACAACATGCAGAGGCCTGCAGACTTTGATCTCGACAGCTGTTGAAGTGGCTGCATTTTGGGCATGCATCTCTGCAAACTGTCAGCTAGTTGGTTCGTGTACAACGTACAGAGCTACAGAGGCCGTGTGTCACAAAAGGCAGTAAAAGCCCAGATTGAGACAGATATTCTGAATGAGCTGTATACCTGTCCAAAGAATGCTCCTAAAACCTGAATAATATCGCCACGTCTTCTGAATCTGAATCTGAAAATGCTCCATTCAGAATACAACAGTCTTACGGATGTTTGTGAATTAGTCACAAAATTTTATCTACTTGATTCGTGTACATAGACAAGAATTTCCCCTTTTTTTTTGTGATACTCAGCACGACTTTCAACAAGGTATTTTTCGTGCTTTTTCCTACGAATGTCCAGCAACACGTGACGCACGTGTCAATTTCCGCTGCAGTCTTTTCAAAATAAAACTACTTACATAGGTTTAGGAATAGATCAACTTGGTTAGGATTAGGAAACAAAACTACTTAGTTAAGTTTGGGAAAATATCACAGTTTGGGTTTAAGTAACACTGAAAGTGTTGTAACTTAAATACGGAAGTTACGTGACAAATAAATCAACGTTGACTTCTGGTTTAACACGGGACATGAACGCCGGTCTCCTGGGCAAAAGTCCGGTGTTTTTTGACCCACCCCCCCCATCCACCCTGACCTCCTCCCTACGCACATTCACCGCTCTCTATACTTCCAAAATTACGTGGATTACATACGTATTGATTTCGTGCTGACCATCACGAATGTATCACGAGTGTTATACAAGGTTGTTGCTTAAAAATAAAATCTGGTCTCTTTGCAAAGCTCTCTGGTGGAGAAACTGTTATTTCTTACTAACAGTTCACAGCTGCGCCCCGCCAGCACCAATCTAGTGTGCACCATTTGCCTGTTTTGCACAAACTGCCGCTGTCAAGTAATTTCAGGCCAGATGTATTAGCATGTTCGGTTCTTCCTCAACTATTGGGATAAAATCATCTGTACAAAAATAAAAGAGAGCCTGGCATGAAAGACGAGCAGACGGTAGACAGTAAATCCAACATCTGGATGAAGGTATCATATGGATGAGAACAACCAGATTGCAGGACTTCTAGTGTGCATGTAAACATACTTGACGTTCATTAAAAATGCACCAAATATGCACTTATAGTTGTTTTTTACTTTCTAAATTCATATTCAGTACAGGCTCTAGTCCTGGGAAGTCTGTAAAACCATTTATTTGCTTGAAACCTGTCCTCCCAGCTGCATCATTACTTCCTTGTTCCTTTGGAGCTGTAATCGGGGGGACTTAAATAATTAATGACAAACTATTCTTCTAAGTGCTGCTCTGGAGCGGTGGTTCCAACCACACGACTTTATTACAAACGTGTCCAAACCGCCGTTGAAAAGGAACAATGGTTATTCCAACAAATGTTACGATTTTAGTCAAGAGCGCTTTTGGGAATTGCTTGTGGGAAAGTGGTTATCTACTGGAGTTTAGGCTAATCCTTCAGTTTTTCAGAGGGGCTTTTGCCCCATTACTCTGCATTGAGAAATCTGAAACTGCCACTTTGCACAAAGGCCCCCTGACACTCCTGGGCTGGAGCCAGACGAGACATTTGGTAAGCCGTTCATGAATCCCCCCCCCCACCCATGAATATGAGAATGCCATTTTCCAATGGATCCACTGTGGAGAGCAGTACCAAAAGGACAACAGCAACATAATGTAAGTTGAATGAATTTATTTTCAGTACTGGGGTTCCTCTGTGGTGGACAACGTATCCTCATATAACAGTTTGGATATCTTACGAAAAGTTATTCCTCGTTATTTGTGCGTTCTCCTACGAATGTCCAGCAACACGTGGCAATTTCCGCTCGTTACATGCATACATTCTTTTCAAAATAAACTTTTCTCTTCACAGGAAATGACTTAGTTAGGTTTAGGCAACAAAACTACTTTACTGGAACAAGAGGCCACTTCAAAAATAAGTGAAAAAAACAATGAATACAAGATCTTCTTTGAAATAAGTAAAAAAAAAAATCTGCCAACAGAATATGTTAAGTTTTGTTTGACAAGATTTCTTGTAATAAGTTGTAATATTTAGGCCTTTCAATTTATTTAGGCCATAAAGAGAGATCTTGAAATTAGCTGGAAAAACTCATTTTGAGCTATATTTAACTTTTATTAGGAAGTGTTGTATTTCATAATGAGCCTGTAATGCTCAAAAGTAGTTTTTATTCACTTCATGTTTTGTCTAAAAAGTCACCATATTTCTCTGAAATGTTACTAGTTAGGTGTTTGTGTGAGATATTTTGACTAGTAATTAGACAAATATACATATATATATATATATATATATATATATATATATATATATATATATATATATATAAAATATATATATTTTGTCTCATGGTTTGGATTACAATAACTACGGAAATGATGTAACTTAAGTACGGAAGTTATGTGAGAAATAAATTAACGTTGCCTTCTGGTTTTACACGGGACACAAACACCAGTCTCCTGGGCAACAGCAAGTGTTTTTTTTTGACCCACCCATCCACCCCGACCTCCTTTATACTCTCTTTACTGCCAAGATTATGTGGATTAAATACGTATTGATTTCATGGGATATATACGAATCGTAATGCATTACATTTTTAGAGGTATAGCTACAGAACAGCCTGCGGTGGACTATCGGCTGTCCTCCAAAGTTTTGTGTTGCTTGGCTCCTGTTGGTCCAGACGTTTCTGATCCAGGTCCTCCTCGACCTCTGTCTTTGTTCATAACTGTTCTCACATGATTTGTTGTCTGTAATTTACTTGTTTCATCCACTTTAAGCATCTCTTGTCTCTTCTCCCTCTGTGTGAATGGTGTATTAGAGTCTTGCCTGTAGTGTGTGTGTAGTCTCTCCTCCTTCCAGGTCTTTGTGATACAGGAGAGGTTTTGTGGTTGAGGACCTTTCAGTGCTTGGTGCCACCTGAAAGCTTGACGCTTTCTCGTTTCTAAATTCCCCACACCGACACTTCTACACTTTCTTAACCTAATATTATCTGTGTGCTTTTCTGTTTCTACTTATTGTAATTTAACACTGCCACGTCCGTCGCCTCTGTATATACGCATCCCCTTCGCCAGACAAGAACGTTGATATTGGACGTTTCTGCAAAAGCCTGGATTGCATTGAAATTGAGCAACTGTTGGTTAAGGTTAGGAGAAGTTGTAGTTGTGGCAAATGAACTGCGGTTTATGTAAGGTTAGTCTTCATGATCATGGTTACTGTTAATAAAAAGAACATTAAGTGCAAGTCCTCTGCACGCCCATCCACCACACTGACCTCCACAACGTTACAACCTTGACACTAAATATTGGTATCAGACCTAATTCATGAGGGGTGGAATCATCCAGTTATTCCTAGGAATAAGTCATGCATCTGTCCAACTCCTAAAGTTTATCAATATCCAAATGAAGGCTCTAAGGATGGAGTTGTCATATGTTGAACAGATTGTAAAGCTACGCAGATTTCAGATGGCTGATTTCAGGCTATATAAATAAAACTGACTTGACTTGATTAATGGGAGAACAATAAACAAGATTGTCTTATCCTGGCTACGAAGACTCGGGTTAAGCAGAATTTATTTAGGCAGCAAAACACATAAAAGTACAAGATGGAGAGATTTTTGACAGGGAAGAAAAAAAAACTAATGATGCTCATCAATCAAACAGTTAAATCCAAACATGGAGACGGCCATCAAGGAAAGACGCCAGCAATGCATGTTCTCTATAAATGTATTCGAATGAAATGCAACTTGGCTCATCCCCAGTGTTGTTAAAGATAATTAACCCTCTGAGACCCACAATACACCAGTCCTTTTTAGGGGGGTACAGGGGGGTCTTTAAGGGGGAGATAGCAGGTCAACAGTAGATGTCAGATAGAAGTGGTGTACATCATCTGAAAGCTAAGAACCTGAAGATTAAATTGAAGCTCAGCACTGTGGGTCAAGTTGTTCTAGTCATAAATCAGAAATAAACATGAATTAATTAATGTATTAATTAAAATAAATTGAGAATAAGGGTTTATAACATTATGATCGAAGTATATGATGGTAATCCCCATGCTCTATTATGTCTCATAAGTCGTTGCAGCAATTTTGGGGTTGATACCATTTGTTACACAGATTTGGTGCTAAATTTAACCATTATTTTACCACTGGAGAATTAATAAAAATGATCAATAATCCCTCCAAAATACCACATTAAGACACCAAGACCTTGAGGAACACAATAGAAAAAGCCATGCTGTGATTTGGGATCAAAAACTTTTGACATTTTGAGATTTCTGCAAGAATTGCATTTTTCAGTGATTGGATGGCGAGCACTTCTGTTGTATAAACTGCTCAGAAACCCCTTTATTGTCAATCTAGCTAGGAAAGCCATCCATCCTCTGAATGCTCTAGGTCTCTAGTTTGATCCATCCATCCTCTGAATGCTCTAGGTCTCTTTAGTTTGATCCATCCATCCTTTGAATGCTCTAGGTCTCTAGTTTGATCCATCCATCTTCTGAATGCTCTAGGTCTCTAGTTTGTGGCTGTAAAGTTTCATGAGGCTGTGATTATCCTAGAGGTCACCACAGGTCATTTTATACAATGAGGTCACGTTTAAAAAAAATGGTCTCACTACAATGAAATGTCTCCTATGGGGACTAACATCATCACACATGAATACAGTTTGGCTCATTGGATCCACAAGAGTCTCAGCTTTACAGTGATACCCAATTTATGTAATTCAGGACTGTTTAGGGACCCCAGTTTGCAGAAATTTTCAAACACTGTATGGTTTTTGCCCCCAAACTGCATGTGATTATCATAAAGTGGGCATGTCTGTCAAGGGGAGACTCGTGGGTAACCATAGAACCCATTTTCATTCACATATCTGGAGGTCAGAGGTCAAGGATCCCTTTAAACATGCCAGTTTTTAGTTCATTTTTTTTGATTGAGAGTCACTGCACAGCGGACATAAAATTCTTCACTTCATCAGGTTGTATTTTATCAAAGCACAAAAGCAGGATCACAAGAGACGAAGCAGGACAGAGATGATGAAGACAGCGACACAGCATGTGGTCATTATCTTCCTGTCTCTTAGAAACACAACTGCACATACGCTCCCATCTTCCCTCTATCCGCACCTCACCGCCCACCCACACCTCCCTACATCCTCCTGCTTTCCATCTTGTGCACTTTCTCTCCCTCCCACCCTCCGAGCCTCCCTCCTCCTCTGCGGGTGCTGATACAGTGCACTAATCACCAGCTCAATAAATCAATGGCCCGGCCAATAACCATTACTTCAAATTAGAGCTGCTTGCTCCTGTGAGGGAAAGCAGCTGACACCTTCATAAAAAGGCGCCTTTCATTAGCGGCGATCGACCTGGCCGAGCTCGCACAGAACCTGCAGGACAACACACACAGCGGGGAGGCAGACGCAGCGGGGGGGCGGGGGGGAGGAGGAGGAGTGAAGAAAGAGACAGACTGCTCGAGAAAGAAAACCAAAAGTTGTTTCCAGTAAATAAATCTTGGCTGCAGATAAATTCCCTCTGCCAGAATTTATCCTCCTTGAACAGATGGGATTGGGTTCACCGCATCACAGAGAGGCAGAATTACTGTGCTTGTTTTGAGGAAGAAAAGGGATTGGAGGGATGCGTAAAATGGCAGCCTTTCTGTCTCTCTTTCTTTCCATCCCTTTCACTCCCCCTCGATCTGTCGGAGGCTCAGAACTGGTGCACTGATGTGGGTCACATGTAAATCAGCGCAGCGGGTCGAGCCGGCTTCGCCTCCCCGGTGGGATCCCACAGCTGAGCATCATCTCGGCTCGCGTATTGTAAGGCAGCCACTCTCACTGTTGGTTTATAGATCACTTATGTAAGGGGCAGTCTGTAGTTTCTTTAGGGGGCTGGTGTTCACTCAGTGACCCACAGATGGCAGTGTGGGATAGCCCAGTTTGAGCTCAAAGTGTTGGTCATCACTGTCCGGTGTGCTGCTGGAGAGGTTCAGGTACACACATGTTGTATGTAACAGCACAGCTCCCTCCTCTGCTTCCTCCTCAGCCACTAATGAATGGGTTAATGATGACTGGCTCTGTGTGAATGTGAAGGCACCATGATGCAAGACAGTCCTCACCAGAAGAGGAGGGGCTCAGGATACAAATGATCTTTCTAACACTGTTATCTGCTAACAGTCAATATTGGCTCCTCTTAACCGCGACCGCAATAACCGCAATATCCATTCAGCCCAGTACGTTTCCTCTGGAAGAGATGCTCGCCAGGGGAGGATCGGTTTATCCTGACTGTGCAGGTATGCTTGACCTGTTTGACACCAACGAAAGAGCAATGAGCTTCTGAAATCTCAACACAGTCTCACGGCAGTTTGTGAAATAGTCACGAAATTTAATCTATTTGATTCGTGTACATAGACACGAATTTCATATTTTTTACGTGACGCTCAGCACAACTTTCAACAACGTATTTTTCGTGCTTTTTCGGACGAATGTCCAGCAACACGTGACACACAACTCAATTTCTGCCCCAGTCTTTTCTAATTAGTTAGGTTTACGAATAGAACGAATTGGTTAGGCTTAGGCAACAAAACTACTTATTTAGGTTTAGGAAAAGATGGTGGTTTGGGTTAAAATAACTTTTTGACTTCTGGTTTCACACGGGACATGAACAGCGGCCTCCTGCTGACCCACCCATCCACCCCGGCCTCCTCCCTACGTACGTGGCGTTTGCCACTCTTTATACTTCCAGGTTCACAATTACGTGGACTACATACGAATTGATTTTGTGTTGACCATCACGAAAAAAAGAAGTGAAATTAATGTCAATGTACACAAATCAATACATTAAATTTTGTGACTATTTCACGAACTGCTGTGAGACTAGGCTGGAAATAACGAGGTCCACGACCCTTCACTTCCCTCAGGCTGCTCTCATACACCGTTCGTATATACCTACCAAAAGTAATGAACTGTAATTCATGTATATCCCACAAAATCAAAAAGAAAAGAAGGACAACAAGATCATGAAGAACTGTCCCCAGGGATTCCTGAATGACCAACAAATGACATGAAATCTGGGCAGACAGAACAAAACTAATTCAATAAAAAGAGGATTTTTATTAGTTGTGCAAAGTTCACTGCAGTGCTCTGCAAAAAGCTCAACACAAAAATCAATCAAGTGCTTCACACTGCTGTTGTAAACATGCCGCTTATCACTTTAACCGTCCACGGCAGCTGGATTCTCGCAATGTCACGAGATCACACGAGAGTCAAGGGCTCACATATATTATGAAAATCCATCCTGTCAGGCTTCAAGTAATATGTTTGTGTCCAGCGAACCAGATCACGGATCAATCAGTGTCCTGTGAGCGTGGTTAACCTACAGAATGTGTGTGTGACAACACAACATGTTCTCATTTCCCAACTTGTCAAATACCGACGCAAGGGGTACCCTTCTTGTGTTACTCTTGGACGGACCAGGGACGGCGTGTCAATATACGCTCGTTACATGGTGTCCTTTCAAAATGAACTTCTGTTTTCCGTTTAGGTTTAGGCAACACAACCACTTATGGTTAGAAAACAGTCGTGGTTGTTGTTAATTTTACTGACTAGCGACTCAAACTGACGTGACTAAAGAAGTCAACATTATTTTTAGTTTCACATGGGACACAAACAGCAGTCTCCTGGTTGAAAGTCTTGTCGAATATCGGTGGGTTTACATTGGAGTTAGTTGAAAGCCCGGTTCCTCACATACTGTTGCTAAAGGGTGCCTTCGTGCGTCGGTTTCCCAATGATGAGGGGCGCTGACCAAATGGCGGTATTTGATGAGTTAGGAGTGAGAACGGGACGACTGTTGGTTCTGAACAACAATGGCGGCTCCTGAAGAGGTTAGCGTAGCTGCTGCATTAGCATCAGTTCTATCAGTACTGGAGAGAATTTCTTCATTGAAAGAAGAGCAAAAGAACGACACTGAAAGCTTTTCTACGTGGAAAAGATGTTTTCGCTCTTCTCCTGACTGGCTTCAGCAAGTTTGATTGACAGATGGTTCATCCAATTATTTGCCGAGTATTGTTTTGAAATTGCCTGCCCTTTACCAAACAGTTTCCAATGGCGGCTTCTCGGATGGTTCTGAGTAACAAACCATCTGACAGGTCAGGTTAACCACCAACCCTCCATCCATTTAGGTTCAACTTTATTATCAATCAGTGAACAGTAGGTAAATATTCATGTTACTAATGGTGAGTAAAAGTTAATTCAGAATTTAGTCCCACTGTATTAGAGAATTAATCTCTCCCGTCCTCCTAATACATGCGATATGATATCAAATTTCACACCTAATTATTTCTTTGGCAGGATGAAATGTAATTTCTTGAATAAGCCACTTTAGAAACAAAATACTGCAAATGAGCCAATTTAAAAGGTGCATGTTGGATGAAATCCTTAGTAATATCCCAGAGTTCCCTCTGAGATTGGGTCAGGTACCGTAAACGGGATTTGTCTTGTCTGGGAGTTGCTGGGTCTCAATGGTGAACTCTCTACTCCGATATATTCCTCCTCAGCATCTTCGTTACTCGTTACAATATTGCAAAGCAAGCAGGTTTGGTGAATCAGTGCTTCCAGCTTGGACGTTACATCATTCACATGATGGTAAACAAAATGCTCTCAAAGCCGTAGTTAAGTTTCGATGTCCGCTCCAGTTCGAGTCCAGACAGGCTGCAAGTCAGATCAGGCTGCTTACGACTACTAGGGAAGGAAAAACTGGATCTTTGTTCTTTAAATCCTTTAAGTTGCGGAGACTTCGTTTTTCTTCAAATGTAATGTAGCCTCCATTTTTAAGGTGGTGTAAATGTTGAGAGGAATAAACTTCATAAATCTCAAAATTCTGACATGCTTGCTTTTTTATTAACAGTATTTACTTTTACTTTTACTTTCAATACTTAAGTACATTTAATATCAGAAAATGACATTTGATACTTAAGTTCAGTAAATATCAGATACTTTAAGACTTTTACTCAAGTAATATTCTAATAGGTGACTTTAACTTCTATTAAAGGCATTTTCTGTTTAGATATCTGTACTTCATCCACCACTGTCCAGTACAGAGGCGAATTTTCTTCATCTGCTCAGGTACGCCATTCACGTGATCCCCGTCAGGTCCAGTTAGAAAAAGGAGATGTCACGCACAGTACCTGATCAGGATTTAGCAATATTTAAATGAAAATCTGATGACAGTTTTGGGGTTGTTTGCATATATGATCTATCATATAGGACACTGTCCCCCTCACAGTCCTTAGTTTTTGATCTTTAAACTCAAAGTCTGCTTTGTCCTCACGTTTTTTGAAGGGTATACAGCATGAATTTATTTCACTGTCTCTCTTCCATCTTGTTTTTTTTTTCTCTCTTCGGTAAGGTACCAACCATTTATCTTTATTTGAGCTGCTAAATTCTAATGTTAAACATAACTCAAGTCTCTGTAATGGCGAGGACGACCCAGTTCCCCACTGATTGGCAGTCTACCAGTAACTTCGGCTCATCCCATCTTCCCACCAACTGGCTTCGCTGTCCCTCGCCTGTCTCTCGGCTAATTTTATTGATGGTGCCACCTTACACAAGTCAGGGATGTGAGTCAGTCCTATTTTCTGCAGCAATCTTGTGTAATTTTTACACCTTTCTCTCCTCTCAGGGCTCTCAAAGTTAGTATATCATAATTAAAGGGGGAATTGGTTGATAGTCGAACGAGGATTGAAAAAGGCAATTAAAATGGTTGTCAGAACCTGAACCTGGTCTTTATTGTGAGGAGAAGCTCTGGATGAACGGTGCTATCAAAAGAGGACAATAATTTCATAACAGGCTCTCCTTTCTGAATGTAGGTGGCGGCCTGGATGAGTAATATCTGCTAAAAGATATGAGGGCACAAGGAAAGAAAGGCACTAGTAGAGGTGAGAGGAAGCTGGAAGACAGTTTCTGTAAAGTGAAGGTACTTAAAGACTATTTTTATAGTCCAGCTTTCCAATCCTACCTGCACTTACAGGTGTCTTTGTCTCCTCTGCTTAGCTTCACATTCACAGCAATAACAGGCCAATCAAAACCCACATCTTAGTTCTAGTAGGAGTCCAATGCTGTTATTTTAAAACTCCTGCCTGTCACCACCTCGTCTGTAGGCGTTTTAGAGGGTTATCTTAACCTAACTTGGTGTCTTCCCTTGCAAAAAAGTAGTATACTTCAAGTTTATTTTACAAAGTAAACTTAAGTATAGTTCACGTATATTCCCAAGTATACTTTATGTAATATACTAATATCAATGTACTAGTAGTGTACTACTTCAATACTTCTTGGTAAGAGGTTGAGTACACAACCTGTTTTAAAGTCTTAATAAAAGGTCTGTAAAAGTGAACGATTCAGGGTCTGGATTTATGACAGGGTTGGAAAGCATGAGTGTTTCAAACGTGATATTGTTGAATTTGAAATTGTAGCAACATGTTAACTGTGAATTTAAATGTACAGCAGTAGGCGATTTGTTAATGTTTAACAGGGGGATGGACCCGGTTCGATCTGTTTGCTACTTCAGCACCACGGACAGCACCGTGGATTCATCAACACCCGGATGCTTCTGCTGGAATCACCAGCGTCGTCTACAGTGGTCGCGATCAGCTCCGGCGGCCACAGTTGCGCCCGTTGGAGGTTAACTAACCTCAGTCAGATAAAGGACCAGTCTAGATTAACGTATTCTGCTCCTGCACTCTCTCTGCTACTGGGGGATGGAGAGTGGGCGGCAGGTTAACAAGGGGGGATGTGTTCTGGTCATTTTGCTAACAAGGGGAATGGCGTCAAATCGCATACGAGCTATTTCTTTAGTTGGCAGTGTACAGTAGGCTCTATTGACTGAAACACACAGCCCATAATACCTCTTCCTCTCTGCTCGCAGCCTCTCTTCAGCTGTCTCTTGTCCTGCCAATCCAATCCAGATTTTTCATCAAACAAACCATGATTGTGAATGCACAACAGGTCTGGCAAATCACGAGACAACATGCAGCATTAACTCACTTCATAATATATAATTATAAGCAATCACAGCTGTACGGCAGATGGGTTCCTTAGCTGCCTCCATTCAAAACTACATCACAAGAAAAACTAAATGATGGCTCAAACTTCAGATCACATACTGGGATCTCAAATGACCCGTGACACCTTTTCAGTCACTTTTTTTGTGTGCAATAAGTGAACGAGGAAACATACCACATCTGGCCTGCAGATTCACACACATGCTGTAAACACACTAACTTTAACTTGCTAAAAAGCCCCGAAATCTACAATATGGTACGTTAAGCTCATTATGGCTCAAACACATGAAATATGAATGTAATTTTGTTTATGTGCATGTACTGCCATGCTGAACAGCAGTGAGGAGCTTTATTCATTTATGCAAATGATATTCCCGCTTTTGGAATAACTTGAGGTTTGATATAAACACGGTTTAAAAGTCATTGTGCAGTGTGTGTGTGTGTGTGTGTGTGTGTGTGTGTGTGTGTGTGCGTGTGTGTGTGTGTGTGTGTGTGTGTGTGTGTGTGTGTGTCCTTGATGTGGAGCAGATGCAGGACGTCACTCACTGATTGGTTGTATCTATGTGGACGTGTTTTACACCAGAACAGATAGTGTTATTTCAGAGGAAACATGCTGGCAGCATTATACTGGTGATGTGAACTTTCCTTGAGTACAGTGTTGAACTTTGACCTCATGTATGTCGTGGAGGGATATGCAAAAGCATATAAGCGTTATAAGAAGTGTCTGTGAAAGAAAGAAACTAGTGCTTTGTATGTTTGTTGAATAGATTTGACCTATTTTTACCTGATAGGCAGCCTGTTGCAGCAATGCAAAAAATTACTGTTGTGTCCAGAAAAAATGAAAACAGTAGTTTAAACAAAACCGAAAGTCTACAGCCGCGCTAGCAGCTCTGTGAGACTGTACTTAGGCTCAGTGGTGCTTTAAATGCTAACATCAGCATGATAACATGCTCACTAAGACAGTGCTAACATGCCAACATGTTTAGCAGGTATAGAATGGTGCAGGGATGACATACTGTATTTTTGTAGGCCAACCAGGAAGTTAGCATCTCTCTGGTTGTTCCATTGAGTTTTGGATTATTGCAGAAAATAAGCTCTGTGGCAAACAAACGTTTATGATACTTACATGTTTTGTTCACGGACGAGTCGGAGATGTGATGACGTGTAGTAGTCTCATTTAGCCAATTGTTAGCAACAGTCTTTTTAAGACATGTAAAAGCTTAAAAATTCACGAGTGGTATATTTATTGACCTATTTTATATCGTAGAACAAAACTTTAAAATCTCTTCAGCTTGTGTTGACCACAGACCTTATTTCAGCCATCTAACTAAAAACCCATTGACTTCCAGACGAGGGAACAGGAAGTGAAAAAATGCTAACTCATTTCCATGTTTTAGGACTCATTCCTTCAGCATTCTATAATGTTTACCATGTTCACCATTGTTTTGTTTGTTTAGCGTGTTTGCATGCTAACATTTGATAATTAGTAGCCTACTAAAGACTAAATACAGCTGGGGCTGATGGGAATGTAATTAGTTTTGCAGGTATTTAAACCAAAGTGTTGCACAAATTGAGATTTTGAGGTGCTAGATGAAAGTGAGGATATCACCAAAGTGATTACAATTCATCCTGAGGGAGACATGAATGTCTGGACCAAATTACATGGAAATTAGTGTTGAGATACTTCACTCAAGTTGACAGACCATCATTGCCCTCCCTGAAGCCATACTACTAGAGTGGCTAAAAAGGAAGTAGTATGATGTTCTTATGGGGAAGGTCAAGACGGATGGTTGGGTCAGTTCAGTACAGACGATCAATGTTGGTTTGTAGTCCTCATACTGAAATAATTTCTTTCAAAATTACCTATAAAACTGCACCAAAAATTACTCATATGAGTGTTTTCTGATGAGGCTACTGTATAGTTAAGTTAAGGAGACAAAGACTAGATGGTTAAGGTTGGAGAAAGATGCAAAGATGAAACAAACACAAGACTTTCAACCAGGAGATCGGTGTTTGTGTCTTGAGTCACGTGAATCGTAAGTATCATTAGTCCCGTGAGTCGCTAGTCACTGAAGTTAATGTCAATCACGTTGTGTTGCCTAAACTTAACTTCCTGTGAAAAAGGTAGTTTATTTTGAAAGGACACTATGCATGTAACAAGCGTATATTGTCATGTAGAGTAACGCTAGAGGGTTACCCTGTGCGTCGGTCTCCGATGCCCAAGCGGCGGTATTTGCCGAGTTGGGAGCGAGAATGTGTTGAAACTTATGACGAAGTATTTCCACTACTGCTTACGACTTTCACTGTTGGTGTCAGGAACTTCTTGCAGTTGGTCTATAGGCTACAACCTGACAGTCTGGATTAGATGCAGAAGATTGAGATGGCTTTCCAGACTGCAAGCATACATATTAAACATTTTAATCAAGTTTTCAATTACCGTTTCTTTGGCTGCAGCACCTCCTGCAGCATTCCTTCCTCCTGAGCCTCGCCGTCAGCCAAATGATTGTCTGGTGAGCTGGACAGCGGAGCAAGAAGCTGCAGGATATGAGGCTAAGTCCCCATTCTCTCTCTCCCTCCCTCTTTCTTTATTCACAGTAATCCCCAAGAGCCCCGGATGATAATGGGTAATGGATACCCAGCCCCCTCCCTTCAGGAAGCACACACACACACTGAGTGGCGATGCTGAGGGCGCAGGTTCCTGTGTCTAACATCCTGCGTCCCTGGACCTTGTATCCACGGCGATTAGCTGGCTAACAGGATTACCCCGTCCCCCATTTCTCCATCCATACGTTCCATCATTTGTCATCCTCTCCTCCTGTGGTGCAGGGTTTACCTCCCTTGCCACAGGTAGCTGTTGGGGGAAATGAGACCGTAAATACCGAGGTGTTTAAAAAGGGAAAAGTTCATGAACAACTTTCATTGCAAAAAAAAGTCAAGAGTGACTCGACGAGTCAGTTATATTTGACTCCTGCTGCGGTGTTATCAACACTTTGCAAAGCTTTCTGTTCCTGCTACAGTGGAGAGAGAAGTATGGCAGCGTTACTGTGCCCCGAGTTGTACAGTACGTCTATATATATTTGACAGTAAACTATTTTTTTTCAGTTAGTTGTACAAGAAATGTTTGGGTGTTCTCCAAACTCTAAGCAGAGCTGGTTTGGTTTCAACTGCATTTCAGCTTGGCACACGAGAGGGCAAATGATGCCGACTTGACGGCTCGTGTGGCAAGTTGACAAAGCAGCACTCGTACCAACAGCATTGTGAACAATATGGACTAATGAACACTTATTTCATTTAACTTTTTTTGGGGCTAAATCCAATTGGAGTACTGTACTGACTCTGCCAGCACTTCAAAGCTGTGAAAAGATTAAATTAAACTTTACCACAACATTTCTTTAATGTGCTGATCAGAAGAGACGGTAGGAGATTATTGGCTGTCAAACTTTGAGAAATCACACAGTTGTCGAGCGTTGCTGCTTCTTGATCAAACTGGTTCGGTTTAGGAGCAGGAAATTATGTGACAGCAGAACAAAAGGCCTCTAATTTGATAATTTGGGGATGATTATTCGCCTTTAAAGCTGAGTAGCATCGATGTAGCAGAGGAAATTAATTCCATGACTGCGTTAAATTTGGCCAACAGGTGAAATATAAAGAGAGAAAAGCAGAGGGCTAAGAACAGAGCCCTGTGGTACTCCACATTAAACCAGATCTCATGGGATGCCGTATAAATAACACAACATTAAAAGGTCATTTCGCGTGTCAGGAGAACGCATTTTAGCCTTTTTGTGTGTAATTTTCACGCCACACAACAAAACTACGGCAACAGACACAGTGAAGTTTAGGTAACAGAACCACTTAGTTAGGTTTATGAAAAACATCGTGGTTGGGCTTAAAATAAGTACGTAAATATAACAAGACTGCTGCCATCGTGAGTTCTCTCAGCACAATCAGAGACAGGACCAATTGCTGCAAACGTTAACGGTTTTTATTTACAACTGGTCACTAACTCATTTAACACAAATTTAAAACTTGGACGATGCACGTCTGGCCTCCTGGTCTCCCCGCCGCACGAGGTCCAGCTGCTTCCAACTTACACCTCAAACAAAACTCTTTTTCTACTCTCTGCACGCTACTGCATTTAAAGGGAGAGTATGATTAGACAATGCGCACCAGCTGTGTCAATCACCTCACCTGGCACTGCTCTCATGTGCCTTCCCCACCTCTCTCTCTCTACTGCAGCTGAATACCAACCACGCCCACCTCCACAGTAAACTAAGTGAAATACTGACGGAAGCAACGTAGCAGAAATACGGAAAACAAGTCACAAATGTCACGAGCATAACTTCAAAATAACTCAACAAAACTTTGGGACACGAACGCCGGTCTCCTGATTGAAAGTCCTGTGTTTGTTGGACCCATCCACCTCCCCTCCCTCCCACCATCTGAAGTGACGCCGAGGGGTCTGACGACGCGTCAGTATGTGACGAGTTGTGATGGACAGAATAGATGAGTGAAGAGAGAGATTAAAACAGGAAATCGAGGGGGGAGTATAAGTAGACAGTAGTTGTCGACCTCACGTAAATCACCACGTGCTGCCAGCTGCAGTCAACTGCTAGTGGAACAGTGTTGCTATCCACACAAAAAGATTTATTCAGCTTTTTTCTTCTCTTTACATTTGTGTGGCGGAGGATTGGGGGGGGCCAGAGGAAGGTTGGGCGATGGATGAAAGGCAGCACTGTGTTGCTGCGTTGACCCAACCCGGTGGTCGATATCCTAACCGAGACAAATCAAACGCCCCCCGATGTCCAGTAGCCCGGGGCCATTCCACGCATTTCAAAGGGCTTGGATCCCAAACCTTTGCAGAGGCATGAGCAACTCCTTTTAACCGATGCCCGGCAGCAACAACCCGCAGAGCCGCGGAATATTTCTACTCGTCCACAGTGGGTGCCCATACTCAAATTGCTCTCCATCAGGTAGCACGTTCACGGGTTTCATAACCTGGTGAAATGCACATTTCCCTGGTCTCTCCTGCCTTTGTTCTTCTCTTCTGAGACAGATGACGGGATCCTACCAGCTGTGGAAAGTGGAGAATGGCCTAACTTTCACACAGCTGGATCAGCACCCCCATCGGGCTCTAGCCTGCCATCGCAGCAGACTACACCTGGCAGCTGATTTGTTTTTGAATGTCAGGGTGATTAAACACAATTGCATGACTAAAAATACTAAAGGCTTAAAACTAGGTTTTAACACAAAGCCTCTCTACCAGGGTACACGCTCTTTATTTTTTTTTTTTTTAATTGATTGCCTGGGAAATCAGTACTGAAGAGCAGAAGCCACCAAATTCACAACTTCCATGTTTCCCAGCCCAGTCGCCAGGAAAACACGTTGGCATTGGCACACAAACCAGGAATATGTTGAATGTCAACGTTTTTGCATTCGATCAGAACAAGTGACGTAGTTTAAAGAGTGAAAAGAGACACTGGCGGGCTGGAGGGGAGTTGGACGGGTCCAACAAACACATGGTTTTCATCCAGGAGACCGCTGTTCGTGTGTCACGTTACAATCAGCTGTTCGTTCCTGTACCCTGTTCACAACGTTCAGTGTCATTTTCACTGTAAAAACGTAGTAGTTTTAAGCCCAACCATGTAGTTCTTTCTCAAAACCTAACTATAGTGGTTTTGTTGCTTTGTTATGGTTGTTGCGCTACGTTGCTGCGCTACGTTGTTACGCTACGTTGTTACGCTACGTTGTTACGCTACGTTGTTACGCTACGTTGTTACGCTACGTTGCTACGCTACGTTGTTCAGTTACGTTGTTACGGTACGTTGTTCAGTTACGTTGTTACGCTACGTTGTTCAGTTACGTTGTTACGGTGATAATTGTCATCCTGTGAGACCAGGTTGTCATAACATAATCATCATATCGAGATCCAACATTTTTATGTGAGAGGGGGAAAAAAGAAGGAAGAACATTTTTTTGTTTTACATATTTTTTATTAATTATTTTTTTTTTGTTATTTTTTATTATTCTAGGTGTTACATTTTTTCTTCTGAAAGCAAAGCTGTTTTGACAGCCTACATTTTGGATGTTGGAGCGTGATCACATGAACACAGCTTACACGGTAAGCCATATAGACGAACAGATATTAAAAAGTTGTTTCCTCCAGTTACTCTGAAGACGTTAACCCTTAGGTTTATGTTTAGGCGTATCTACTCTGTGGTCACTGTTTGGTTAATAAATGCAAGTGTGAGATAATGTTGAGATAAACCTGGAGTCTCTCAGGACAAGGCTTAGTTCAAGGCTAAGATAATGAAGTGTAAATGTCTTTAATGGAGATAAATTAACTTAAGACACATGCTGCACTTAGACTCCACTCTGAGGACTAAAAGCATCCTCTGGATAGTGATTCTGTGCACAGACGCCTCTTAAAGCTGAGAAGGACCGAGAGAGAAGTGATGGACACACGGTTGTTCGGAGACAGAAAAATCACTGAGCCTAAAGGTGTCATTCATAACTGCCCCGTACCTCCCACATGGCTGCGTAGGAGAGAACAGCTCAGATATATCTATGGATCACACGATGACAAATCCACCAGCAGCCCACGCTGCTGTAGCAGTATCGACACCGTTGGCAGCGTGTTCGCTCTGAGATTGATGAGTTCAAGATAAAGTGATCTATAGGACTGACATAACGCAGAGAGTTCTTTCACACCAACCGGCTCACTTAGTGTGAAATAACAGCGTGCTGTCTGATCTGTACTGGGACAAATCATGTAGAGACAATCTCTGCTTCGCAGATACCAGCGTCATAGATAATAAGCATGGCATTTTCCTGACAGCAATTAGCGCTTCCCTCATGTCATGTTGTAGAGCAGAGATTAAGCTCATCATTGTTTCTGCTAGCAACAAATAAATGTCTATTTCATTCCAAATAATCACATTTTTACTGGAAATATTTCAATTTCACAGGTGTTCTGCTGACTGTAAAGGCTGATAACACAGTTTCACCAAGACAGCTGTGGCCAGCCTTGCAAAAATGATGTTCCCATACAACTGAACTGCATTCTCAATTACAATTCGAGGGAAACGTATTTTCTTCTGGATTACAGTTGCGGTTTTAAACAGTTTTAAACACGTGGTTACAGTTGTAAATTGAAACAAAACAAAAGCAATAAAACTACTAGGTTAGGTTTAGTAAAAAAACAAAATGTTTTGGCTTAAAATGACTACATTTGTTACGTTATTAAACTCTGGACGTAAATTAAAACAAGTGAACATTGACTTTTAGTTTCAAATGGGACATAAACAGTGAACTGTGAAATATCGCTCCAAAGTTGAGCGCATGTGCCAAGCGGCGGCGTTGTATTTCTGTAAAATAACCGCAGTTTTGCCGACACAGCTGTATCAGGAAGCACAGGCTCTACTACAGTCCACTCCTGTACGACAGCATTTCCATTTGAATATGAGCTAAATGTTTCATTGCGGTTGATTTCTTTGTGTAGAGAACGATTGATTCATTTGATTGGAAACTCTTACAATCATTTCAGTGATTTGTTCCTTTCAGCTTTTTATGAATACAGACATTTTGACGCCATTATAGCAATCAAGGTTTTTCGATTGTAAAGCGACACGTCTGTTTCCAGCTTGAGTGGAAGACCTGTTCTCTCTAAAAACCTTTATTACCATATTATCTGAGACAGAATACATTATTGAATCATGTTGGCCTTTTAGAGCACTGTGAGGAGCCCCAGATTTAAATTTGATTAGTGCCATTAAATATATACGGTTGGCTGTGATATTGTGTCTGTTATGTGTGGGCTACCCTGCTTATTCTGTTGCCACCCTGACCCAGACCTCAATAAGAAATAGACAGTAAGAAACAACTAAAACTGACTGATATGAGTTAACAGAAAGATCTGTTGTTGTTGGCCAATAAGGTTTGGACAGGATCCTCTGGAGTCGTAATGCTGCATTTACTTCACATCCTACAGACTGTAAGTATAGAGAGGCAGAACGTTCACATCAACCTCCATATTGAATTTATATCAGTAATCTCTGACAGCTACAACATTGGTGAAAGGAACTACACAAGTGTCCACTATGGAAATCAAATCCACACAAATCCAATCAGTGGAGCTAATTAAAACTGAGCCGTACAGCCTGCAGTATGTTTATATCTGATGGCACTCTGAGGCGTCCAGTTATGATGTTAGAAGAATCTGTTAACACTCTTTTAACAAGATGTTTTCACTTTCTATCTGTTCTACTGGAACGACGTGAAAGCAGCCAACAGGTGAAAAGATGTTAAATCACCCGTAAAACAGAAGATCCGATTGTTCCAGGATCGAAAAAAAGGTCAAGCCAGAGATGATGATTTCTGAATAAATGGAAAGAAGAAGTAAAGGCAAAGCTGGAAATGAAGCTCTGAGCAGGAGGAGATGGCAGAAATGAACCCTTAGAATGATAAAAGCAAAAGATGAGAGAAAAAGACGGACGCCAAGAGTTGCCGTGGTAACTATTTCATTCATCCCATCAAGTTCATTTTTTCAGTATTTTGACAGTACAGTCTTTTTGTAACAGCATTTTATTTATCTTGTTGGATAACATAATTACCTCGTTAGAGAAAACAAAAGATTATTCTTTTTGGGATACAGACATATTTATCTTAAGAAATACATTTGTTTTCTCAAAATAAACACCATTTTTTTTAATCTTGATAATGAGGTAATGAAACCGTTGTGATATAACAAAAATATTGAAAAAAAAAATGGTCATTTTGGGATCAAAATATTTTGAAACTAATAAGGGATGTCAAAGTTAACGCAATAATAACGCAAATTTGTTTTAACGTCACTAATTTCGCATTGACGCAGTCGATGTTTCGGAGGTTGTAGTGAGCTCAGTTTTAAAGTTAGAGTTAAGATACTGGTATCATATATGAAACTAGAAAACATAAAGAATCCTTAAAGATAAATATTTAAATCCATCTTTAAAGATGCGTCAACAACAGACAATATCGAAGAACTGATCTCACATCACGCGCAGCAAATGTCAACTGATAAAGCCAATCTTTAGGTTGTAGGGGGCTCAGTTTTAAAGCTGGAGTGAAGGAGGTAGTTCCTCTTTTAATTCAGACTTAATGATCCAGGAGTTCTGCACATTTAAAACGTTGTAACTGTAACCAGAGGAGCTGTGCTCAGTGGAGCGGCTGGTAAAAGCACATTTACTCTGTATGTTTAAGAGCTGAAGTCCAGATCTAGATGTGTGTCTCACACTCCAGAGTGCATCTGTACAGCTGCATCAGAGTAAAGATGTGAAACGGACAAAGACAATCAGAATTTCGGAGGTTTCTCCTGATCCACAGCAGTCTAATTTATCACAGAAGCAGAAAAACAAACAAACAAAAAGCCTCTAAATCCTTCGGGGAAAAAAACACTTCACACTTAGTTGTCCCGCACTTAGCCTGTATCATCCTCATTAATGCTCAGACACATAACATGTCGAAGTAAAACAAAGCACAAGGCATGAAATCAAGTCAAAAATGTGTATTCCGTGCTAATTTTTAGTCGTTAATTTCAATTAAACTACTGCTACAATGGAACATGAAACCCTTTTGGTCATTATTTTCCTTAAAAGGGCGGGTCCATTATTATTATAATTTTTCTTGAAATAACTGATATTGATTTTTTTAGGTGTCTAAAATCTGTTTTTCTGCTGCTCCCGTCCACAGCTGCTTTACCTTGAGGTCAGACAGCTCTTTCTGACGAGGAACTGAAGCCGTTATATCCCTCTGTTCAAAGCCACCAGACTCCATTCACAAAAACAGTAATTTTACCTTTCAGAACACGGGAGTACACATACAACCCCTCTTCAACAAAATCTGAACTAACCCTTTCAGTTATTTCCAAATGTTGACTCAGCTAGTGCTAGCGTTCACATTATTCCTAACCTTATTGATCAGCTTACTGTGGTAACCTACGTCACTGCTTTCTGCTAACGGCTGAGTGGACGTTTCCATTCATAAATAACGCAGATGGACCCGCCCTTTAAAAGCAAAAGGTTGCATCTGCCATCATGTTAATGCGAAACATTCAAGAGTTGTTGTTTGTGATCCTTGAATATGAAGTTAAAACACTGCAGCTTCCCTCCGACATGCATTCATTTTTGATCGTGGTGCTGATACAGCTGACATCACTGAGGTGAGTGTGTGTGTGTGTGTGTGTGTGTGTGTGAGATTAAAGAGAGTGGTTAATGATTTAAGAAGACTGCGGAGTCGAAGCCAGACGTCTTTGATGTGCTGAAGGTTGCTTTCAGAGTGGAACCGCAGGTGTTGCTAGACCTCTATTTGTCTTTCAGTCAAGCAAACATCAGCTCAGTGTAGAAAAACAAAGTCTGGACAGTTATACACATGGAAACTGAAAAATTCACGTACCAAACATGCAAGCACAGAAACTCCTGCACACACACACACTTTTATGCGACCTGTGTGACTCGTTGGAATGAGACGACTGCTTCAGTTCGACCCTGGATTCACCAGAGTAGCTACTGTTCTGGCTACCACAGTGTGTGTGTGTGTGCGCGCGGTGTCAAGGCTAATGTGGCGTACGGTGACATTCTGATAAATCTCCAGGCGGCCGGCGCTCTGCCCTTTCACAGCTGCTGACTATGTTAATGGAGAGTGCAGATACAGGGTCTGCTGGCTCTCTCTCCGGTCCGTCCCCCCCCTCTGCAGATACTTACAGTAGAGATGGATTCGATATGGAAGTTGATAACAGCGTGCAGCGTGCTACCTGTAGGACGCAGCCTTGAAAACAAAACCCCAAGCCCCAGTAAAAAATGATCCATCTGGTCATGGCTGCAAAACCATATTCACAAGTCAGCTTCAAGGCCGGCCCACACTAAAAGATGTTTCAGAGCTTACCAGATGTGTAAAATGTGAGAGAGCCCACACATAACGACGTGCTGTGGAGAGAACACACACTAACAGATTCATTCATGAACAACAAGAGTCCGACAAAAAAAAAAAAGAAATCTCACAAAATCTCTCGCAACCAAACGTGTCTTTAATGTAAACAAACATGGCGTTATTAAGACAACGAGCAGGAAGACTTAGCGACAAAGAACGTATATTGTCAAGAAGTGAAAATCAGTTGGTCGTTCCATTGCAACATCAGCGCCCAGCAGCAAACGCCTCCGCCATTTTGGACTGAAAGCGACTACCGGACGCCAGTAAAACATCCGCCTACAAAGTGACGTACAAAAGTAAAACTAAATTATTTCTATGCTATTATCATATTCTACCAAAATGGCCTGTGTTGAACAATAAAAAAATATAAATATAATAAGCGTTTTCAGTCCAAAATGGCGGCAGCGGCTGTCAAAAATACACCAGAGCTTCGTCTCTGCTTCCATACTCTTTGTTAGCGTTGTTAGTTTTTACTTTGTGCTGAAAATTGACGAAGGATGGATGGATGAAGTCATGGAGACACGTTAAATAATCAGGGGGATGTAAAAAAACACTCTTAACATAGCTCACACCACAGGAACATCTGGAAAGATCATCTTTAGAACCATTGTTGGGAGAAATCAGGCCCAAAATCGGCTTGATTCTCGTGTGGTGTGTACCCGGCATTAGCTCATTTAAAGATTAGCTAAAAATACTGAAAATGAGAAAAGCCTCTTGTGAATGTGTTGAGTGGTTCACAGACATCAAAGCCAGCGCTCCTTTCATCATCATTTACACCTCTCCAAATGTCAAACGTCTCTTCTGTTCTTCCATTCTCTTTATTGTTAGCCCTCGTTTTCTTCTTTGTTTTCTGCAGAGAGAAAATAATGTTTTCTTATGATTTCATAGTGCGCACATAGGCTACTATATGTGTAGTTGATGAGATAACATAATAAGTTCCATCAGCCATTAACTGAATTATATTCTGAGAATGACAATCTGTTGTCAACTAACCAGTGGACGGGACGCGGCTGGCTGCAGCCGTCAGATGCCAAACAGTAATGTGGTATTAATAGCTACAAACAAACTTGGCATCCAGATGATTCTGTAGTCAATCAAACCACCGGAGCGAGAAATACTGCAGTTTAAATGAACAACAAACGCATCGCCCCAACACTCTCGTGTGTTATCATCGTTACAGTCGAGTCACATAGCTCAGCATCTGTTCTCCTGAAAGATAAACAACCTCTAAACTGCAGGACTTTCAACTTTTAACACCAGCGCAGGTTTGAAGGTGTTCTGAGCATCAGAGAGTCTTCTGTCCATCTGGATCCACAATATTCTGTCCAATACATGATAAAAAAAAACACAACATAAATCCACTTATCCATACAAAAATGATCTAATGTCTCTCCGTACTCTATTTGTAATGTGAAAAAAATAGTATCAATAATTTTTTTTTTTTTAACAATCTTTTAAACATTTATTATTATTATTATTTCTTGTTTGTCATGTACCACCTTTTATAACTAAGAAACAGAGTGACAACTTGGGATAATATATATTTTTTAATAATTATATGATGAGTTGTTAAATGACCTTGTTTCTTTAAAGATTGTTTTTAAAAAAGTATATTGATATTTGGTGTTCAACATTTTCTTATAACATGAAGGTTACAAGACATTCCCTCAAAATACTCCCTACCTATATATATATATATATAAATAAATAAATAAATAAGACAATGGGCTGTTTCAGTTGACATTTGCTGTGCGTGATGTGAGATCAGTTCTTGGATATTGCCTGTTGTTGATGTGTCTTTAAAGATTTATCTTTCAGAAAAAAAGATACTTCTCTGTTCCACAAATGTAGTGATAAATGCTTGAGAGGAACAAACTGGTGCTACGATAACAACTGATGCAACAAAACCTGTAGCGAATGACTTTATTCATGACAAACAGTTGTTGAGACTAAGGCTAGCCACTATGTTTTTTTAAACGTATGGTCTCCATTATGGTCACATTCACCTCGCTCTCCTCATCTTAAACAGACATTCACATGTTTCTAGAGCAAATGCAGGCCAGTCGCCGTGGGAAAAAAATGTTGGCATTGGATGTTTCTGCAAACCAGGGATACGTTGAATGTCAACGTTTTTGCATTTGGTCAGAGCAAATGATGTAGTTTAAAAAGCGAAAAGAGACACATTGGGCCAACGGGAGGGGAGGTTGTTGGGTCCGACAAACACAAGGCTGTCATCCAGGAGACCGCTGTTCGTGTCCCGTGTGTCACGATACAATCAGCTGTTTGTTTGTGTCCCGTGTTCACAACGTTCAGTGTTATTTTCACTGTACAAATGTAGTTTTAAGCCCAACCATGTAGTTCTTTCCTAAACCTAACTAAAGTGGCTTTGTTGCAAACCAGGTTTTTTTTTCTAACCTTAACCAAGTAGTTTTGTTATCTAAACCTAACCAGTTGTTTCACAACGTTAACCACGTGGTGTAACGTTATACGAGGCTGGTATGAAACAGATTTTTGGTTCAGAAACATTCAACGTATCCTTGGTTTGCAGAAATGTTCAATGCCAGCATTTTATTTCTGGCGACTCGGTTGAGCAAATGACCCCAAAACACACCAGAAAATGCATCGTGCATGTGTTTAATGTATATATCTGACCCTTCCCAGCAAATGGAGGAGGAGAGGATTGTAGCCAGAGGCACCAAAGGCAGATGCGTCAATAATGGAAAGACAAGGGTGATTAGTCACCGCTGAGAGAAAAGGTAAAGGAGAGAAGGAAAGAGGAGGTAAAGAAATGAAGCAGGGAGATGAGAGGAGAGAAAAGGTGAAAAGTAAGGCTAAGAAGTGGTTAAAACATGACAGAGGTAGATGAGAGAGAGGGAGCATGATGGGAAAGACAAAGAAGGAGAGAAGATGAAGGAAAATGAGATGAAAAAGTGAGTGAAGAGGGTGGAGAAGGGTGGAAGGAGAAGTATGAAATAGGTAAAGGTGCAGAGCAGAGGTGGTGTCTGAATCCTTGAGGGTTATTCAACATGTTCCATCTTATGACCCACACTCAGCCTTGAAATAGACTTCTTTTCATAAGTCATTGTGCCCTGTGAAAAAACACCCATTTCTTGTTCCTGTACGTGTCAGCATGTGTGCAGCAATACAGAGCTCACATCATGCTGTGTGCAGACTATATAATTGGAATAATCGAGGAGAGGAACAAAGTCACTCGTAATTTTCTTCATATTAATCCATTGTGCACTCTAAGTATTCAACGTTGCAGTTGCTATGTTAAGATATGTAGTGCACTCCGAGCCACACCAGTAATGTACCCAAGTGAAGTGCTGAGTAGATTATAAAAAGGAACAAATTGCCTTGTAATTGTCATAATGTCAATGCATTGTGCACTTTAAATATAGACGATTTCAACGTGTTCTCATCTTCACATACTGACGCTTTTCTTTCTAACGCACTGGGTAGCCCAGCGCCTCAAGCTATGACGCTCCACTACGGTCGCAGCAAACACGTGTGAACGTTGTGAATTCATAGAAAAACCACTTGCTTATGTTTAGGCAACAGAACCACTTAGTTTAGGTTTAAAAAGAAACATCATGGTTGGGCTTAAAACTACTACGTTTTTACAGGGAAAATGACACTGAACATTGTGAACACGGGACACGAATGAACAGCTCTTTAAACTACGTCACAACAGCACTTTCTCTGAGCGTTTACTGTTGCCGCGGATGGGTTGACATTGCAGTTAGTGTGTCACTTAATACGGTATCGGTATCGTACTGCCAACGGCCGTGACAAAGCCTCGGTATTTGACGCTAGGTTCTTGTACTGAAAGTTTGGAACCCCTTGGTGAGATATGTATGCAGGGACAGATTAGTAAAGATTGAAGATAAAGATTGTCTTTAGCCTGCTAGAGGATCCATCGATTTAAGAGGGCACTCTTCTTCATAGGTCTTTCCTTTAAGTGTTCAAAAACTCAAACAACGGAATAAAATGCATTGGATTTGAAGTGATTCCAACATACTGTACATGTGAAACAGAGCCAGATGTGGGTGAGTCTTTTTGAAGTGGACAAGCTAACTCTCATATCTCCAAGTGCTCAGATCCTGATAAAAAAAAAAAAAAGCTTGAAAAAATGTGAGAGACTTTGTCCTCACAAAATTCAAGTTTGGTACAACTTTTTCAGAACTTTAGTACTTGTGCACGCTCAAAACTTGTCATCTAAACCAGACTTCCATGTTTGCAAACACTCCAGACTGTGAGAATCGCGGCATTGTGAAACATTTATGGGGTGTGTTTCAACCTATTCAGAGCTAAAGGTGTGAGCCTATCTGTATATCTCTTCATCTCTCACCTTGGTCTCACCTTCACATCCACTCAATAGATACTGAACCTGCTGTCAAAATGTGTTTCTGCATCTGTATTTGTGAACACACTTTTGATTGTATAACGGGAACACGTGTGCCTTTGTGAAGGAGTGTGGATCCACTGTGAGTAGGCGCTTTAATTAACACTTTAAACAAGTTTAATCAACAACAGATGACCAGTCTGACACTTCTATGAGCTCTACCTTTTTACACTTTGTCCTCCTCTATATTCTGTGGGAAACATGAGTAGTTTAAGCTTTAGATAAAGGTTTAGAAAAGGGGCAGATATGTAGTTTTATTCAGTAAACACAACACTGACGTATCTCCTTTAAAGATGATATTTAGCAAAACGTTGCCTATTTACATATCCAGCACATATGGAGCAACATTTCTGGTCATCTGGCAGAAGTACTAAGTCCAATATCTCCTATTTCTGGTCTCTTACTAACTCCTGAGAGAAATATCTTGCTCATTAGCTGCTAAATGCTCCACTTTCTGTGTGCTGTTTGATGCTGGACAGGTAGCGTGGTGGGTTTTCGGAGCTGCCTGCTGCTGCTGGAAACACTGATAAGAGCACCGAGAGTGAACTGAAACATGAAAACCAAAACAGTGACCTGAAAGTGTAGCTGAAACCAGGAGGTTACACTGAGGGGGAGCCCTCGTCTAATGAGTTTTGGGGGGTTGGGTAAAGGTGGGCTGGTTTACACAGATTATTACACTGTCCACAGTTTTCATTTCTTCAGTAGAAAGTCGTTCTAATGAAAACTACAGAGCGTGTGATCTGTGGATGTGGACTGTCCAGAGTAATAACGGCACTGTTTCTGGAAAGCACCTGATTTGATTGTTATCAGCTCATTAAATGTGCGTCGTTATAATATAATATTATAATCCTCATAGATGTGGGTCATTATAGGGCTTACTACGCCTACTAAGTTGTAAAAGTGAAACTTAAAAGTAGTTATTTTTGTGTATTAAACTCATATTTACCATGAGCACGCTGCAGTGAGGGCCTGACTGAGCTCCAGTGGAAAATAAAAATAAAAAATTAGAGTAAAAGACTGAAGCTCTGGGAGATTGCTTGCTGTTTATTATGGAGCTAAATGAAAGTAGGTGGCAGACGGGTGAGAGGCTTCACTGCTCTGAGATCCAACACCATTC
This sequence comes from Sebastolobus alascanus, assembly GCA_916701645.2. Classification (NCBI taxonomy): domain Eukaryota; kingdom Metazoa; phylum Chordata; class Actinopteri; order Perciformes; family Sebastidae; genus Sebastolobus; species Sebastolobus alascanus. The sequence continues at coordinate 1,215,124 of CAKAOJ020000036.1, read as the reverse complement.
ATCTGCATTAGGACCACTTATTATAAAGGCAGCCATTTATTTTCTCTGGCACTTTTTTTTCCTCTATTGAATAAGTGAAAGAGAAGTGAGAGAAAAAGGGGGAGAAAGGAGGGGAAGGAGAGAATTGATTTTGCAGGATGAATGGAGCTAATGCTGTATAATATTTATCTCCACTAGATTAACGAACCACCGGGCGCCCGCGAAAAAGAAAAAAAAGGGAAGCTTAATTGAACATCTCCAGCATCGCTCTTTTTCTGGCTGTCGCCGGCTCACTGCGTGCCCTTTCCTCTCTTTTCATCCCTCCCTCCTGCCAGGACTCCGACAGAACAGATGAAGCGGCTTGCAGTCATTCATCGATGGAGGAGAGAAATAAAGAGAAGATGAATAACGGCGGTTAAAAATGTTGGCGTTTTTATTACGATTGGCGCCGTTTCTGCGCAGATTTGCATTTGGAGCGTTTTTCAACTCCAATGAAGATGCACAAGAGCACACACACCATGGCACACCCTCGGGGACACACACACACACACACACTCTCAACATTCACACTGTGTGTGTTGCTCTAATGAGACAGGCAGCAGCCTGTCAGCAGTGTGTGAAGAGCTCCACTGCTGTTAATAAACTACACACACACTACCTACTATCATACATTCAACAGACTCTGAATACTAATTGTACCTGGGTTATTTTAAGCACAAGTGCGACTACACACACACACACACACACACACACACACAGACTCACCTACACTTGTTGAGTTAAGCTTAAACGTCTCTATGCAACCATGTACATGTTCATCATCACATGGAGTGATATGAATAAAAAATGAATCAAAAATTTGAGTTTCAGAGACTTTGTTTCCTGCATTCTGGAGACAAATATTCATCAGTTTTTACTTATTTTTGCTCCTGCTTGAGTATTTCTTTCTCTTAGTACTCTCCATTTCTCTCTCCTTCTCTCACTCACTGAAGGTCCTGCCAGACACAACGTGACAACGGCACCACTGAGCTCTGAAACCCGTTATTTCTAACGGCTTGCGCCACGCCATGTCGGCTTTTCGCTGCATCGAGCAAAGCCCAACTTTGGGCGCTGCACGCTGTGGCGAGCGCAGCTTAAACATGAGCATAAACATAGACCGCTCTCTTCCACCAGGAAACGACAGTTGGTGTAACTCTATTGTCGTCCGGCTGGAAACAGTAGGGATTATACACACTGCTTCCAGAAACAGGCTAAGATAACGAAAAGGAAAAAAAAGTGTGACCATTTGCCATAAATTGGGAGAAATATGGGAGATAAAAACGGGAGTTTCCCGGGAAAATCGGGAGGGTTGGCAAGTAAGGTCCACAAAGTCCGACAGAGTTTTATTAAACATTTTATTATATTTTATTCTTTGAATTTGGCGTAATGGATTGAGAGAAGTAAGTGGAAGTCGAATGTGTCAACAGAGCTTTTGTGAATCGTGGCTAGTTTGTGGGAAGGATTCATTATTGCCGTTATTGAAGTGGTTGATAAAAGGTTGCCAGATCTGTCTTCACTCCCTCTCAATGAGAATTTTCCAAATGCAGGTTCTGCATGACGTCTTTCATAAGGGCAAAGAGCCCGTGCTTCCTTCCAGTCGGTTTATTCCTTTTACAGCCCCCCAAAAAAACATGTAGAATTACGTATTTGCTAAGAACCAAAATAACCCAATTACTGTTGGTGTTAAAAACACCTTTGAAACTTTGGCTTCAGAGACCAAACTCGACTATAATACCAGCGATGCTGCGGGCTGTCGGATTTATCTCACAGTAACACTCATGTTTCTGTTCTATCTGACTTTCCCTTCTTCACAGATGACTTGGTGTAAACTGAATGCAAACTTTTCCTGTGGTAGACTCTCTTTTCTTCCGCTGTGTTTTCTCTCTGTCTCGCTCACACTGTGATGATGATGACATTAGGACAGGGCGTCGGGGCTGCAGGGTGCATTTCTCTTTGCTGTTGTCCCTTAAGCAAATGAAAGGCAGCGCTTGCATCACTCTTTCGTCTCTCCTCCCACTCTCTGCCCCGCTGGATATACTTTGATCAGCCGTAATGAATCTTTCACTTACGAGCAAAATGTACACACTTGGCTACATTCCCTTTAAGAGCTCTTTGTTCTTACTCCTGTATAAACACAATTATGTTGTTGTAATTACTTCATTTCATGCTGCTCAGGACCTTTTGAAGTGGAAGGCCTTATAGCTGGGTCCCAATAGGCTTAACACATAAAAGGTAGGCAGTGATCTTCGAACACACAAAGTTAATGTTGCATCTTTTAGGAGGACAGTTTTAAGTTTTTGGACACGGAGGACTCGGGGTTGGGGATTAACGTGCAGTCAGCGCTGGAAGGGGGAGATCAGATGAGACTCACTGGCTGGTGGTCACATAGGGTACGACATATGGTAAGCCGATTCAACATTTAATAGCTAGACAGGATATTCATTAGAGATATCTGAGGCACTAGAACCACGTTGTGTAGAAGTTTTACAAATATTACATCTTCATACAAAGAGCAATACTTGACTATTATCAGTTTTACAAACATATAATGTACAATGGTGGCCTATGGGAAAATGAATGATGAAATGAAAAAATGTATTGCAGTATTGTAGTCAGTCACTTTTACAAACTGCCAACAACTGCTGCACTGCATCCGGTCCTATAAATACATGCATTTATAATAGCCAGGAGCGTCCCTGAGGAGCATCTGGGTACATACACCCAAGACTTACAAACATACATATGGTATATGTATTTCAGCTGAGACCTGAGAATATGTTTCTAGACGATGGTCCAAGAGGAGTTGGAGGATGTTGTTGGGGAAAAGGACATTTTTGGGACTGTAAGTGGCCTCAGATGGATGGATGGATGGATGGATGGATGGATACGAAGTGAGAAGAGTGGATCCATGCATGCTCAATGTGATCTCATCCATACTTGTCATATTTTATCTTGATGCTGAAGGTTCACGCGTGGTTAATGTGAAACAGTGGTGGTTAGGTTTCGGCAACAAAATCCCTTGGTTAGGGTTAGAAAAAACACCATGGTTTGGGGCAACCACACCTCCCTCCCGCCCTTAGAGGACTTCTCGTTCTTAATACTACATCAATTCCTCTAAAAGCATCTAATAATTAGTTGGTTGACAGCCTGGTGCATCTCATACAGACGCTAAAGTATGCTTTGTGCTTCGGTGTTGAACCCTGTCTCCTGCAAAATTACATTCCCATACAACTAAACTGCATTCTCAATTACGTGTCGGGGGAAGCGTATTTTCTTCCGGATTATGGTCGCAGATTCAACGTTGTAAATTGAAACAAAACAAAAAAAAACAACAAATCTATTTGGTTAGGTTTAGTAAAAAAAAACATCATGGATTGGCTTAAAATGACTACGTTTGTTACGTTAAAATAAGTGAACTTTTAGTTTCACACGGGACATGAACAGCGGTCTCCTGGGTGAAAGTCCTGTGTTTGTTTGACCCATCAATCAACCCGACATCCTCCCTCATTACAAACATATTTGTGACACATCAAAAACAATCCGCAACAAAATGCATTTCCCTCGAAACGTAAGTCACAATGCAGTTTCGTTGTATGGGAACACTGCGGGCTGCTGCCCGACCGTTAGTATTTGACGCCCTAGAAGTGAGACCAGGCCGATGATGCTATAAGGCTTTTTCCTCAACTTCAATCACAGATTTGGCTTCTCTCAACTCTGAGCTTTACATTAAAGAAAAGAGCTTTTAACCTCAGAGTGGTGTTGTCACCTCACTTTCCTTCACAGGAGAGAAGGCAGAATCTATTTACTTTTCTTTCCTTTTGGAACTAGATAAGTGAAAACCAAAGTCACCATGAAATATGGAGTTGATATTAAAAGGGCGAGAAGGTCAGCATTAAAATGTGTGTCTTCCTGAGCTTAGTTGTGAGGTTTAGTGGTACAGGTGGAGTTACTTCACAAAAATAGAAGTGTAATGGAAGGTCCCAGAAGGCCACGCAGTTTTTCTGCCTTCATTTAGTGTGAACATTTGTACACCACTAATGCAACAATTTAGAAAGGAAGCACTTTTAATAAAACATGATGCAGTCTAAGATAATACATGGAGGTTATGTCAAAATGAGCTCTACAGTGCACTGTGTTATTTAATTAGGCCAATAATGGTGTGTTGCCTTTTCTGCTGAGAGAGTCACCAGCTCTGATGGTAGGAGCTGAATTTATTTTCTAACATCTAACTAATACCCACTTTTGGACATCCATTATAGACAGTTTATCCCATCTCTTACCCATGACCACACTTTCTACGAGTTTTTATTACTTTTTTTCCCACGTAAAGTCTTGTAAGATACCACTCACCATTAGGTGTACAGTATATACAGTATTGACATTACAGTAATTAGCTCCGATGCAAAACATCTATGACAAGACAAGCACAGGTATAAATAATCAACGTGTCCTCAAACAACGGTTTGTGTGATATCTTACAAAAAGTTATTCTTCATTTTTTGAGTGCATTTTCCTACGAATGTCCAGCAACACGTGTCAGCTTCCGCTTGTTACATGCACACAGTCTTTTCAAAATAAACTTCTGTCTTCACAGGAAACAAGTAAGGTTTAAGCAACAAAACTACTTAGTTACGTTTAGGAAAATCATGGTTTGGGTTAAAATAACTACGGAAGTGGCGTTACTTAAGTTAAGTTACGTATTTTTCGTGCTTTTTCCTACGAATGCCCAGCAACACGTGACACACATAAAAATTCCACTCCAGTCTTTTTAAAATAAAACTACTTAGTTAGGTTTAGGAATATATCAACTTGGTTAGGCTTAGGCAACAAACTACTTAGGAAAAGATCAGGGTTTGGGTTAAAATAACTACAGAAGTGGCGTAACGTTGACATTTAGTTTCACATGGGACACGATTCCAGCCTCCTGGCCAAAATCCGGCGTTTTTTGACCCACCCATGAACCCCGACCTCCTTTCTACGAAGCGTTTGTCGCTCTTTATACTTCCTGGTTCATGGATTACCAACACTGTCTCACGGCAGTTCGTGAAAGAGTCATGAAATTTAATCTATTCGATTCATGTACAGACACAAATTTCCTATTTTTTTTCCTGACCCTCCAGCACATGTCAATTTCCGCTCCAGTCTTTTCAAAATAAAACTAGTTAGGTTTAGGAAAAGATCGCAGTTTGGGTTTAAATAACATCGACAAGTGGCGTTACTTAAGTACGGAAGTTACGCGACAAATAAATCAATTCTGACTTGTGGTTTACACGGGACACAAACACCGGTCTTCTGGGTGAAAGTCTGTTTTGTGACCCTAAAATTAAAGAGTAAATTTGACTGATAGCAATATTTATTTAGTTTTCAGATTTTCTATAGATATTGTGATAGTATTGATATGGTGACAGCCCTACTTGATACAAAATACAGAGATTGTTTTTGCACAAATCTAGCCGTGTTTCTCATGAGAAGACACAAGAATATATTAATATTCAAAGCAGGTATTTGGACAAAAATTCAAAGCTGTTATTTAGCATCGTGCTGAAGGGACTGTTAAGGTTGCCACTACTATTTCTGTGGGTTAATTGCTATGCATACACTTTATCCTTCGGGTTAAACCTCAGGATTTTCAGACTTCAGTCTGCAAACTTCTCCCCCAAACAGTGTGAATATCTAAACACAGAGGAACCTAAACATCCGAATGGCCCTCAGAGCTTTATATTGTTTTCTAAGTGTCAAAGCCCTCTGGCTATGAAAGACAAAAGTTTGATGTTGGCAGTACAAAGCATGCTGCTGACAAATGTAACTTTACTTCTCTTTGAGTTCAATATTTCAGTATTCTTTGCAGCTCTAAAATGTGCTGAATGTTTTTGTCTGTGAGCGTTTTTTCTCTAGTAGAGTCAATACGAGTGCCTCCTCTCAGTACATGAAACCATCAGTAAGTGTGAGTAAACAGGTTTGATACTGCGTTAGTGTTTTCCTCTGGGTGCGTTGGCTCAAAGACACGGATCAACGGCTCCGTAAAAGGGAAAAGCAGCCTGGCAAAAAATCACAAGGAAGGCTTTATGAAGCATATGAAGTACAAATAAAGGATTATTTTAATTTAACATGGAATTGCAAAGAAAATCAAACAGTTAAAGGAGCACAGCAGTGTGTTTTCAAGTATCTCCTTAATTACAAGTCATCTAAGCTTAACCTTTCTTTACTATTTTGAAATGCAGATTAAGGTGTTTTAGTTATTTATGTATTTACTGTCTGCTGTTTTATGCAGCAATTAGTATCCTCATTGTATTAAATTAATGTAGACGCTTTAATCTTAATCTTTAATTTGCTAATGTTGCATACGTCATCCGTGTTTCATTATCGTCACCTGCAGTTTAATTACAACAGGTCTAGTGAAACCCATATATCTCCAAACATGGTGATTTTTGTGCTTTCATACAAGTTGAATTCTACTCATGCTAATAAAATATTAATACTTGTCACAGCTGATGTGTGTGAAGCAACAGGGGAAGAACCCAAATGCAGATACAAGTGGAAATGAGCCAGTATACAACTGGGCTGATTAGGGAGAATGGGAAGCAGGTGAGCAGGTGGGCGGGAAGGTCAGATGACTGCAGGACTAATGAGGGGAAACTGGGAACAGGTGAGGAGGTGGGCAATTAATTGCATGGGTAAATATGCTGCTTTATGCAAATGTATGTATGTATTTATTACTGGAAATAAATTAACAACACAAAACAACAAACAATTGCAAAGTCTGCTCTGGATTATCTCAAAAATAATAAAATATCTTAAACAAAAATGTACGCAAACTTGATGATCTTCGTGATGCACAGACATAAACAGAACCAGAAACAGATCTGGTTTGCAGAATGGTTAGTTGTGATGCATAACGTGTACAGTAAGTGGTATATAGTTAATAGTTAATAGTCGCTTTAACCCACTGGACCAGTAGTTTTTCTCCTGTTTTTTATTTTTCTAGGTAGTAGAGATGGCTCAGGTGCAGACTTCTCCTCCTATTTGTTTGTGTATTTTGGGACGATTTAGTAGCTCCCCTCATGCTGTTTACACGTGTGATACTGAAGCAACTGCATCTATCTGTTGTTGCCTTGAAGGCTGTTGACCTCGGCCTTTTCTCTCACTCCATCTCTGTCCATCTCTACCCCCCTCCTCCTGTTCGTATCCCCCCCGCTGCCTCCTCACTCCACTTCTCTCCATCTATCCATCACTCCAGGCTGCAAGAGGTATAAACATTTCATATAGTGTGTGTCCGCGGGGCTACACATCTCCCCTACCGGAGTCCCATCGCTGCTCCAGCCTTGACCTCCCACCTCTCAGCCCTGCAGCGGTCAATCCGCACCACCAGCACCACCACCACCACGGTCAGACCAGGCAGGAGTTGCCGCTAATGGTTGACCTCGGCAGCAACTAGCCGGAAGGGAGTTAGCAGACGGGGCTAACTGGACTGCGATACCTTTGACAGAGCAACGGCTTTAGGAAAGAGGTTTGAGTGAAAGAGAAGAGCTGTTGGATGACTCTGCTCTCTGCTCTGAGAGCCTTTTGTTAAACCTCTCACTGTTTTGTTTTTTCATTCAATGCTGTTTTTAAAAAGTACAGTAATACAGCTTAATAATACAGGACAATTTGAGTTTTAAAGCGTGAAAATGACAACAACAACAACAGAGAACATTTTCAACAGCAAAATCCAGACAGGACAAATAATCTCAAAAGCAAAATCCCATCACTCACCATGATATTAGTTTAGATAAAATACTGAAGAGGTACTGAGATCCTTTACTTACAGGACCAGCGTGTAGCATTTAAGGGGATCTATTAGCAGAAAGGGAATAAAATATTAATAAGTTGGTTTTCTTTAGTGTATAATCTTTCTGAAATTACCAACACAGTCTCACGGCAGTTCGTGAAATAGTCAGAAATTTTATCTATTTGATTCGTGTACATAGACACAAATTTCCCCCTTTTTTTCGTGATGCTCAACACGACTTTCAACAACGTATTTTTTGTGCGTTTTCCTACGAATGTCCAGCAACATGTGATGCACGTGTCAATTTCTGCTCCAGTCTTTTCAAAATAAAACTACTTAATTAGGTTTAGGAAAAGATCGCGGTTTGGGTTAAAATAACTCTGGATGTGGCGTAACTTATGTACGGAAGTTATGTGTCTCCTGGGTAAAAGTCTAGTGTTTTTTGACCCACCCATCCACCCCGACGATTGAAATATTGTCTATGTACATGAATCAATACTTTAAATTAGTTAATTTCATTGGAAAATATTTTTTTCGTGAGCCGTTTATATCTACATGTTTCTACCCAAAACAGACAAACCAAACACTGTTAATGTTTTCTGCTTCGGCCAGAGTCGATAACGTTACTCGCTGCTGTCGCCGCCGCGCCCTTTCTGCTCCAAATGACCAACAACTGGAGAATCCAGAGAGGAGCATTCTCGTTTTGGCGTCCGCCGCCATAGTTCTTCTACATGTTTTGGCACATGGGTGAAGTTTCAGTTGGTTACAATCTGCAACCCCACCGCTAGATACCAACACATCCTACTTTAAGTATTTCATCATCATAAATTCATCAATACCAGAATGTAAAAAAACTCCATTTCGAGTCCTGCTTCCAAATTCCATTAAAGGACCAGTGAGTAGCAGTCAGGACTCAGTCAGTGCCTGCAACGCACAGATTTGGTCAATATAGAATAAATACAGTCAGCCCACAGTTCACATCTAACAGCATGAAGAAGGAACTGACTGGATCAGCTGGAGATTTCCTTCTTAATCAACCTATTTAGAATCAAACGTGACATTAAGCTAGTAACCACCTCACTAACTTGGAAATGCCTTTGAAAACAAAACTACTCTTAATGGGTCCCACCAGCTTCACAGTCAATTTCAGTTTAGCTCCTTCCTTTAAATGAGGCTCGTGGCCTCGCTGCTCCCTCCAGCTCTTGGTTCGGTGCCACGACTGGTATCACACCATCAATCGCGGTGTTCTTCAGTCTTTGTGTAGTAAATTAACTGGTGCATTTTTTAAACTCATGTGTTAAATGTCTTTTAGTAGGGCGCGGGCTCATTTAAACCACTTCATTTAGCTGCATTTCCCACATAGTGAGGAGCTCTCTGACAGCTGGAAGCTCAGCGTGAATGATTTACTGCTCTAATAAAACAAGTTGCAAAACCTTCTCTTTAAAATCAGGTTTTAATCATGAAACTGTACCACTGTCTGTAAGTGAGGACAAAAGCTTTGTGTTGATGTCCATGCCACTGGTATGTGAGGTTATCTGCAGGAATCTATCTACTGCCAAACATTTTAGATCAAAACTTCACCTATAAAAAGAATCTGAAAAGTTCTAAATTGTATAAATATCGGGTTGGAATAGTTTCTAATCAGTGGACTACCTCCGGGTCTGAGAAGTGAAGCCAATGCTGAAGTGCCTTAAACTTGCATTCTTTCTACCAGCCAGCAGGGGGCGACTCCTCTGGTTGCTAAAAGAAGTCTGATTGTATAGAAGTCTATGAGAAAATGAGCCTACTTCTCACTTGATTTAGTACCTCAGTAAACATTGTAAACATGAGTTTATGGTCTCAATCGCTAGTTTCAAGTCTTCTTCAATACAGCATGATGTTCATTTAGTAAATTATGGCCCCATTTAGAGTCAAATAGACAATAAAGCAGGGGATGCTTTAGGGCGGGGCTACCTTGTGTGAGACAGGTCGCTACAAGGTCGCGTTGTCCAGTCTGGGAGTTGTCCGTGTTTTTATCGTAGAACTTTAACCCTTTCACAGTGTGTTTTCACTTCATCAAAGTTAATATATAACAGTTCTGGTTGCCTGAAAATGTTTTATTCAGCGTTCAGCTCCAGTCATGAAATTTAATCTATTTGATTTGTGTACATAGACACGAATTTCACTTCTTTTTTTTAAGTGATGCTCACGACTTTCAACAACGTATTTTTTGTGCGTTCTCCTACAAATGTCCAGCAACACGTGACGCACGGGTCAATTTCCGCTCCAGTCTTTTCAAAATAAAATGACTTAGGCTTAGGAAAAGATAGCAGTTTGGGTTAAAATAACTCAGAAGTTGCGTTACTTAAGTACAGAAGTTACATGACAAATAAATCAATGTTGATTGATTCAAATTGATTTTGTGCTGACCATCACGTGTCTATATACACGAATCAACATATTCAATTTAGTGACTATTTCACGAACGGCTGTGAGACTGTTTTGGTAGTTTAGAAAGGACAAAGATGAGCACAAATGTATCTGTCTGCAACGATTGGTGGTGCAATTTTCTCTGCCGACTGCAAATTACACATAAGCAACCTGATTTTCACCTCAGCCAGCTGATGAATTGTAGGGATGTTACAAAACTTTCTTTCTTTAAATCCATACTAAACTTTTTTTCAGTCCGTGCAGCACTCACTTTGGGAAGATTAACTGCTATAGATGGATGTGTGAGAAGACAGATGGCTTTGCCTTGAGACTTTAATGTCAATTAACTATGAACTAATATTAGCAGTCACGAGGAGTTCCCCAGACAACCCCCATTTAGAATACTCATTTTGCCGGACCAGTTCTTGTTCCTGCCTGTGTCTTGCTTCCTGATTAATTCTTTTTAATTGTGAGGCTTTTTCCAATCTTGGTTTTGCTATGAAATAATAATTGACTTACTATTAATAAATCTTTTTAAAATGACATCTTAAATAACATTTTTGTTGTCCAGACAGACTTGTTAGGATTAAACATCTTGTTGATGTTAATGCACATTTATATCTTGCAAGGCGTAGCCATGTAAAGAGACCATATCCTTTAATGCAGCAGGATGACACTCTATTGGAGCATGTATGGTTCAGTAGCATCAGATAATCAGATATTCTGCTTCCCTGCTACATTTCCTCAGCGTTGTGCCCACTAGCAGGAGACTGCCGGAGAAAAAGAGCCACGCCAAGCATGAAATTAGTTCAGGACAGCTGTAAAGACAAAGTCAATATGGACTAAGGAGAATTCTTGAGGTCTGGAGGCTCAGCCAGTGAAACAGTCCACCATCACTTACTGCCCCTGTGCTGGGGGGGGTGAGCTGAACATTGTCAGTGTGTAATGCAGACAAGGTAATATCAGGTGGAGGACATGAACCGCTGCTCTTCCAGCGAATTACATTTCACAGAGGAGGAAGAGACGTAACAGATTTTTGGCTGTTATCTCGTGTTTTAAGGTGACTATGTACTTGTGCAGCCATGGGCCCATTCTGTGTTATCATGAACAGACTGAGTGTACAGGTAGGCTATATGGGTTTCTATTAGACACATCAAGAGACGGGTTAAGAGGCAAAGAAAATTGCACCACCAGCCGTTGCAGCACAGATACATTTGTGCTCATCTTTGTCCCTTCTAAACTACGCAGCTCAGTCGCATAGCAGTTCGTGAAATAGTCACAAAATTGAATGTATTGATTCGTGTACGTAGACACGAATTTCATATTTTTTTTGGAAGTATAGAGTGGCGAACGTCGTGTAGGGAGGAGATTGTTCATGTCCCGCATGAAACTAAAAATCATCGTTCACTTATTTAAATTTACACCCTTAACTTAAATAATGTAAAACAAACATAGTCATTAGAAGCTAAACCATGATGTTTTTTACTAAACATATCCAAGTAGTTTTGTTGCTTATTTTGTTTTGGTCTGTTTCAATTTACACCGTTAACCACTTGTTGAACCTTCCTGTTGTCCTCGGGTCAAACCTGACCCGTTTTCAAACTTCACTATGTCATAAATATGGATTTCTCTCATCAAGTTGCCCTAAAATAACATGAATGGTTGGTGTTTTATTCAAATTTATAGCATGTGGTCTTCCCGGGTCAATTTTATGCTGCAATCATCACATAAAAATGTGTCATTTTCTAGAAAAAAACAAGTGTTGACATGTTAATACCTTTTTCTTTCAGCTGCTGAGATGCAGTTACAAGAACATTTTCAGCCACAGAGAACAAATTCAACATGACATTTTCTCACAAAGAAATGCCTTCTAATATTTTAGGCAATTTCACTCGGGGACAGTGATCTATGATGGTGAAGAACAAAACTCATCTTCTGTTTTGTTCACTGTCTGAAAAGTGAAATCGATGAAACTTTACTGATGCTACAAAGAGCCGGAGAAACTTTGAATGTGGTTTTCAAGATCATGCATACAAGCTTTAGTTTAAAAGTTGATCGTACCGAAAGATATCTTTGTTCTTAACAGCTACATGTTTTGGATTCCCACGTCCCCTTTCAAACCTAAAATGTTAATTGGAAATATTGAGCCGCTGTCAGTCCCACAGAAAAACAAATGAAGCATTTTAGGGCACTGCAGCTATAATCCCTCCATCATGCAGACAGAAATCCATAGGCTCATTTAGAGCAACCTGTGTCCATGTAAACCTGTTTAAATTGTCTTTAGAGTTGTCTGTGTGCTGTTACAGTTGTTATAATGAGGCTGCATATTTTCTGTTGCTGGATGTAAGTTTTCATCATTTTGATAACATAGTCCTTCGGTTTGTAGCTGAATGTTGTTGCAGTGAGTCACTCTATCATTGCACAGCAGGAAGATCACGCCTCCAGCTTTTCTCCCACAGTTCAAAGACGTGCAAGTCAGGTGGCGTGGATATTCAAAACCGTGCACATTTATGAATGTGAGTGATACTCCTTTCCTGTCTGTGTTAGCCATGATAGAGACCGGGGATTTGTCCATGCAGGGTCTTTCACTTAGTGCATGATGGGAAAGATGAAGAGAAATGAATGGACTCACGACAGATGAGTTTGGATGTCCATGTGTATTTATGCTGCATGTTGAGTTGAGTTTTATAAACTCCTGAAGTTCAAGTCAGATCTTTTTACTTCTAAAGACTCAAAATGAAGTTTCCTTTCCATTTTTCCACATATAACTTGTGCTGAAAGAATCGAATCGAAAGAAAAAAAAGTTAATGGACAATGATTTTGATAACTGATTAATCAATAGTTCAGGAAACGTGCAAAACATCTGCTTGTTCCAGCTTCTAAAAAAGCCCCGTCTCCTACAAAGTGACGTTCCCATACAACTAAACTGCATTCTTAATTACGTTTCGAGGTATTTTCTCCCGGATTATGGTCGCAGTTTTAAACAGTTTTAAACAAAACAAAACTACTTGGTTAGGTTGGACGAACAGAAATTAAAATAAGGGAACGCTGACTTTTCGTTTTACACGAACAGCAGTCTCCTGGGTGAAAGTCCTGTGATTGTCTGACCCATCGACACATACTGCCGCTTTGTTAGACCCCGCGGCGTGACTTTTCAGTCGCAGTAAACACTTGCTTAATGTTGTGAATTAAACAAAAACACTTGTTTAGGATTAGGCAACAAAAGCACTTAGTTGGGTTTAGGAAAAAAACTACATGGTTATGCTTAAAGCTACTACGTTTGTACAGTGAAAGCCCAACAAACACCGGACTTTTAATCAGGACCCGTGTTTGAGACCGCTGTTGACCAGTGTTTTGTTTTGTAAGTTACGTTAGTGACATTTGTCACGTGTTTTCCGTTGTTGTGTTACGTTGTTTCCGTATGTGTTTTACTTAGTTTACTTACTTATTTTAAGCCCAACCAGGATGATTTCCCTTACCATAAGTCAGTGGTTTTCTTGCCTGAACCTAACTGCGGACGTTTGCATCAAACGTCAAATCACACACGAAAAGGCTAAAATGCTTACTCATGACAATGTCCGAGTAATGTCGTGGTATTTACACGCCTTCCCGTGAGAGCGGGATGGATTTGTATCGTTTGCTAGACAAAAAAAAGAAACAATTTGAAGACGTCACCTTGGGCTCTTGGAAAATGTGTTGGACATTTCCCACATTTTGGAACATTTATGTAATACACGATTCATCCGTAATGATAACAGCCATTAGTTAAAGCGCTAAAAGATCATCAGCAAATTGAAAGGTCTGCGTTATTCATTCTTATGCTTAGTAGTACTCTACATCTCGTTTTATCACATAAAAGCAGAACTTAACTAACCCTGTCATTATTCAGTTATTCATTAAGTCATTAGGTTGTTTTACAAACTCTTCACAAATTCTGTCCTTCGCTCACAGACAATAATCTTGTGACTTGAACTGAAAATAAGAAAACTACATTTTCCCACTGCACAGTTATATTTGTTCCTTTGCAGCATGTTGTCAAGAAGTAAAATTGAAAGGAGAGTTTTATCTGTATGTTTGTGTCCATAATGTCTCTAAAGCAACACAGAATCTTTCATTACAGCACATACTCCCATTTTCACCACCAACATTGGTTTTGTTGCCTCATGTGTGAAGGCCTGCCGCAGGGTCACTCATTGATCTGAGACTTCATTCATATTCAAATTAGCAGCCTGATCTATACTACTTTGTCTTCCCCTTCTGTGATCAATGGTTCATTTTGTAAAGCCTCTGTGCGGTTATTGGGAAATAAGCAATGTAAAAGCCGCGGGGAAATGTTTCCAGTCGGCTCGCTGACGACGGCCGCAAGAGCACGCAGGTGGCAGAAAACAAAAGATATGAGATGAATAATTATCCCTTCATTTTTAATTGCTGTAATCCAAATGTGCACCGCATTCACCTACACAGCCCTTTCCAAGTGACATAAATATTTGATTTCCACTCGCGCTAATGCGCTAATGATAGATTTTCTTACTCTACAAGTGGTAATTCAAGTCACCAGACATAAAGGCGAGTGAATGTGCTCGTCAGCTCTGCAATGAAGTGTTCATCTGACTCCCAAGAATATTCAATTTCATACCAGCTATTGAATTTTGAGAGGATGCAATAAGCCGCTGCTTTGGTTGAGAGTTTTTCTGTTTGCCAAGAAAATTGCTGATATGGGTTACAAATGGCTGCAGAGTGATAGAGACAATTGTGCTGGTATCCCTGATCGCATTTGCTGTGCCATCTGTGTGAGGAAATTGGTTGAAGGGCTTTTAAATGTAGAATAAATGACAAACAGAACTCCGGTGTCGTGTTATGTTCTATTGAACTGCATATTTAATGTTGACAAGGATGGAGGAACATGCAAATACTAAGTGGCACAGTGTTCATTCATTTAGACATTTAACAAGACAGCAGAAATAATTCCCATTTTGTCTTGCTAATTCCTTTGGCTTCTGACTCAGTGTCCATTGCTTATTTTAACTTGCCAATACAGAGCATCACATTACTCTTTAAAGGAATAGTTCACTCCAATTCTTTTGAGTGTTATGAACTGATCCCCATGCAAAGTGGCTTTACAAGTTTGGATGTGGCTTCATGGAGGTACAGCAGTTACAATGGATTACAATCAGTGGAAAAACATGCTAAATTGTGTCAAAACATCAAGCGAATTTTCTCAAACCACTCCTGCAGCATAATCATCATATCTGCTGTTGATCCATATGACTACTTGCACTTATGTTGTTAGCCGAATCGTTGCTAAATGCACTACAGTATAGCCTCTTTGTAACTCTTAAGGTCCACTGGAAGTAATGCATTTACGATTTATTAGCTTGTTGACTTGAACAGGAAATAAGTTGAAGTCCAATGTTTTGTGTGGACCATAATAACGTCACTCGACTTCCTTCTTCCTCCCGTCATAATTCCTACAGTTGCTCCGGCTTTATCACTTGAACGTCAACACATGTCGTTTTGTGCCACATGCTGATTCGGTCGTTCTTCTTGGGAGGAAAAGACTTCAAAGATGAAGACTAAAGATTTAGGCAACATCAAGTAAACTTTCCCAACACTCGGGGGTCTGATAAAGCGTCAGTATATGACGTGTTGGGATGAGAACACGTTGGAAATAACCACTATTGCTGCTTTGTTTGTCTGAGATTGTCGAAGATACGTTGGAAAACGAATATGCGAATGGAGGGAATTTAGAGTCCTTCCCGTCGCCCTGCACGAACTTGCGCCTATTCGCCTCTTTGCATTGACTTAATATGTAATCGCACCGCACAATAGGTTTGCCTTGCATTTGGTGTGAACGCAGCATAAATACGCTACTTCTAGTACACCCTCAGAACTATTAGGAGGCCATGATGCGACTACTTTACATTGCTGTTCATGTATATCACTATTATTTGGGAATGTATTTGATGAGGCAGGCCAAGATAAGACTAGCTATGTGTAACCAAAGTTCTACTGAACATACTGATCAACAGAAATGGATTCTGTTCCAGTCGTGCTTTGAGAAGTTTCTTTGGATGTTGACACACTTCCACTGTAACTCGTACCTGCTGACTAGCTGCTGTCCTCCATGAAGGACGATGCTACAAACTTTTCAGAGCCACCTGTCAAGCCTTCAGGGGATGATACTTCTTTAACCATCTGTGCTGAGCCTTTAATGTCTTTGTGTTTGGACATTAGCAGTGAAGAGTTGTGTTTACTGCAGCTCTTGTCTTGTAATCCTCAGAGGCTGTGTCAAAAGCATCCATGTTGCTGTACAATCTTGAACCCAGACACGTTTAGCTCAGGGTTGATACCTGCAGTCTGGTACAATGCTTCACAAGATAGGCTCTCAGGGCTATCTGTGTAAATAAGGGGGGTTCACCTGGCAATCTATTCCACGCTTGATCCTTCTCGCTCTTCCTCTGATCCCTCCATAGCTCTCTCGTTGTCTGTCGTCCCTCAGGTGATCAGGCTGAAACTCTGTTTCTCACCCATTCTCCACACTTTCCATCCATCCGGTAGCTTTTAAGGCTCACTGCGCATAATGGGGGTTGACATTAAAATACTCCCTTATCCATCCTGTCCTCTGCTTTCTGCTTTAAAGACTTTTCTGCAGGAATATACAAGACTGTGTACCTTCTATAGTAGATGGACGTTTTATTAGAATTTGATTCATGGCTACGTTTATGCTTGCTCAACAAAAATCCAATAATAATGTGATGCAAATAAGGTTGAACCTGTGTGCATGACATACTCTGATTATGTTCATGTCATTATGCACAGACGAAGCAAAAAATATGCAGATCAGTATGTTGTTAGTCACGTTATTGATGAGCAGTTCAGCCATGAACACTTTCATCGAGCTATGACACACACAGAGAAATATTTGTGTCTGAAAACTCGTCCCAAACATTTTATTTCACTGCCTTTCATGCGTTCAAGGCTGCAACCAAACAAACTGTGCATCATCAGTATTGATGCCTCTCTTTCTCTGTGAAAATATCTTTGCTCAAATATGTTGAAGCTACCTCAAAAAGAACAGCACAGAGCAGTTTTATTGCAATATTTGCCCAAAAGGTATGATGTCTTGATTTCTCCTTGGGGTTTTTAGTAATGCTCTTGCTTATGTTTATGTCATTTAATTATTCAAAGATCCGCTATTTTCCTTTTCCTCCGTATGTATCCTCTCCTATTTGTTACTTTCTGTGAAGCACTTTGTTACCCAGGTTTTGAAAAGTGCTCTCAGAGCGAGATCCTGACTGACATTACTGTCTTTAAGAGGCTGTAGCGGGCTCAGTCTTAAAGCTAGAGTGAAGATACTGGTATCATATGAAAAAACTAGAGAATCCTTGTCAGTTTAGCTTTTTGGGAAGGAGGCTAAATAACGCTCCAAAGTCAGGCAAAACTTTGGCAAGGAAAAACTGGCATTGCCATTTTCAAAGGGGTCTCTTGACCTCTGACCTCAAGATATGTGAATGTAAATGGGTTCTATGGGTACCCACGAGTCCCCGCTTTACAGACATGCCCACTTTATGATGATCACATGCAGTTTGGGCAAAAACCATGCAGTTATTTTAATGCAGTATAAATGTGTTATTTTCTCCTATTTTAAAATGGTGTGTTTGAATATTTCTGCATACTGGGGTCCCTGAACAGCCTTGAATTACATGAATTGGTTATCACTGTAAAGCTGAGACTCTTGTGGATCCAATGAGCCCAACTGTATTCATGTGTGATGATGTTAGTCCCCATAGGAGACATTTCATTGTAGTTGGACCATTTTTTTTAAACTTGACCTCACTGTATAAAATGACCTGTGGTGACCTCTAGGATAATCACAGCCTCATGAAACTTTACAGCCACAAACTAGAGACCTAGAGCATTCAGAGGATGGATGGATCAAACTAGAGACCTAGAGCATTCAGAGGATGGATGGATCAAACTAGAGACCTAGAGCATTCAGAGGATGGATGGCTTTCCTAGCTAGATTGACAATAAGGGGGTTTCGGCAGTTTACACAACAGAAAATGCTCGCCATCCAACCGATGAAAAATGAAATCTCCAAATGTCAAAAGTTTTTGAAACCAAATCACAGCATGGCTTTTTCTATGGTGTTCCTCAAGGTCTTGGTGTCTTAATGTGGTATTTTGGAGGGATTATTGATCATTTTTATAAATTCTTGAGTGGTAAAAAATGGTTAAATTTAGCACCAAATCTGTGTAACAAATGGTATCAACCGAAAAATGTCTTATGAGACATAATAGAGCATGGGGATGATCATCATATACTTCTTTTTATTCCTTATTAATGACTAGAACGACTTGACACAGTGCTGAGCTGCACCTCAAATTAATCTTCAGGTTCCCAGCTTTCAGATGATGTAAACCACTTCTATGTGACATCTACTGTTGACCTGCTATTTCCCCCTAAAGATCCCCTGTACCCCCCTAAAAATGACAAAAACTGGTCTAAGTGGGTCTCTTCGGGTTAATAACGTTTACTTATTTTAATCAGTACATCGTGTAAGTAATTGAAAATTTCCACATTATTGTCTGCCACAAAAGCTCAACGCCCTGTTTAATTGTTTGGGTTCATATAATTTGGTGTTTCATAAAACCTCTTCACACTGGAAAGCCATCAGCAGAAGATCAGTGTAATTGCTATGCTGAGCCGAGTTTTCATGTGAGACTATTTGCATATTGGAACAGCTAGATTTCCCTCTGGCATGATTAGTTGGTAGGCTGTCAGCGTGGCGTTTCAACAAAGGGAAGAGAAGCATTAGTCCTATCCAGGTACTGACACCTGCAACATGAGCCTGTCCCGCTCTCTGAAACTGAATCAGAGTTAAAGATTAATTTGGCAGGCTGCCTTAATTTGAATGCATCAGTAAAGTTTTAGTTAATCTCATAAACCTCGTCAGTGTGTACAGTAGAGATGAGACAACATTTGACAACATGACATTGCTTAACAACAGGGCAGTTTCCCCGCTTCCACATGTGTGATTTCAGTTGAATAAATCATTAGACTTGTCAGTGAGCCTGGGAAATTCCACATTGGCTCATTAGTGGAGAAACAACATTAGTCAATCAATACAGGACAGACTTAAAGCAGACTGGAATGGACCCTTAACGAGATACAGATTTTTCTCCAATTTTAAACAGTTTTAAACAAGTGGCTACCGTTGTAAATTGAAACAAAACAAAAAATTCAACAAAACTACTTAAAGAAAACATCATGATTTGGCTTAAAATGTCTATGATTGTTAGGTTATTAAGCTATAAACGTTAATTAATGTAAGTGAAAATTGACTTTTAGTTTCACACGGGAAACAAACAGCAGCCTCCTGGTGACAGTCCTGTGTTTGTTTGACCCATCCACCACCCTGACCTCCTCCCTACGCGGACTTCCGCGAACTATCATAATGCTCAGGCCAGACTCGGCACGTCAGCATTGCGTGGCGGCTACCTCGCAGAACTGTTGCGTGTCTCACGTGTGTGGCGTCCACACTAGCAGCAGTTCTGCTGCTGCCAGCTCTTTCTTTCTACATAGAGTTTGCCTTTCATAATGGCCATTTCATGTCATTATAAATGTCATTTATATTTATTTTAGAGTAGAGAACGGTTAAGAAATGTTTGGTTATTTGTAAATAATAGTAATAATCCACAATTAAAACCCGGTACTTTATTCATTCATGGAGCCGTGCAAGTCACCGCATGTTCTACAACACTGTCCTGCAAATAATTCAGAATAAAAGCCTTGTGTTAACAAATGAAGGAATTCTGTCCACAGAAAAAAACGCTTGAGGGCTTTTATTTTGAAATGAAAGCAGGAAGTGTTGCTTTAAAAATATATCTTTACTTTTTTTCATGTCTGTGACATATTCTACAGATACAGACATTGAAAGTGTAGTAATGTAGCTGGTATGATGTCAATATACTGTCAAAGGATCGCTTTCACTGTCTGTTGTTGCTGTGAACCGCGTGGCTCGCGTTAAAAATAGGTGAGACCTCGAATCTCTAGAAGAGCCGCGCTGCTCACGCGGGCTGTGTGGCTGCTCTGACCTGTTAACAAGGACGGCGAAATTAAAAAAACAACAGGTTCCGCAGCCGCCACGCGCTGCTGACGTTTCCTGTGTGGCCCAGGGCTTAGAAACGTATTTGTGATACGTCAAAAACAAACGTAATCCGCGACAAAATGTTTCCCTTATAACTTAATTCGCAATGCAGTTTAGTTGTATGGGAACATCATTTTTAGGAGACAGGTCTGATCATATCTGACACTGGAACCAGCAGCCAATGAAAAAGTATACTCAAAAGTGGGCCAATTTAGTCCCAAGAAGTATTAAAGCAGTACGCTTAAGTATACTACTAGTGCATTGATATTAGTATACTTACTACATAAAGTATACTTGGGAAATATATACTTGAAGTATACTGCTTCTTTGGAAGGGCTGGTTAACAGCATCTTTATTTTGCTCTTTCTATTATAAGTAGATCCTATGCCCAACTTAAAATTGATTTATTCATCGTCAATTGTGGCGCCAAAGGATGTTCAACAAAAACTGATGATTGTTTCTACAGAGGTTTGGGGGAGTCTGCATTATGCAGTGGACCCAGACACATATTTTAGTTTCTGCAGTCTTTGATGATATTTTAGTCCTGCCATTCATTACTTCTTTTCAGTCCAGACACAAAAGGCTCAGTTAACGAATTTCAGAGTGCGTAATAGGTCCTTTGAAATGAACCGCTGCAAAACTGGGATTTGGATAGTATTTCAAGTTGGGGTGCCATGATACACCAGGCTTTTTACACAACCCATGATTTGATCAAAGTAGCCATATGACGATGATGCTATTATGCATGAATTTGTAAATGCCAACATAATGTGTGCCCTTTTATCTCCTTATGTTTTGAACACAAAATGTGAGCTTGGCCACAGCTACATGAGCAGCAGAGCATGTGAGATTAGACATAGTGAGGCTGTCTCATGTAATTGCACGGTGTTTCCTCTGTGTCTGCCTACTTTTATTTGTGTGAAACCAGTTTAACATACATTTTGTAATCTCTGAAGCATGTAAATAGTTATTTGTGTGACCATTCAGACCAAGGTGATCGTGTGAGAGAGCAGCTTATTCCTGCTGCATCTCATCTCGCCTCCAAAAAGCTCTGATTTACATGCAAATGAGGCTCAAAATGGCGTGTGTTTTTTTTTTGGCGAAGCTCAGTGTGTGTGTGTGTGTGTGTGTGTGTGTGCCTGTGTGTGTGTGTGCACTTCCGAGTGCCTCTGTCTGCCTGCAGCTCATTAAGGGCTGTGCGTCTATTGATTACAGTCATGTAGTGAAACGGCCCCTCTTTTCTTCCCCTTTGATTAAAGACGCTGCACGGAGAAAATCTTGATTTTTCGTTTTATTGATGCTTGTCTGGGCATGGAGAAAAATGGAAAGAGAAAAAGAAAGAGAAACCTCCTCTTCATTGAGAAACCTCCTCTTCATCTACTCTAAATCAGATCTACACAAACACACACACTTGCAGCGTCTACATTTTCTCCAACCGTCCTCGCTGCTCTCTGTGTATCAGTTGGGATGTTCAATGGAAAGTCAGTGACGAAGCATCTCTACAGCCTGGGAGATAATCAAATTCAATAATAGCCTTGACTCTGCACTCTTTGGTGCTCTCTGAGTTTATTTCTATACTCTCTCTCTCTATGATGCCTCCGTCTCTCTCTCTCTCTCTCTCTCTCACTCTCTCTTCCTCTTGTTGTTGCCAACTTGGCAACTGCTAAGTGAACTGATGCATCCTATACTGTTTGTTTCAAAGTCTGTGATGAATAATTCAAAAAGCGTATGTGACCCATGAGGACCTCCTGACACACACACACACACACACACACACACACACACTTAGGGGGCTTTTTGCAAGTCTACAGTATCAAACATTTTTTCGAAGGCATCAAAGTTAACGCGTGAACGCATATTCGTTTTAACGCTGCTAAATTCTTTGACGCATTAACGCTACATGAGACTTTTAAGTTGTAGTGGCTCAGTTTTGAAGGTAGAGTGAAGATACTGGTATCATATTAAACTAGAAAAACCTAATGAATCCAACGGTACCAACCATGTCATACTATTTTGTCGCGAAGGAGGTTAAATAACGCTCCAAACTTATGCTAAATTTTGGCGAGGATAAACTGGCATGTCCATTTTCAAAGGGGTCCCTTGACCTCTGACCTCCAGATGTGTGAATAAACTTTTATGTTCATCACAGAGCAAAAAGTTCTTTTGTTTGCTGTGTGTGATTTTGATCTTACATTCATTCATGTAATTTAAACTCCGTTTTATTCTCCAGTACTCACTTCAGCTCTTTGTTAGGAAACAAACATACAGACCAACAAACAGGTGAGCCAGAAGCATCTAAAGCCCTTTTTCCATAAGTGCGCTGGCTTGGCTTGGCTCGGTTTGACTCAGCATGGCAGGGATTTGCATCTCCTTTACAACAGGGCTACCCTCTTGAGGGTGTGTGTAACCACGGCTGAGACTAGTGGTCAAAGGAGCGGCTGTGTGGATAAAGCCATTTCATTTCCTATATTTTTCACAGTAAAAGTCCCTCGTTATTTTGCTGCTCTTTCTCTTCCTTCCTGCAGTATTAGTGGGTTTGTTTTTATTGAAGAATGTCCGCTAACAAAGATCCGCTAATTCGGTGACATTTCATGTTCTATAAATTCTTCACAGTAAAAGTCCCCCGTTATTTTGTTATTTGCAAGCTTTTATTATGAAGCAGCAAAATCAGGAAATGTTGGGTTTTTCAGAATTGTTTCGAAGCTACAAAAGTACTGAGAGCTGAACACACAGACTTTTAAAAATGTCTCTCTGGTCTCCTGCATAGACATGGGTGGAGTCTCGCAACACACGCTTGATTTATGGGAAGAAGGGGGGTCATCTAAGGTTGGCTGCGGTCGGTGAGACGTCATCACAACATGCTTGGAGATGGGTCGGGTGCACATTGGCCCGACTCCGGCGATGGTCCATCTCGGGGCACGACTCGGCACAACTCGACGCGCTAAAACTGGTAATGGAAACGCAAATCAGCGCGGGATGATTTGACTTGGCGTCGCCAAAAGTGCCAATGGAAAAGCCCCATAAGTGTTGATTCTCAGTGGGATGGGGGCCATGCAGTTTTGGTTTTAACTTGCCTAGGTTTTGAGATATCTGTCACGGAGATTTCTGCACTGCTCTGATTCAATGAAGATTTGTTGAATTAAAACATTAAAACAAGAGCCTTCAGTACAGTAGAGCCATGCTAGAAGCTCTGAGGCAACTTAGTCTCAGTGCTGCTTTGAGCTAACAGCATGTTTACAAGCTTATAATGAAAACGCTTCCACCACAGTAGTGGACACATTTTGAGCTGATGGTGGCGATAGATGGAAAGTTAAGGATCACCAAAATTATTACAATTAATCCTCAAAGGGGGCGTGAATGTCTGTACCGAAATCATATCTTCTATTTTTCAAAGCTTTGAGCACCACAAACAAAACCCAATTCACCAGCAGCATTAGAGTAGCGGAAGAAATGATTTTCTCCAGCCTCAACACATAACTAGATACCACAAGGAGTGACCTGACCCTTTACGTGACTCATTTGACTCAATGTTTATATGGCACATACTGTTTATTGGAGCTTTAATCCTTGTGTTGTCCTGTTCGCCTCGGAGTACTCACAGTAAATCAGTCTCAGCTGCCAGTTTGAAGAGCAGTCAACCACCTGAATGATGGCTGCTTGCTAATATTCTCATTATCCATGTTATCACCAGGATCTACAGCAATGCATCAGGTTGACAGATGTCATCTCATGTAAATGCATCACCGCAGTAGATGAGGATGGACCGTTGGAAATTGCCTCGGGCACCGTACAAAGGTGTGGGAGCTGCTTCACTTACTTCTACATGCTTCTACTTCTCATGGCACACTAGAGCTGAAATGATGTGTCGAGCGCTGCGGCAGGATCCCATCAACCAGGCAGTGCCAGGCTAACACCGGCTCCCCTGCCAGCAGCATCCACGATCATCCTGTTAAATAATGCAGAGCCGGGTCTGCTCCTTCTCTCTCGCTCTTGTCATTCCGTCTGTGCACGCGCAGCGGCGGCGTCACTGCGATGCCATCGACATGCTAATTGCATGCAGATAGGTCTTCCCGTGGCAGACAGCATGAAGATGGGCCATCCAGCAGCCACCGACTCATTCATCATAAGCGGGTTACAGAGCTTAAGGGATCAATATCAATGCCATGTGAGCGTTCCATCAATGTCGCCGTCGGCACGTTAATGGCACTGAACATTTACACAGGTCCCCTGACACACACACACACACACACACACACACAAGTATGTATACACACACCTTCCTTCCTGAAGCCTCGTTTTCACAGCCTGAGAGATGGTGGTGTTGGTAAACATCCCATCTAATGAAGAAAAAACTCACACACTCACGTTGATTATTGATAATAAAGATCTGACTTGTGGATTAATTGGAGGAGAGGTTAAAATAAGTATTGCTAGTTGCTATTATGGCCATATCTTAAAGGAATACACCAACTAGAACCTATAGATGGGTGACAAATTAGAGCAAAGTGTTGGGAATTTATTATTCTATTATATCAGTCCGTTCTCATTCCCAGGGCATCAAATACCAACGCTTTGTCGTCGGTTTTTCTTGCCATGCTTGCACATGAGGGATCTCTTGTTGGGTAAATTATAGCAACCTGAACTGATGGGAAGGCGTATAAATAGCACGACATTTCTGCGTGTCATGGTAACGCATTTTAGGCTTTTCGTGTATCATTTAATGCTACGTTGTGACCGCAAAACGGTTGCGGTTATGTTCGGGCAACAAAACCTCTTAGTTAGGTTTAGGAAAAACATCCTGTTTGGGCTTAAAATAACTGCGTATATTAAGGAAAATACGTACATAAATAACGTAACAGAAGTTCGGAAAACACATCACTAACATCACTGACGTAACTTCAAAATAACTCAACAACACTTTGGGACACGAACACCAGTCTCCTGGTTGAAAGTCCTGTGTTTGTTGGACCCATCCACCTCCCCTCCCTCCCAGTGTTTGCGATGCAGTCAGTACAGACTTCATGGCGTACACATTACACGCCAAAAGCAATGAAGGCTTTATTATTGCACAAAAAATGACTTACAAATTACTGTGTCATTTATAGGCCATACGGTACGACCGGGCTGATTATAGAGTACCGTCTAGACCTGCTCTATATGAAAATTGTCTCGAGATAACTCCTGAAATTGAAATTGAATTGAATCGATGTGTTGACTGCATGGTATGATTCACATCATTTGTATACTACTTCAGCGAGCCGTCGTGCCTTGTGTGAATGGGGCCTCTGTCATCCTGGACAAACCCACCCCCATCAGGTTCTTTCTTTAACTTCTCACATCTCTGTATGTTTTTAATGATGCATAAAACTGCATATGCAAAATGGCGATAGCAAGGCTTCATAATTCATCCCAAGCCGTCATGTCGGGTCACCGATATAAAGTCAGAGACAAAACATCTTCAATAATGTATCAGTTCCAACTGCCATTAGCGTTATAAACAAGAAGTGAAAAACTTGCACGCATTTGCCCTTTGCTACTTCTTGCACGGCCGTACCATATTGATATCGTAATACAATATGTATTTATGTATGCTGTGTTGTTTTACTTATTTGGAGGACACATTTCAATCGCCTTGATTCACTCTACCACAGGTCATTTTCAACATAGTTTGACTTCCTCTTTATTTGTTCCAAATCCCCCAAAAATTCCAATAAACCGATTATTAATGAAGATATAAAGTTTCATTTTCCAGTCTTCTTGTAGTACTGAAATAGATCATTGTTGTTCCCACAAGTGCACTATGCAAATGACCAATGCGGCTGGGTTTTATTTGTCATTTTATGATGCTGGACAGGCTCATAATTGAGATGCCTGCATTCTGACATTAAAGCGTTCTCCGAAGCTCGCGCTCGTGTCTCCAACGAAGATAAAACATTCAGACATCACTGGCATTTCAATCAGCAGCAATTTGACCATTGGGGCGATCATTAGTGCCAGAACCGTGGGTCATTAACCATTTCATGCTGTGCAAACATCAATGAGAAGACGCCCATGCCGAGGGGTGCCGTCGAGCCAGGACACTGACTTTCTGTCATGCCGAGTCTGTTCTCGGATAAACCAGCTTCGATATCGCACAGTTTAAGGTTGCCTCTAAGCGGATTTTAACAAAGATCACAGATGGAATTTTATCTACGTTTAATTAATACTGATTCTTGTCTTGACAAAAACAACAGTGAGATCCTGGACACCCGGCTATGGTCAGATAAAGTTTCTCTGGAATGCATGGTGGTGAATAATCCATCCTTTTATGGAGGCGTGTGAGAGCTCCCTAATGCTTTGAATATCTTAGCACTGGCTGGTCATATTCCCAGAAAAGAAAGAACGATTTGAGCTGTAGCCGTCATCGGGATTCTGACAGACACAAGCAAATAGACAAAAAACTAAAATACACATGTTTTCAATGTGTGCAGAAAGTCGTGAGCTCACGCTGTGGATGTGGGCAAAGAATACCCGTGCAACTGTCATCCTGCCCAGTGGGGACTAGTTCAACCCCATTTCTTTGCAGTTCTCCGTCTCGCTTTCAGGCCTGGGGCGGTGGGCAGCGCTGCTGTGTCACCTGGCAGACAGGAGGATGTTTTCTAAACCAAGCTTTTATGTAGCACTCCAGGGCCTGAGCCAGGAAAAAAAAAAAAAAATCACCTTTCATGAAAGTGGAAATTTTACAGAGGGAATAAGCGTGACGAGCAAACAGAAATAGAATATTGAGCTTTTTTGCTGAATTACCTGACACAAGAAGCTGCAGATGGAACAGCATGAGCTCTTGTAAAATATAATACAAACCATTGCAACAGGCAGGCAGTAAACACTACCTTTACAAAGATAGTAATGTCCAGTTTTCAAGGGGCCACTTTACAACACAGTGTTTGTTGTAGGCTACTATTATATTGTGAGCAGTCTCACTCGCCATATGTAGACTGTGGGTGTATGCCTGCCATTGGCCGCCTATTTCAGCCGGCATTCTCCTCCCATTTCTGCTATCTGCACTATCTATGTTGCAAGCATCCTGTGCTTAGCACTGCCCAAGAGGATTGTGATTGGTTTAAAGAAATTCAAACAAGCCAGAGCGTTTTTTCCCCTATAGCAGAATGATAATATGTGGAGCCAGACCATTGTTTTGGTGTTAAGGCTCATTTACTGGATGTTTCAGTCTCAGCACACACATCAACCTTGTTTCCAGCAACTTGCAGCAGTTTTCAGCAAACAAGCTCCACTGAAAACTCACTGTACGCTACCTGTACTCTACCTGTCCAGATCAAATGGAAGACCGACAAAGCTAGCAACTAGCTGGTGAAGAAATTGGAACATCTTGCTAGTTGGTGGTGTACAAACCAGAGCTAAATGGAGTTTGAAAACTGGACTTACATGCATCATGTGGACATAAACACAATTCCAAATGAATCATTATGTTGCTCTATGTCTTGTAGATGGGAAACAGCTGATCACCAACTACTACATGATATCAAATCAGCTGTAAATAATAAAAAAAAATATTGTCTGTTCAAGGAGTAAACATAAATTCTGGTCCATTAAAATTTACTCCACTAATTTAGCATTTCACTTCTATAAGATTGTCACGATTGACAGTTAAAAAAAGATCAAAACTGATGCAGCAGAACCAGAGATACCGTCTTTTTCGGCTGGACCGCAGCAAAGTCCTAATTTTAATTTTAATTTATTTTTTACTTACAATGGCCCTAGTACGCTGTTGTAAGCTTAACCATGTCATATAATATGCTGCTTCAGTACAAAACAAACAAATATTACTGGGACCACTACAGATCACATTAAGCACATTGACCAAACACAATCGTATCAGCCATATATTCGGTTTTCACCTCGTCATGTTGTTATTCCATGTATTCTTCTTCCGTGTCAAAATGCGCCCACATTACCCACACAATTTATCAGACTTTTCACAGCTCCCTCTGGAGCCGCAGAAGACTTTGTTCGACTTTTTTTTATTTCAAATATACAGAAGTGCTCCCAAAGACTTTGATGTGAAAAATCGGTGGAGTTCACCTTTAAGCATAAAGAAATCTCACCCTAATGTCAGGAAGCTCATCGACATTACAGTAGAAAACCTCAAATCAAAGAAGGACACAGCCTCAGGTACTCTAATGGATATTCACCTTATTATTTTGTGATGCAGTGTTGTAATTTCATTTTTGTTCTTCCCATTTTCCTCCAACCTGCCTTGTGTTCAGTTTCCTTTCATGATAAAAGCACATATAATACAAGAGCTTTTTCATTTATAAATCTATTTTAGATCGACTTTAAATGACTCTTAGAGATGTGAATGTGTTTCTTTCAATGAACTATTGCAACGTTGGCATGTGAATTTAATATATATATATTAGCCTGTGTAGCTAGGCAACAAGTCCATGAAGATTTAGCCCCTAACCTAATCTGCCTGTGGCTGCTTTCATCACGATCCATTGAAACGGCTGTTTGCTATTCCTCTTTTGTGATGACTTCCTCTTTGGATCATTGGTAAACACAGTGTTCCTGATTGTTGATAATGTTTATGCAGTCAAACTCCTTTGTTATTGTGACTGAAAACCAGCCCGTCACTATTTGGATGTTATTAACAAAAACACTCCAACAGACAGCAAAACAGCTGCTTTTATTGCTTGGATGTTTCCAACCCGATCTCACGGGAAGGTGTTTAAATAGCACAACATTACAAGGACATTCTGCGTGACATGAGATCACATCTTAGCCTTTTCGTGTGTCATTTGCAGCTGAGGCTGGTGAGAATGTTGTTCATTTTGCAAGTATTTATACTGAGTTTCATTTACCTCGGAAATCAGAGCTTGGAATGACGTCACACAGTACAACAAGTCGGAAAATTTAATAGGGTTTGCTCCATCTTCCTCGCCATTGTTAGCAATACCAGTTGATAACAACACATTACGCTGGTATTTTGCACCTACAAACACCGTAGCAACATGTCCACAGATAGAAGTTGGACAGTACTGTGTGTAAGACTGTTTTAATGAGACACAAATACGACAGAAGTGCTAATAAACAGTATTTACTACAGTTTTTTTTACACGGAGCAGCCATATTGGATTTTGAGTTCGGGGCTGGTGAGGTTTGTCTGACTTTCTGAGTCGGAAATCCGACTTTAGGGGAGGTTCCGGTTGAAATATCTGACTGGGAACTCAGAAATTCTGACTTCCCAGTTCATATGGAACACAGTATATACCAAAGTATTTGACAAATTGAAATGTTGACCTGATGATGGTGCGAGATAAAGAAATATCACACAATAAGTGAAAACTTTGGTGATCCCCTTACTTTCCCACGAGAACTGCCAGCAAGCCAAAGTCATTGGGATTCATCGTCTAGGAAGCACGAATGTCTGTTCCAAGATACACGGCAGTCCATCCAACAGTTGATGAGATATTTCAGTCTGGATCAATTTGGTGGACCAACCAGACAGGCCGACATCGCCACCCTTAGAGCAATGCTGCTAGCAAGGTGAAAAACTCATTTCAGTTTGCAGAGAGACATTTCAGAGACTTTTTCGTCAAGTCAGGCAGAAGCCTTTTAATGCCTACAAAAGAAACCATAAAAAGGATGTTTAGAGTTAAAGTGTCGAGCTGCAAGGTTTCTGACGGCCACATCTTGCCGGTCAAACCATGTATTATCCTTTAATTCACATCTTTGACAAAGAGTATATTGGTTTTCAGTGCAGCAGGCTGCCATCTTCCTCCACTCAATGCTCTCATTGATCATCCCGGTGAAACCCACGGCTGCAGGATCTTCACCAGGCGGCTGGTGATCGTGACACTGCAAAGAGGAGTGTTAGCTGATGTGTGCTCTCCGGGAGCTTCTGCTGTACATCAGCAGGGAGTTCTCTGGATGCTTCCTATCACACAGATCCATTTCTTCCTGCCATTGCAGAGAAGACTAAATGCAATTTGTTTAAGAACTTTTATTCTTCCTCATTTATTAATTGTTTGTTTGTTATAGGAGAAGTTGAGCTACTGTTGAATATTTTAATCGAAATATTACCTCAATCTAATTATTCAGTGTTTGAGTTATTGCCATGCACCTTAAGAAATGCAATATAGGGACAATTACATTAATTTAGCAGCAGATTAGATTTTTTTTCCTCCTCCATTTTACTTCACTTTTCTTCCCCCATCTTTCCTTACCTTTGGGATTTGTTGAAAAATGAACCAATATCACCAGCAGCTCTGTGATCAAGGTTGATGGATGGAAGGGAGGAAATTATCATCCACACCGTGAGGCAGAGGCTTCTGTCTTTTCAAACCCCTCCTCATTTCCCTGATAATGCATAGCTATAGTATGAAATGTGCTTTTTGAGGTTTTGTAACTTTTGGCAGTGATGTAGCATGCTGTCAGTCAACATGAGGATTTGGGTAATTATCTGGCCAAAAGTATGTGTCTATATACTTTGAGGTTCTCTTCTCTGAGGCTGGTTTTCATTCTTGTTTGGGCCTTTTAGTTTCAGTTTAGGAACTTTTTAATTCTATAGTGTACTTCCAACTTTGTGCCAATCAAAGACTGTATATAAAAAGTGGACGTAGTCACAGTGACGTCACCCTTTGGTTTGTGGACTACGGTTTTGAAGCCTTCGAGTTCGGCATTTTGGCCGTCACCGTGTTAGTTTTTGTCAGTCACCATCTTGTTGTTTCGCAACCGAACGCTGAATAAGGCTACGATCAAACTTGTCACTAGAAATTCGTCGCCCGCAACAACCATTGTTTTCCTATGGTACGACGCGCCTGCAGTGCGCTCTTTTCTTGCGCCGCGCGTCACGTTTTTCTAGCAGTTTTTAGACACGCATAAAAGTTGAAATATTCTCAACTTTTCAGCATCAGGCACAGAGTTGCACTGCTCGTCAATGTCACTCTTGGCCCAGGCAACCAATCAAATCAAGCAAGAGGCCGGCTTCACTACCTTACCACATCTTCCTCTTGTTTTGATGCCCGTAGATGTGGCTAGCTAGCTAGCTAGCTCGTTAGCTGTTGGACAGTGAGAAAGCCAAGGAGTATGTGAGAGGGAAGGGGGAATTCATATCTCATGTTGTGATACTGTCACTACTGTCTTTGAGGGAGAGAGAGCACAGTCTTTTTCTGTTAATCACATTTGATCACCTGGTTAAGCACCCAGCCCTGCTCCATAGGCGCATCAGCTGTTTTGTTCCCAGCAATCGTATCACCAGACGTGTTGAGTTTTCACTTTCTACAATACCTGGCAACTGCATTATGATCAATGTTAAGGAAATTTTGTGGTTATGGCAAATAAACTATGGTTAAGGTAATGTATGGTTAGGGTTGGGCAACTAATACATATGGTTAAGTTTAGGGTATAATTGAGATTATAGGCAACTGAAACCCAAAAGGGCACAACATTTCATGTATTGGATGTGAATCACGAGTTGTAGAATCATCCTATATGGATGTATTTCCTACGTATACTCAGCGGTTCAAAGGAGAATGGAGGTTGTTAAAACTAGATTATTTTCTAAGCATGCAAGATTTTAAAAACAGAAATAAGGATTATTTAAGCACTAAATTAAAAGTCTGCAGTTGATATAATTTGCTGTTTGTTTTAAGTCTGTTGTCTTTTTTTATATGAAATGTTTTTGTTTTACTTTTCGCCTGTTTTTAAGTCGGATATTTGTGTTTTAATGTGATGTGGTTTATGAAACTTCGAAGCTGCCATCTCAACCAAGACCCCCTTGTAAAAGAGATTCAAAATCTCACTGGGATTATCCTGGTAAATTAAGGTAAAATAAAATAAAAAATTAAACAGAATATTAAAGCGTATGGTTTTGCAACAGTCACATAGTTGTGATGTTTGGGTGTCCACATACTTTGTTGTTCATGTAAATTTGTCCATTTCTAGCTGAAAACCAGTTGTTTGAACCTGACCTTGTGTTCTCTTCTACCTGCAGAGAGGCCATGTAAATACAGACTGTCCCTGCACAGATTAATAAAATCTAATTATGAAAACTTGTTGCTTTGAGGCAATTTGTGTGCTTGTCCTGCCACCTCCTGCACGTTTGGGCGAGCTCTCTCCCTATTACACTGTCAGTCATGTTGATGAGCTCCCTCCTTCGCCGCGGCGTCTAGCCCGAGGCTGATGGCGTAGAGAAAGCAGATGGCGAACGCGGACTGTGTGCAATAAACTAAAATCCACGCTCGTGTCCTTGTGTGTTTCTTGTCTGCTGCATATTTAGCGGCACTGCATTTCTTAAACCCTGCTCATGCATACAACACTCGCCTACAGCAAAACATGGCAGACATCACCGAAGAGCCCATTTCTGGCAAATGGGACAAAGATGAATAATGTAATAATGTGCAATGAGTTCATATTCCTGTTCATTTAGCTATTTATCTCAAAGTTGTATATTGCTGGTTAAGATAAGGGATGCATACAATATGAACATATACAGCTGCTCTTTTATCTTTCCAGTCATGTTGGTATTTTTAATGATCTCGACGATACAAACGAAACAAATTGCTCAACATTTTTGGAGTTTTTCTGTATTAGCCAAAGTGCCGAGGCCTGTTGACAGAGTCCTTGGTGCTGTTGGAGCAGCTAAATGTTGCAATAGGTTTTGTTCTTGCAGGTTATAAACTTAAAGTCATTTAAATTAAACTACCAGCAAGTGTAATGTTACAACACTACCAGCATTTGGAAGCCTCCTGATATTGAATAACAGCAATACTGACACATCATATTATAAGAATATTATTAACATATCCTGCAATCTAATCATAATGATTAGATAATGAAAACCTTATTAAGCTGGTAACCTGATTTCCACAAAGGAAGCTGAAAGTAAATCTTAAATATTCCTAACATCATAAGGAGCAAACTGTCACTGTTGCTTGTTTAAATACAGTCGGTGTAAACAACAAACACATTGTGATGTATGGATCAAATTAAATACTGTATGTGTAGGAGTGATGGTTTAAGGAGTTCAAGTGTATTGTGCTGTTATTCAAGTCCACCTTGTAGAGTCTTTGCAAGTGTGGTTAGTAAGTAAATTCAAGTCAATGTTCAGTTCTCATTATATGCCACAAGTGTGTAATAACTAGTTTAGGTTACTTGGTATTGCACGACAGTTTAAAATGATGTAATCACACAATATCTCCACTTATTTCCAGATGGCTATTCTGCCTCTTTGTAAGGTGGCAACCCGATATCGGTGTCATGTTTTGCCTCGCAGAGACATGAATATTACACGCCTGTATGAACGTGCGGTACAAACAAAGCACGGTCTTAGGATCAGGCAAGAAAACCACTTAGTTAGGTTTAGAGAAAACGTCATGGTTGGGCTTAAAATAAGTAAGTAAAACATGTACGGAAACAACGTGCCAAACGTCACTTGTCAACTGTCACTACAGAACACGTCACCAAACTTGCACCTTCATGCAGGCGTGTAATATTCACGCCTCGGCGACACAAAACGTGACACTGACACGCTTTCTACCGGTGGACTGGCAGGTCTATTACACGCTTTGCTGTGAGACTGGGCTGAAGGAGGACGTATCAGCAGTGGTGTGGAGGAGCTGCTGGTTTCCTCTCTGAATCACAGGTGGGATCGGTGAGGGGAGGCGTCCATTCTGGACTAATCTTCATCCACAGGGATCCTCCCCGGGTCTGTGCTCAGCGGAAAGAAATTTGTTTGAATGTCTAATGAGTCTTTCGGTACTGCTGCCGATACGCTTGAGGTGGTGGATGAGGAATCATGAGGATGCTGTTCCTTTATGGGAGCAGCAGGGTTAAATAGGCTCATCATGACTGCTCGAGTACATACGAGCTGCTTTACCTGCTGGACTACGTATTCTTCAGTACCGGCTCTTTGCCAAATCAGTGCTGTGGAGTTTCGGCGCTGCATAATTAAACCTGCGTTAATTGCAATCATGGTTTTGCCTTTCGTAATCAATTAAGCCTGATCAAGTTAGATACTGACATTTTGCATTTGGCATGTCTATTCCAGAGCATCAAATGAAGCGCTCCCTGTGCACAGTGAACTGCCTCACCAATCACAGGTGATTAACTGGTCTCCTGCCTCCCAAACACGGCCGTGGCTTCAGGCAAGAACATTTTCACTACAAAGGGAAACCTGCATGTGTAATGGAACTGCATTTGCTATGCTGGGTAAAATCCTTTTTATTTGTTTGCATGCTGTGGCGGTACTGCATTTATTGGAATTTTGCAGTTTATAATTGATTTCACAAAATCAACATGCGAAGTATGTTCCCAAACATCCTCCCAAGACCAAAACAGCGACATCAAGCACAAATAAATACATAACAGACATACAACAACTTAATTCAGATGGACAAAAACTAAAAACATGCCAAAATATTCCGTTTTTTGTTTTTATTCTGAAAAAGACAATATTCTTAATTCAGAATAAAATAATTCTAATTCAGAATATACAAACGGAATATGCTGTTCACATGACTTAAATAAAATTCACAATATTTTCACATTTGGAATAATAGTGGAATATTAGTGTGCATGTAAACGTAATAAGTGTTGTTCCAAACCGAGAAGGAGTTAACTCTAAATCTGTTATTTCAACCCGGTCTCACAGGAATACGTATAAATACCACGACATTACTTATTGCAAGCTAAACACCTTGCACATTATCGTGGCATTTATACTGTACGCCTTTTCGTACAAACTGGCTGGTTATTTGGGTTCGGTTGTCATAGTACTGTAAGTAAGAAAAGGCCTCCAGACTCCTCAAATTGTCAATCAAAATTGAGGAGGATGAGCCGTCGAGCTAACGGAGTAGTAAAGGCAAACACATTACACGTTTCGGCTTGCCACACTGCGTCCCCCCCGTCTCAATCCAATCAATATAAGGGGTAGGAATGGGTTCCATTGTCATATTATACATGTTGCTAAGGGATTCAAAGACAATCTTCAAAAAGTCTGAAGGCTTCAGATCAGGGTTTGAGTCTATCCATGCCAGTTTCTCCTTAGTGACGTGAAGACGGTGAACTATGTTGAGTTCAATTAGATCTTGTCTAGAACACGGAGAGGACGAGTGTATTGAGTCAAGGATTAAAGCCCACTGGTCCTCCGCAAAAGACAGGCCTAGCTCTTGTTCCCAGACTGTCCTCAGGTTGTCCAGAGAATCATAGATCCAGGAGATGGAGACTAGCATTGAGAGGCAGGTTTTATTTGGTCTAACTTTAAAAAGATTTTACGTCAAGAAAGACATTAACGACAATGTTGTGCATGTGTACAATGGGGAAGTAAATGCATTTTTTCTGTCAATTCAGAATGTTCATAAATAATTTGAGTAAGATGGATGAATAACCAACATTAAAAACAATAATATAGATACCGAGCAAAATAATAATGAACCGATCAACCAGTAGTATGCCTCATAGAAAATTGACTTCATGAATTTTAGATGCTGCAACATCACATTTCTTTTTGAATGGAGTATAGCAAGACTGGACAACCAGCTTTATTGGACCACCAGAAAGCTTCAGTGCACCTCACTGACTGAAAAAAGGCCAAAATGTCTCACAGTCTCTGAGGCTTATATAGTAATACAGACAGTCCAGAGTTTTGTGAATATACCCATTCACACTTTCAGTGACTTTTAAGAGGACTATAAGAACACAGGAGGTTATAGATCAAGTAAATTCCAAAACTCTTCCTAAGAAAATTGGTATTTTAAGTTGGTGCATGAGAAAACATTCACTTGGACATTCAAACTACTGATGTAATCAAATTACATTTTACGATCGTATATGCACAGAAGCGAATGCTTACATACTTGTATATGCTGTAAGATAGACAGTCTTTGAAACTAAGGCTACTGGCTGCACAGATGCACTCTGGAGGAACATATTTCACAGCTAAAGCTCTGATACTCATGACTAGACTTAGATTTTAAACTGCTCAGCCCAAAGCTTTTTTTTTTTTGAAGAGCTGTATTTCTTCATATGTGAGAGGACGTCGGGCTCACCTCACTATACACCATACACTGCTCTCATCCCTTGGGTAGAGCAATGCATAACAAAGAGAGTGTGTGTGTGGTAAATTTATGAGGCAGCCAGCCTGGCTGTGCCTGCGGGCCTGGTGCAGATGACTTTCCTGGGCTCCTCCTGGGATTTGCTCTGACAGGGGAAGCAGAGGGATGCTGAATGGTGCACAAACAACCGTCTGGATGAAGAGAAACTGGGAAGAGGAGCAGTACAGAAGACTGCACTGTGGTGGCATTAAAATGACCTAATTTATGATTGACAGTTCACTTTCTCAGAGCCAAGAAAACTATCAATCATTTCAGCTGTTTTATTTTTCTCATTTTTTAGTGTTGTCACTCCGCAACCTTTTATTATGGAAGGAACAAGTTTTTATAAATTATTGAGATTTTGGCTGCTTGTGTGTGAGGTGTGCGTTTTTGGTCTTTTCCAACATTTCTAAACTTCAAAGCTGCTTTTATGTATTACAAATACCTTTGTAAGTCTAAGTATATCGAGGGACTGTTAATGAATGTACGTTGAATAATGTTATTGAAAAATAAGGGATTTAACAAGCAAAAAAGTCCACTACTGGTGAGAGGGAGGGAGGGTCCAACAAACACTGGACTTTCCCCCAGGAGACTAGTGTTTGCGTCCCGTGTGTTTTGTTTTTATGTGATTTTAAGCTAAATCATGATGTTTTTTTACTAAACTTAACCCAGTAACCACGTGAACCGTTTCAAATTGCGACCGTAATCCAAGATAAACTACGTTTCCCACAAAATGTATTTAGGTTATGCAGTTTAGTTGTATGGGAATGAATTTTGAGATAGGATTTTGAAATGCTATATAATGATGTTGTTGTGGTGCAGGGAGCAGCAAAGGCAGGAAGGACCCAAATGCAGACTCAGAGGAGGGCTGATACAAAGAAAATACTTAAATAAAGCAAGAAAGCTTAGAAGCCGAGAGTCCAGAAAGCAGGCAGATACAATGAAGAAGACAAAGACAAAGTGACAAAAGACAAGGGGAGCACAGAGACTAAATACACAAGGAGAGGAGGGAGCTAACAAGGGACAGGTGAGGAGACAGGTGAAACTCATAAGGGGCGGGGCAGACAATCACACAGGCGGGAAACACACAAAGACAGGAAGTAAAACAAAGACAAGACACAAGAGGAGAGGACTTTCAAGCTAAAACGGGAAACAAACTATAAAAAATTCTAGGACCATGCCAGATGCATATGTAAGTATACATCATTCGTAGTTAGTAGCAACATCATGCAATAACCTGGATAAAAATGCAGCTCCTTATATCGCAATGCATCTGCAATTAAAAACACAAAACACATAAAGAAGTAAAAGAGCACTGGTTTCATTTCACTGCAGATTCTGCAGCATCTTCCTTCACCTTCCCGTGACCTGTCAAGGTGCTGAATTAGAGAGTTGACCTTTGTTCTGACACCAGAAAAGAGAGAAGTGACAGGCGAGGCAGAGGAGGAAGAGGTGAAGAGCAAGAGATGTGTGTTCAGATGACATCACATTCTCACAAACACACATAAAATAGGCCAATCTTCAGTGTTGGGATGATGACAAATATCAGCTGTCAGATTTGACAGGGATTGCCGACATATCTACTCGTATAACCTTTTGGCTGATGAGTCAAGGTTACTGTCAGTTTAATGCTTATTGCTTACGTTACTTTAGTTTTCTGTAATTCTTTTACTAATTTCTCTCACTACCACATGATTAGCAGTCTTTTAAATTACATTTTAATCCATTAGATTATAAATTAATTTGTTAATCAGAATCATTTATATAGTTTGGATATCAGAAAACCTTCACAATGAATTAATCTAACCAGGCTGTCCTCGTACATTATTTGTTGCTATACCTATTAACAGTAATGCACTGTAATTTGTATATATCCCACGTAATCAATTCATATGTATTTTACATGAACCAGGAAGTATAAAGAGTGACCAAAAACACCGGACTTTCACCCAGTAGACTGGTGTTCATGTTCCGTGTGAACCAGAGGTCAACGTTGATTGATTTACCAACTAATAACTTCCGTAGTTATTTTAACCCAAACCACCATCTTTTCCTAAACCTAACCAAGTAGTTTCCTGTGAAGACGGAAGTTTATTTTGAAAAGACTCGATGCATGTAACGAGTGGAAATTGACACATGTTGCTGGACAAAATGAGGGATAACTTTTCCGAAGATATCATAAGAACTGCTGTATGAATACGTTAATCTAACACATGACACAGAGTCTTGATGGTCACTCAGACTGTTTAAATCTACAAAACCCATTTTGCAAGTACACTAAGTGGTGTTACATTTAAATTACTTTCCTTTTTGCTAATAGAATAGAAGTCAGCATGTTCTGGTCTAGTAAGGTGTGAATGCGTCCTTTTTCCATTTAAAACCTGCACAGCACATCTTCTCTGAGAGGAACATTAGACAGCTGCTGCTGCTTAAACACATCCTGGAGCCCGTGGACTCATGCATCTGTTGAACATAGTGTACTGTAGGTGTCATGTGACTTCAATCAAAATGTGATTTGCAATTTCTGAACAATTCAAAAAGATCTAGTTAGAGTTCAGAGAATTGTGATCCTGACATTCAACCAGTGGGTAACTTTGGGTCTGAAAAGTGAAGCCAATGCGGAAGTGCCTTAAACTTGCATTCTTTCTAACAGCCAGCAGGGGGCGACTCCTCTGGTTGCTAAAAGAAGTCTGATTGTATAGAAGTCTATGAGAAAATGAGCCTACTTCTCACTTGATTTATTACCTCAGTAAACATTGTAAAGATGAGTTTATGGTCTCAGTCGCTAGTTTCAAGTCTTCTTCAATACAGCATGATGTTCATTTAGTAAATTATGGTCCCATTTAGAGTCAGATAGACCATAAAGCAGGGGATGATTTAGGGCGGGGCTATCTTGTGATTGACAGGTCGCTACCACGGCATTGTCCGGTCTGGGAGTTGTCCGTGTTTTCGTCGTAGAACTTTAACCCTTTCACAGAGTGTTTTCAGTTCATCAAAGTTAATATTAACATTTTTGGTCGCCTGAAAACGTCTTATTCAGTGTTTGGTTGTACTTAGCTCCACCCTCTCGTGTCACTTCTGGTTGCAAATAACCAAGATGGCAACGGTCTAAAACCAAGATGGTGACGGCCAAAAACCAAGATGGTGACGGCCAAAAACCAAGATCGGAAACGGACGAAAACCAAGGTGCGACGGACCAAAAACCAAGATTGGAAACGGGCCAAAAACCAAGATGGCGACGGCCAAAATGCCAAGCTCGAGACTTCAAAACCATAATCCATAAACTGTAAACGTTGCCTCATATACCTGTAATTAATATATTATTTAGCAACAGAAATCCTATGTGCCAGCCATCATGCCATCAAAGCTTTAGCTAATATTTGAACTTTATTCAGGTAAATGGGAATAATCATCACAGTGACATCTTTTGCTTCAGTCCCTCTCATTTATCATCCCACCTTTGTTTGCTAACCACAGTTAGCGCCAAATGGCTGTAACTTAAAGTCACATGGAATACCATACAAACTTTTCAAACAGCTGCAAACATAGTTTTTGATTGAATGCCAGTAAGTTTTGCTCAACTTTAGTTAATAACAGGGTTAATAAATCCCTGATACCAAACCATGCTGCATGAGGACGTTTCATGTGTCCCATTAGACTTTTTATTTACTCAAAAGCCAACAGGACTGTTTACAATCTAAAGTTCCTGCGGGAATCAGCTCGCCTTTAGAAAACCAAAATAATTTAAATTAGGTTTCAGGTTTTAGATTTCAACAAGGATTTGCTCTGACACCATCAAACAAGCTTTCACTTCTTTGTTTCTCATCCCTCCATCTGTCTCTCTGTTTGCAGGTTTGGGTTCGCAGTCACAGCTGGGTAAGCAGAACATCCCAGATGTCCGCTCCCCTGCTGCTTCCTCCAGATGCAGGACCAAAGAAGCTGCTCCCAGACCAGCTGGGAGATGTACATTAGTCCCCTCCAGCTCACCCAGACTTCTGGATCTGCCTGAAGTTTTCTCCCATTCCTTCATGTCTGGTATCCTGAAGGGAGGCTCCCTGGTGGGATCCTCACCGGCTGCCTCATCCACTATTTAACTATTTAGCATACAGAGAAACAGATGCAGTTGAATGGTAATGGCACCCTAATTGCCTAAAAATATATACAAAAGTATTATAAACCTTTAATGTAATTCTGTTTAACACCCAGAAATTCTTTTAATTTCTTTTGACACCATTTCTGTAAAACATTTGTTTTTTACCTCCATATTTTGGACAGACAAAATAAATTGCATTATGCACATTGTGTATGTTTCATCAGTATGGTACTTCATGAAGGTAATGAGGAAAATATGTTACTGTAC
The DNA here is from genome assembly GCA_916701645.2 of Sebastolobus alascanus. NCBI lineage: Eukaryota > Metazoa > Chordata > Actinopteri > Perciformes > Sebastidae > Sebastolobus > Sebastolobus alascanus. The sequence continues at coordinate 1,174,328 of CAKAOJ020000036.1, read as the reverse complement.
TTTTTGATAGTAATCTCTATTTCATAAATCAAGATGTAAGTGGTTAAATGCGTTCAGCCCTTCTGTGTTTCCATCACGTTATCAGCCTCTCCTAAAAATTATGTTCCCGTACAATGAAATTACATTGTAAATTCCGTGAAGGAAACATATTTTCTCCCAGATTAAGTTTGTTTTTGACGTATCACAAATACGTTTCTAATGATAGTCCACGTAGGGAGGAGGACGAGGTGGATGGATGAGTCAAACAAACACAGGACTTTCACCCATGGAGACCGCTGTTCGAGTCCCGTGTGAAACTACAAGTTAACGTTCACTTAAGCCACACATTTTTTATCCGTTCAAAAAAATGGCCATGACAGTTTTTCCTCGCCAAAATTTAGCGTAAGTTTGTAGCGTTATTTAACCTCCTTCTCGACAAGCTAGAATGACATGTTGGGTACCGATCGATTCTTTAGGTTTTCTAGTTTCATATGATACCAGTATCTTCACTCTAGCTTTAAAAGCTGAGCCCACTACAACCTAGAAATTTCAAGTTACATTAATGTGTTAAAGAAATTAGTGGAGTTAAAACAAATTTACGTGTTATTATAGTATTAACTTTGACAGTCCTAGTGTGTGTGTATGTGTGTGTGTGTATATATATATGTAGACAAAGTACAGAGTGAGGGAAATGTTTTGCTCCTCCTCAGCGCGGTGGGGAGTCCTGTGTAATCTCCAGCTGCCTTGTTTAACAAGGATGTGGTGAATGTCTTCCTAAAGACAGACATGACCCTTAGAGGGGCTGTTATCCATTCTGTGAGTTTGTGTACGTTTGTGCATGTCAGTGTGTGTTTGTGTATGTGAGCGTGCACACTCACACACACACACACACACACACCCTAGAGCACAGAGGTGTGTTTTTTTCCAATCCCTTTCCATTGACTCTGTGCCAATGTTGCCGCTTGGCTGAACATTAAATCTAGTGAAGGGCTGAGTTTATTTCCTTTGCTTTGAAAGGCCATATTTATCGTTTTCAATTATCTCAGATCCATAAAAGCCGACCCCTACTCTCTGCTGCGCCGTCTGAACCACTGGAGAGGGAAAGAGACCAAATGGAAGTCCAAACTGTGCTCTCCACGGTCAAAAATGTTCAGATACGTGCTTTTATCCTCACTCATCCGTGTGTACAAACATGCATTTGCGCCCTTGAATGCGAACTGTTATCGAATGCCTCTTAAGATCTTGAAGTCCAAACACACTCACTTGTCATTTTTATTTGTTCCGCTCCTGGTAGTGCACGGTAAAAGAAAAAAAGAGATTCACAAACAAAACTTTACACATTTAATGACCGAAAAGGAGCAGGGGGAAGAAAAATGTTTATTTTTTCCTGCCCCTTACTCAAAACCTAAATAAACATTAGAAACAGATGATTTGAAGAATCAAGCCATACACACTAATTAAAACAGCTAATGAGACAGATTACCAGCCACTACATATAGTCTAATTATTTTATACATTTTCTTGAACTGAGAAACATTCATACAACCCTTTAAATCCCTCTACACAGACGTAGTAGAACACCCCCTTCCTCCATGCGATAGTAGCATCAACACACTTGTGATGTTAATAGTATATTAATAACAGCCTTGATGTTAAACTCTCATTATCCTGTCATGAGATGTGCTGCTGGCCCGGGGGGCACGCAGCCGACGACGGCTCCCTTTGAACACAGACTGTCTCAGCCTAACCCCCCCCCCCCCCCCCCTCTCCGTTAGCCATTTCAAAGCAACTGCTGCAATGGACAGAAAATGATGCCATCTGCATGAGAGTGCGACTCCCACCCACTCTCAGCGCTCTACATAATCTCCTTTTTATGTTGATTGTCTACACTTGTGATTATGAAGTTGAACACTGTGTGTGTGTGTGTGTGTGTGTGTGTGTGTGTGCGCACACCTGTGTCCATGTGGGTATGGTAGTGAGAGCATTTGGATAAAACTAGCAGCTTGTTTGGCGGAGCACGACAGAGTACACATTTGGAGAAAAGCAGCGTAGTCCATTTAACACAATCACGGGGTGGAAGGTCGGCCATCACACACGTAGCACTTAGGTTGTTAGCGAAGCTAGCTGCAGCGGAGCTCAGTGAGTACCTGGGTCATATTATCACTCCTAATGGCTAGGTGGTACCCTCTGCAGAAGTTAACCCGTTGAACTCAAGGCTTGTTTTCCACTCTCTTTATTTACAGGCTTATAGCACAGTTACATAACTTAGCTAGGAACACCCAACACATTCTCACTCCCAACTTATCAAATACCGCCGCTTGGTCAGTGCCCCTTGGCATCGGAGACAGACGCACTGGTTACCCCCCGAGTGTTATCTTTGGACGGACCAGGGATGACGTGTCTATATACGCTCGTTACATACTTGGTGTCCTGGTTGAGAGTCTTGTGTTTGTTTGACCCATCTACCACGCCTCCCTCCCGCCCTGAAAGGACTCTGATGCTATTAATACTACGTCACTTGCTCCGGCTGTTGAATAACGCCCCGCGTGGGTTTACACTGGAGTTAGTTGAAAGCCCGATACTTTTGCCAAAGGGTGCCTCCATACGTTGGTCTCGGATGCCGAGTGGCACTGACCAAACAGTGGTATCTGACGAGTTGGGAGTGAGAGTAGGTTGGACCATATACAGTATACAGTAGAGTAGCAGTGTGCAAAATACTCTGACAACCAGCGGGACCCCGGTGCCGTGGGCGCTAAAATAGAATAGGCATATATCCGCCACTAGATCCAAGTCGCTAAAACATCACATTAATAAAACTCTGATATCTATTTATCCACAAAAAAGACGTTACTGTTACTGAAAACATTTTAAAACAAAAATATGAGGAGTTTTTCACTAACACAGACCACACCAATAACGATATGGGTTTAGAATAGTTTATTACATATTGAAGACGGAGGGGTGCCATGATGATCAAGGAGGGATGGATTAGGGTCTGGAAGGAGGATGAGGGATGAAGGGATGGGGGTCAAAGGATGAAAGGATGAGGGGATGAAGAGTAAGGGATGAAGGGTTTTGGGTAAAGGGATGGAGGGTTGAGGGGAAGAAGGATGAAGGGATGAAGGGAGGAATCAGGGTCATGGACGGATGGATGGAGGAGATCGATGTTGGACCGGTGGAGTTTTTTGCAGAGCCCAAAGTGGTTCTGTATTTAAACGAGAGACAGAGAGAGAAGGGAGAAAAGAAAAAAGGGGTTTGGGAGGAGGGATGTGAAAACTGAGTCAAAGGGGAAGTGAACGGATCAGGTGTGCTTAAATACTTTTGTGTGGAAATGCGATGTGTTTTAGGCATGGTCTTTGTTCCCGAACCTAGTTATTAAAACGTTTCTGTGAGCGTGTAGTCCGAGAGCGGTCGTGTTTTTTATTGATTTGTTTGTTAAAGTGATAAGACTGAAGGAAAAATCAAGGACTATATTTATACATTGCACAAATTTGAGCAGTTAATGTTTGCAATATTTTTACCAGGCCTGTCCATAACATTGTAAATGATATCACGCACCTTTGGCATGTTAATGTTACTCTCCCGTCCCAACCTGTTGTCTCTGACAGTGTCTTTGACAGAAACGCTGTACACATTCAGCTGATGCTGGGGATACAGTAAGTGTACACTGCTATATAGTTTTCAGACTTTTTCCATCATTCTGCCCATTGAGGCACCTTGCCAGCACCTGAACCGTTCTACAGCCTCACAGGTGGGTACACCTAGTCATTTGGCGAGGCTTCCTCCCCTTACAGAATCAAGGCCCCTCTGTGTCCCGGCCAAAAGCGCCGGTCCAGCGGTTTTAGCATCTGGATTAAGCCACCCTCAGGCAAGCGTTGGATGAAGTTGGCCACGGCTGAATCATTAAACTTTGCGGTGTCTATCTTCCCTCTGGCACACCAGTCAGCTGTGCTCCTTCAAACAGCCGGGATGACAACTCATCAGCCAATAGAAGCAGAGGATGGAGACAGGAAAGGGAAACAGAAACGAGACGTAAACATCGGTGTTTCATTTGTTTCCAGCTGAACCAGAGGAGCAGTCTACATTTCCATCTGGCACTGACGTTATTCCTGCTCATTACATCAAAGTTGGCTCAATGTGAATGAGGGAGTTGTGTAAATTAACATACAACTCCATGTTATTCAGGTTTGTTTTGGGGTCAAGAAGGGCTTTTTTGACTTAGTGTTTGAGTTGCAACAGTGAGGATCAGAGCCCCAAAACAGTAATGCTGCTCTACTAACGTTGACTCATTTTATTCAGTCTTTAGTCACGTGAGTCGCTAGTCAGTGAAGTTAACGTAACATAAACCTAACTTCCTGAGAAAATGGAAATTTATTTTGAAAGGACACTATGCATGTAACGAGCGTATATATTGACACGCCGTCCCTGGAAAAGTAACGCAAGAGGGGTACCCCGATGCCAAGGGGTGGTATTTGACGAGTTGGGAGTGAGAACATGTTGGCCTAAAGCAAGAACGGCGTTCTTATTGCACGCTAAATGCCTTGTGAATTATCGTGTCATTCATGTGCCGGGCTGTAGTAAGACTCCACCTCGTTAAAATGGCTTTGTGCCGGGCAGTGACTCACTCCTGTGTTACACTCCTGCTGTGCTGCTCTGTGGCTGATCCTGGATTAAACTGGGAGGCAGCTACAGTAACACAGGAGATCCTACTGGGATTGATAACATATCAAAATATCATTAGTCAGACAGGACCTGTTAAATGCACTCTAGAGTTAATACAGTATAAATCCAGGGATTATAGAGAGTTCTGGCAAATCTCCATACTTGATTCAAAGAGTGAGAGCACGTTATCAACTAGCAGATAGACGTGCATGTACGACTTTTTTATCTCTGACCTACAGTGATACTCATCCCCTTCCTGTAGAGGAGCTCTGGAAAGCAATCCTGCCTCCTCAGTCTGTCAGAGCGCAGCGTCTTCCTGTCCCTGCCGGGGTCTCCCCCCACAGCAATCTACTGTCCAGTTAAGCTATTATGGGAGAAGCTATTTTCTCCTCACAGTATTTAGTGCTATTTATTGTAGATGTCCCTCCCTTTGTTGTTGTTTTCTCCCTGCAGCCAGAGGGATTGTGTGGTGGATATAATGAGTGTGTGCTGTGCTGTGAACCTTCTGTAGGGCTACTGTAACCTCTGTCTTCTGATAATCTGTCAATTACCAAGTTCTGCTCCTCGGAGTCAGGAGGACCCCCTCCCTCCCTCTCCTCTCTCTGCTGTCTCCATGGTAACCTCTTCAGGGGCTGACAGAGTGACTGTGGAGGAAGAGTGAACTCAGGGATTACCATTTTGACAATAACTGCAGGTCCTTCTTTAACAGGATTTCTCTCCTCAATAAACTAACATGTTTAATGCAGCGACATTTTCTTTGCCTAAAGATAACACAGCGGTGTTAAAGTGTTGGGCAATTCTTTTGGGAAAATGTAAATATAAAGAACATATTTAAAAGAGGATTATTCATAGCAGGGCTGATACTTAAATGCAGAACATTTGTGACCTGTGGGGAATTCAGAACGTGTTTTTGACTTGCTGGCAGTCATGTCAAGTCACAACACAGTCTCACGGCAGTTTGGGAAATAGTCATGAAATTTAATTTAGAGTTTCCCCATTTCTACGTGACGCTCAGCACGACTTTCAACAACACATTTCCGTCTTTTCAAAATAAAAGTTAGGATTAGGAAAAGATCGCGGTTTTGGCTTAAAATAACACCGCAAATGGCGTAATTTAAGTACGGAAAAAGATTATGTGGCAAATAAATCAACGTTGACTTGTGATTTCACGCGGGACACGAATACCGGTCTCCTGGGTAAAATTTTCATTTACTGTGCACTGTAAGAACAGCAGAAAAAGCCAAATCTCACCCCAGCAGACCTCTGGACTTTAAGAGAATAGGTTGTGGAACAAAATGCAAAATTGATTGAAAAACCAAAACAAAACATGAGGTGTTATTGACAAACCACAGCAGGGTTGGTGTGACATTAACGTCTGACAGCCGGGGGCATCGACTCAGTAAACCAAACCTAAAGTCCTTCTGTTTAATTCCCCATCAAGACTCCGAGACCTGCTTACAGTATATCAACAGTATTTGTAATAACGAATGACCGAAAAAGAACAGAAATGGTATCGTCCCGTGATTGTTTTTCGTGCCATCATATCTGGCCAGTTCTCCATCACCTGGCCCGGCACATTACCTCGCTGTCCCCCAGAGACTCTGTCCGGGTAGTGTAACACACGCCATCAGGACAGGAAGGTCACATGTTACCTGGAGTAAAACGGGAGAGATGTCAGCTGGCAATCAAGCTCCACAAATCACCATTCGGCCCACAGCGCCATGTTCAAGGTCCCTTCTTGTCACTTTCTCTTCACCCTGGCAGCTCTATCTTCTTTGTTGAACCCTAAAAATCCTAAAAATGACAGGACATAACCTGATAGTTCACACATGCAGAGGCATAAAATTGCCTGCAATTTGACGTATTTTGGAAAATCCTATCATGCTGAACCAATGGGAGCTCTATCGTAGGTGACTGAGGGGAAAAAAAATGCATGTACTTAAGGTCTTAAGATACAGCCGAAGCTACAGCTGTTACACCCACAAGGTGGATGCATCTTGATTAACATATTCATCACATCATGTAAATCTCACAGGAAGCCACTTATGTGCCGCATGTGTCAGTGGCTCATGCATGTTAAAGCTTGACTTTAACCTACAGCACTGTGGAGTTTTTAATGATGCGTTGCATCAGTACAGGTTTAGGCAGCAGTAAGAGAAACGTTGGCAGTAGCATGAAAAACATGATTTAAACCTTCATCAAAGATTTGGTTATATAGAGCTGGTTTGTTGAGACTTTAGATCTACTCTGTCTGTGCTCTGTGTGGCTCATTTGCTGAGGGAAAACAAAGTCTGTGTTACATTCAAATTTACTGAGAAACTCACAGGGATTATCTCCTGATATACTGGAAACACAACAAATGTAACCTGCACATCATTATCTCTCAAGCTTTAGCTCATGCAATGTCCCAGTGACACGATATTTAAGCATTTTCGGTGTTGGTTAATGTGATGTATTTAAGTGAAATGAAATGTGAGTAAATCATTTTGGGATTTGACCTGAACGCTAAAAGGTGGGCACGGCTTAGCATGCACCAGTCTCTGCCAAATCCCACTGATACAGAGCTTTAGATTCCCTCACCAAAGCTGTTAGATCAGGAGGCATAGGGCGAGGGAGAAGTGAATAAATAAGACCTTAATCACACTGTTGTTATGTTTTCTTCTGCCAAATAATGACAAACACACACCCCCACCCATGCAGCCCAGTCTCACAGCAAAGCGTTCAATAGACCCGCCTGTCCACCGGAAGAAACCGCGTGTGTGTCACGTTTTGAGACGTGAATATTATACGCCTGCATGAAGGTGCAGTGTTTTGTAGTGACGGAAGTCTAACTTCAGAGCTACGTAGTATATAAAGTGAGAAAGACCACTTATGGTGGGTCCAACAAACACAGGACTTTCAAGCAGGAGACCGGTGTTCGAGACTGGGGTTTTTTTTTGTTGCTTGTGACCCGGCAGCCATGTTGAGAACAGTTGAGGAAATACCAAGCACTGCCCATCAGCCGGAGCACAGCCAATAGGAACGCTCTCTCTCTCTCTGAAATGACCTGTGATTGGCCAAAGTCTCCCGTCACGGGCTAGATTTTTTAAAGCCTGAAAACAGAGCCATGAGGAGGTGCAGAAGTCTAGTCCCTTGAATTACAATATGCTGAAAGGTTATTATGGAATTTTTGTCCAATGATGCCAAAAATATTCTGCCTACTGAAGCTTTAAGTGTTCATCAGATCCATACAGGGCCTATAAAGACTCAATCCGTAGACTTTAACCCATGGTCACTTTCTTGTCTTCCTACCTAACTGGCCTTTTCGATAATCGTATGAACAATGCCAAAGTTTTTCTGACTAATGCGCGTGTGTGTGTGTGTGTGTGTGTGTGTGTGTGTGTGTGTGTGTGTGTGTGTGTGTGTGTGTGTGTGTGTGTGTGTGTGTGTGTGTGTGTGTGTGTGTGTGTGTGTGTGTGTGTGTGTGCGCGTGCTGCTGGTCTGGCAGTGGCAGCAGTCAAGCATGGGTGGTGAATAACACATCACTGTTACAAACAAGTTCATTAGCAAGGGCCATTACCCCCATCTCTCCCTCTGCTGTGAGCACACACACACACACACACACACACACATCCATACAGACACAGGAGATATAATGGACCTCTTTCTGCTGAGCTGTGATGGTAATAAATGTGAGTAGGAATGTGAGAATAGTGAAAACTTGGCAGCCAAGCTCAGCAGAGTGTGAGGAATAGGAGTTCATTGTGCAGCTGTGAGCTGGTTGAAGGATGACAGGAAGTGCTAACAGCTCTCATCTGGTTCATTATGTAGTTTTGACCACGATGTTCAGCACTACTTTTAGAACTGACTGTCTACTCTAATTGCAGGTTCCACAGCTCAGATCTGATTTTAATTTACTACATTGTATTGTGTTAAGTAGGCCTAAATACATTTCTCTAATTCAAGGAAGAAATGGTCTTTCTTTGTGCCATAATTGGGGGCTGTACAATTGCACAATTTCATTAACGATTAATTTCCATATTCTTGCAGCCAAGCAAGTTTTTATCATGTAATTTAATACAATTTTCTTTGGTGCGGTTTTACTGCAGGGCATTAACCTCTGACCTCTGCTGGATCCAACGATGGATCCATCTGTCTTTTTTCACGTTGTGCAGTTAAGCATTGTTTAAATAATCATCATCATCATCGTGCAAAAATTCCATAATAACCTTTCAGCATATTGTAATTCAAGTATTCTGAGAGAAAACTAGACTTCTGCTCCTCCTCATGGCTCTGTTTTCAGGCTTTAGAAAAATCTAGCCCGTGACGGGACACTTTGGCCAGTCGCAGGTCATTTCAGAGAGAGGGTGTTCCTATTGGTTGTGCTATAAATACCAAAGAAAGGAAGTCAGACTTATCACAAAGAGTCTAAAAGAAAATCTGTTAAACAGAGTAAAACATGTGTCGATATCGGCAAAGCGTTTCAGAGATGGACAGAATATGTTGCTAATAGTTGAGTCTTCATAGCCAAAGGTTCACGGCTGTGTTTAGTTCAAGTTCATGTTTATGTAGCTCGCTAGAGCCTTGAATTACTTCTGTCATCTCAAAGGGCTTTACAAGTAAAGTATGGCTTTTTTTTTTTTTCCTTTTTCAGAAAACTTCCTACCCCAGCTCTAAACATCTTTTTTCTTAGATAAAATACCAGATTTAGTCTGAGCTACAGGAAGATGATGCACAAGATTTCTAGTTTAAGCATCAAAAAGCTGCCTAATTTTTTTTTTGCATTTTCGCCTTTATTAGACAGATGACACTATAGAGGCAGACTGAAAACGGCATGCGCTGTAACCATTCGGCTACCAAGGCGCTCCGAGAGGGTAATTTGAAAGCATATTGCCATGGTGAGGACTGTCACTTAAAGATTCTCAGGGCATCTTAGCTTCAGTATGGGCATTCACAGCTTGCAGCTGCTCTGTACATCATGTATCTTGTAAGCACTGAGCGGCAGACAGCACGGTCGCACTAAATGGCGTATGATTGACACGGTAATTGCAAGTCATTTTGCATGCAATAAGAACGCCGTTCTTGCTTTTGGCATGTCATTTGTACGCTGATGGAGGGAGGTGACGGGTCCAACAAACACAGGACTTTAGACCAGGAGACCGCTGTTTGTGTCCCAAAGTTTTGTTATTTTGAGGTTACATTAGTGACGTGTTTCTGTAATTAGTTTACGTACTTATTTTAAGCCCAACCATGATGTTTTTTCTCAACGTAACCAAGTGGTTTTGTTGCCTAAACCTAACTCAGCTGTTACCGTAGTTTTGTTGGCGTAAAAATGACGTCAAAAGGCAAAAATGCGTTCTCATGACACGCGTAATGTCCTTGTAATGTCGTGGTATTTACACACCTTCCCATGAGATCGGGTCGGGGCATTCACACCTTTGCAGCTGCTCGGTACATCTTGTATCTTGTAAGCACTGAGCAGCTCTGTTGCAGCAGTTAATGTTAACACTTTTCTTGGCGATAGCTGCTAAAAGCGGAGGAGATCATTACGTCACTCTCACCCTGAGTTCTCCAGCAGCGGCTGAGGATTACAAGTGGCGACCTTTTTAGTTACAAGCCCGTTGGACCCTTAAATGAAAATGAAAGCCGCCCTCAGCCAATTGGCTACGACATCAATTTCGACGGGAGATATTTTATCGGTCCTACCTTGCCTACCACTTCAGTGGAGTGGAAACACTAATTGGACTTCATGATGAGAAATCTGGAGACTTGCACAGTCCTCCAGTCTAGTCTCCCCCAGAGCGGCCTACACTTTAGAGTCACATCCAATCTCTCTGCTGCTCACCGTCTGGGTGTATCATCAGCTCCGCAGCTTTCCACCTCACTTCTCTCAACTATTCTCCCATCAGTATGTCACCCCGCTCTCTTCTCTGTATTGTCATATCAAACGCAGCCCAGTGGGCGGATTTCTGCACAACCTTGAAGTGTAATCAAGGGCTGACTTTGGTCTGCTGCATCACAGCTAAAGATGTTACATAAGCTTACCTCACATCATGTTTTATTCAGCCTCGTAACTTCCAGCAGTTGAATAATAATTTCTAACTGGTAGAATAATGGTTTGTGTGTGTGTGTGTGTGTGTGTGTCTGTGTGTAGTGTGTGTGCGCACATGTGTGTGTGTGTGTGTACAGTCAGGAGACAGGTGCGTAAACCACACTGATACAAATGAGCTGTGTACTATCAAGGGTCATTAACCTCATCTCGCTTTTTGCCCGCATATATGAACACACACACACACACACACACACACACACACACACACACAGGCCCAGGATGTAATGGGCTCGGTGGTGTGCAGCCCAGATAGTGATGAATGAGAGTATTAGCAGTGTCTAATTAGCGGCTAGCCACAATAATATGCTGTGTTCATGGGAGTGAAACAAAGATGGTTTGCTCATGGGGGCCAAACGCCGCGGCTGCCGTTTGTACTTACTTCTGCTTATTTATGTTGTTTATGTTTTCCTCTCTGCTAATGGGGGCAACGTCTCTCATTAGGTCTTAATAAGGTTACTATAAATGGCTTTACGCTAGTTCTAAAACATCATTGATGCTATGGAGGTTTTAATATTAGACTTCATGTGCATCGTTGTGTTTACCTTCAGATGGAGTCAAAGTTACAGCTTTAAGATAACGTAGCGATGACACACATTTATAATGTTTGTACTTTTTACTACAGGACAGCACAAATGGAAAAAAAAAGTTCAAAGAAATACTGTAAACACATCGAGATCAACCTGTTACATTCTCAATTATGTTTTGAAGGAAATGTATTTTCTCCCTGATTACGGTCACAGTTTTAAACAGTTTTAAACACGTGGTTAACACTTTAAATTGAAACAAAACACAACAAAACTACTTGGTTAAAAATAAAATTGCAATTAAAATAAGTGAACGTTAACTTTTGGTTTTACTCCCACACATCCACCCCGACCTCCTCTCTACGCGGTGTTCGCTGCTCTTTATACTTCCTGTTTTCTCACATTGTGGTAGTCCTTCATCCATCATCAGAATCAGAAATTCTTTATCGATCCCCGGGGGGAGATTGGGACGTTACAGTTGCCCTTTTATATAAGCATAAAGAAAAATAAGAAAAATGGAAATAAAGGAGTAAGTAAAATTTAACTAATTCTACAATTCATAACAATTCATAACACAATATATGAGTAATATCAAAAAACAGCATCACATTGGGGCACAATAATAGCCCTAAATAACCCATGAGGAACAGATGTTCGATGTAGCTCCTACTTCTTTATTGGCCTTTCAATTTTACTCCAGTTCTTGATTTGTATATTCACTTTTCAGCACTTACAAGTAAAAGAGTTGCAAGACACAACTATGCTCCGGTGAACTGTGAAGATTTTAGGCACAGAATGGAATCCAGAGAGCTGTCAAAGGTGATCTAGAGGCTCAAGACTGTTATTTAATGGAAGACTGCAAGCACTCAGAAGCACACCAACGCAGTACAACCCTCTAGTTATATTGAATAGAAATATACAATTTCCATTCAAGTGAGTGCATCTGTATGTCACTGTAACTATAGTCATAACCACAGGCAGCCATATCAGTGACAGTAGACGACACCAAATTCAAAACAAGAGAGCAGAGATACCGACTAAATAGAGATAATGTAAAAGAAGAAGAGAGTCCCAGAGAGGAAGCCACAGGACGTCACCCACAAGGATTTTGGTGGTGCGATAAGACCTTGGCTTAATGGTGTCCAACAGCAAGCGTCTCACTGATCACACCTCGCTGTCTTATCTACAGCTCCAGAAGAGAGGAGACATTTATGACTGTCTGTGAGCGTGAGAGAGAGAATGAGAGAGGAAAAGGTGAAGAGAGAACAGGCAGACAGAACACATTTTAGTTTGTAAAGTCTATATGTGTACAGTCAGCAGGTGTTTGTGTCATTGTGTGTAAAGCAGCTTTACCTCCAATACATTTTGTACATTTGCTCGAATATTAACAATATCAACACAATACGCTCAGGCAAAAAAAAAAAGGTTGGCCTGCAGAGCAGAGCAGAGAGAGAGATATCCCCTCCTACAGCAGAAAAGAGAGCGGTGGGATTGTGGAGCAGCTTGGCCCAAAGTGAACCAGACTCTCACCAATATAAAGCTTTTATATGGGAACAGGGAGCCCAGAGAACGAGCCACTCAAACAGCCCGTTTTTTTACCAGCCACGGCCACAAAATCCAAAGAAATGTCAGCAATAAAACAGCCTTCTACAAAATGAAACTGAAACAAACAACGAATTATGTCACTGTCCTGAAGAAAGACCCAGAATTAGCTGACATCTCCACAGTGCTGCCACACGCTGCACCTTTACTGGAGCCCTGCTGCTCGTTAGTTGTACTTTATCATTGTTGTACTCATATCGTTCATATTCCTGTGCTTATATTGCACTTTTGTCGCTATTTATCACTAATCTTTTATCTCATTTGCCTTATTTATTCCTTGTATATACTGTATGTGTGGAGTTTTTTAATACAATGCACCATTTGAGGTTGACACAGCTTGCATAATGACAATAACGTTCTTGAAACTTGGAAAAAAATAGCTCTTTCAGCACCTCAATGACACTGATCACTTAAACAAAAGGAAACCCTTCAGCATGTGCTGCACTGAGAACAGACGGTCTGAAGAAGAGCTAGACACGTGAAACGTCACTGCTGGTAATCAACTAATTGTTCATGGGAGCAGTATCTACGGATATTTTTCCGTCTTTTACATGTTTTTCTGTTCAGCATTTAGGATTAATTGTCTGGATGGCTGTGCTTTTATAAATACTTTTCTGCACTGAGATCAGAGACAATGGATGAGATGAGATGGCAACAAAAGCACTTTAGTTAGAGAGAGGTTATGGTTTCAGTTCAATTTTGATAAACACGACCAACAAGATCACTATCTTACTCCCTAACCATAAAGTGCTGCCAGTGCCTATAAACATAACCATAAAGATGTTGAATAATGCTGTAGCTCCTACGAGCAGTACTAAAGATCAGATATTTTGCGGAAGGCGTTATGTTTCTTTCAAACCATATTTGCTGTTGCAAATGACTAAATATAGACCTTCCTTTTAGGAAATCTTTTCCAAAATTAACACAAATATATACTGTTTATATATAAAATAAATTCTATAACATGTTCTGTCAATAAGCAACGTGATCTCATCCCTACTTGTTGTATTATGCTGCTTGGGGGGAAGCCTTTCGTGTAGTATCGTGATGTAGAAGGTTCGTGCGTGGTTAAAGTTGTGAAACGGTGGCGTTATGTTTAGGCAACACAACCACTTATTTAGGGTTGGATAAAACATCATGATTTGGCTTAAAATATGTACACTTGTAATGTTAGAGACGTAACGTTATGTGAGTCAGTGGCGTAGCATCACGGGAGGTGTCAACTTTTGGTTTCACACGGGACACGAACGGCCACCTGAGTAAAAGTCATGTGATTGTTTGACACAGCCACCAGACCACCTGCCCACCATTAGCCGACTTCTTTTTATAAATACGACTGTTTAATATTGCAACGTATTTTCATACAATGGTTCGTTTGATATCTTATGCAAAAGTAATTCCTCCGTTTTCGTTCGTTTTCTTACGAATGTCCAGCAACACGTGTCAATATCAGCTCAGTGCATGCATACAGTCTTTTCAAAATAAACTTGCATCTTCACAGGAAACAACTTCCTTAGGTTTAGGCAACAAAACTACTTATTTAGGTTTAGGAAAAGATGGTGGTTTGGCTTAAAATGGCTCTGGAAGTGGCGTAACTTAAGTACGGAAGTTACGTGACAAATAAATCAAAGTTGACTTCTGGTTTCACACGGACATGAACAGCGGTCTCCTGGGTGAAAGTTTGGTGTTTTTAGACACATCCATCCACCCCGACCTCCTCCCTACGCGGCGTTCGCCGCTCTTTATATTTCTTAGTTTACAATTACGTTAATTACACTGAAAAATTGATTTTGTGGGATATACACACATTACAGTGCTACTTTTCGTAGTTATAGCTACGAACGATGAATGAGACCAGACCTGAATAATGATGTGGATGTGTTTGCATTGGAGTTTGCTGTAAGTCCGGTGCGTCTCATTCAGACGCTAAAGGATGCCTTGTGTTTTGGTATCAAGACTCCGAGGTATTTGACACTCTGGGAGTGAGAACGGGTTGAAAATAAGGCTGTGAAGAGCATTTCTGTGTCAAAGGCTGCCATCAGCTCAGAGAGAAAACTACAGTCTACAGCACATAAAATATAGATCATGGACTAAATGTTTAAACTCTTATACTGTATGCAGTTCATGCATTTATGTTGTGCCACATTTTATTCAGGAAACAGGGACACAAATACTTTGAATATGGAGGTGTAATGTCCTTGGGTCTCTGTAGCCCCGAGCATCACTTATCACAGAGCTGTTCAGCTTCCATGGAGGTCACCAGGTGATTCTTCTTCAAAGTATTTAAAAGACTACATTATGCTTCCTGACCGCAAACTTATTCAGAAATTAACTCGTGGTCCTTTTTGACAGATTGAGGGTTTGGGTCAGGATGGTGTGACGACCAACATAATACATGCATATGCAAGCAGGACAGTGATTCAGGAGACAGACTGTACCACCAACCAGCCTGAGTTAGTCTGCGTAACACCATTTGTTTGTGTGCTGTGACATTTAAGGCCCCTGACAACACACACATTGTTTATCCCAGCCTACTGCTTGCTCCATCATAGACAGAAAAACAGACATCTCAAGGTTGCTCTTGCCAAGAAGAAGATTATGACAATAGCTGTTACCTTGGGATAAACTGTTGTATCCTAAAATCTAAATTTAAGCTCGGTGAAGGCTGCAGTCCGCTCCGTTTCTGTGAGTCATTTTATGTGGACATTTATCTTATGTCTAGGAATAATCACAGATGGATTAACAGCACTTGGCAACGGCGACGGCAATCTGCAGAAATGTACCAGTCCGCGGAGGAGAGGGCAGGAATGTTGTTATACAGGCAGTACAGTAATACTATTGTTCAAATGGAAGATTGGCTCTCTTTTAACAACAAATAAAACAGTAACATGTTGGAGAGACTTGCTGAAATCTGTATTATTTGAATGCCACTTTGCATAAAATGACAATAATTTATGAGCAGGGGGTTGCCTCAATGGGCAACGTATTCCCATACAATGGTTCCTATGATATCTTATGAAAAGTTTTCAATCCAATCTTACAGGAAGACGCACAAATACCACGACTTTACAAAGACAATGCGCATGTCATGCCACACAAACATCCGCAGTTAGGTTTAGGCGAGGAAAACACTTAAAAATCACGTGACAACTGTGACAAACGTCACTAACGTAACTTACAAAACAAAACACCAGTAAAACACAGTCTCTAACACGAGTCTCCTGGTTAAAAGTCCTCTGTTTGTTTGACCCATCCACCTCCTGACCCGCCTACCACAAGTGGTGGTCTTTCTCTCCTTTTATACTACTTCACTAACTCTTACCATAGCATTTATACACGGATGCTTTTACATTGCAGTCAGTACAGGATACATGGCGTACAAAAGAAACGCGGAAATCAAGAAAGACGTACTTATTGCACGCTAAATGCCTTGCGCATTATTCTAGCATTTATACGCCTTTTCGTGCTAACAGTTCATCAAAGTTAATATTAACATTTTGGTCACCTAAAAATGTCTTATTCAGCATTTGATTGTACTTAGCTCCACCCTGTCGTGTCACTTCTGGTTCCAAAAAAACAAGATGGTGACTTCCAAAACGCTGATCTTGAGGCTTCAAAACCGTAGTCCACAAACCAGTGGGTGACGTCACTGTGGCTACGTCTGTTCCCATACAACTAAATTGCATTCTCAATTACGTTTGGAAGGACATTTTTTTTCCGCAAATTACATTAGTCTTTCACGTATAACAAATACTTTTGTGACGTAGTACGAGTGACATGCAGAGCAGGTGATGTAATATATCGAGCGACCGTGAATGAAAATATTTTGAATAAAAACTTTATTTAATAATAATGAGTATAAGCGAGAAAGTCCACTACTGGTGAGAGGGAGGGGAGGTGGATGGGTCCAACAAACACAGGACTTTCCCCAAGAGACCGTTGTTCGTGTCCCATGTGAAACATTGTTTTGTTTTTAAGTCATTTTAAACCAAACTGTGATATTTTTTACTTAAACTAACCCAGCAGTTTTGTTGCATTTTCCTTTTGCTTTAATTACAACGTTAATCACGTGTTTAAAACTGTTTAAAACTGCGACCGTAATCTTGGAGATAATACGCATAAGCATATAGTAGCATCAGCTCGCCTGGCAAGTGTTTATTTAAGGATTGAAATTCATAGAAGAAAATTTAAGAAGTAAAGCATGAATTTTCCCCCAAAACCTTGAAAGAAACACAGAAGACTCCCTGGCAGGCAATGTGAAATTGGTTCGGGGGTACCAGAGTACATTAAAATATATCATTTTTTTTGTCATGTATCTTCAGCTGAAGGACAGCCTTGTTAGGAATTCTGTCCACCCTCAGGCTTTGGCCAACCTATCAAAACCCCAGTGGATAATACGCAAAAAATACATGTTCAGTTCAAAACAAGCCTGCTCGTTGGTGTTTACATAATACAGGCAAGTTTGCAATGATAAGCAGAGTCATCCTCAATGAGTAAACGCAGACTGCCAGCTGTTGCTCACTGGATAGAAGCAAATTCAGCAGGCAGGACAGGTGAGGTCAAAACAGTCTTTACTCATGAGTCCTTCAGGGTTTCATAAAGCAACAGAATCTGGCAGAAAATCAGCGGGCAGACTGGATGTCAGTAAAAGCACAGAGGCAAGTAACGGGAGCCTGCAGAGAGTAGCATCACCTGTATGTACTAGAACACTAATGAGCTGCTGGACAGGTACACAGGTGTTCAGGCAGGTAGTGATCACAGCAGCAGCAGCAGACAGGTGACCTGCAGTGCCGGGAAACTCCCACTGTGTTTCTTTCTAAATCATATCGCATCGAATCACATTGTTGAGGGCATTAACATGCTCTAAAACTTGTTAAACTTTGCACACTTATCAGAAAATTGTTATCTTAAGGGTCTTGAGCTTAGGTGTTGCAAAATGGCTCGCTAGCGTCCCCTACAAAGTTGGAAAAATTGAGCCCCTCGTTCAGGTTTCACTTACATGTATGGAATTTGGTAGGCAGAAGTAACATGTGGAGACGCACAAAAAAATCCTCCTGGAGGTATACCCAAAATCCAACAGGAAGTCAGCCATATTGAATTCAATGTGCCATTTTCGCACATTTTTAGCGTTTTACAGGCTGTGTTTAACAAACTCCTCCTACAGATTTAATCATATCGACTTGAAATTTGGTGAGGACCATCTGAAGACCTAAATGATGAAAAATTATTAAAATCCTGAGTTTTTTTTGAACGACCTTGCTGTGGCATAGCGGCCATTTTGGGCCATTCGCCATGAAACAGGAAATTGTTGTAACTCAAATGTACATAGTCCAATCTGCCCCAAATTTCTCAGCCATGATGACGGTCCAGGCCTGAGATCATTTACATGCCAATATAGACTAATGGCCCCGCCCCTACACATTAACCCGCCTTTATAACTCATGAACCGTTTTTCATAGACTCCTGTGGGAGGTGTCATCGCATTCAACGGAGATTTCCTGTTTCATTGGTGAAGGTTATCCCCGCCCTATAGCCATGCCCCCTCTCATAACTCGTGAACCTTGTGTCGTTGACTCTTGTGAGAGGCATCATTACACTTAGCAGAGTGTCGGTTTGACTGTGCCAGGCCAAGTCCACTGGCATCCCGCCACGCGAGAAGGTGCGAGGGCCCGTTCATCGCTGCTTGCAGCTTTAATATCAGTAATATTGTTTGACCAAATCGGTTGACAACAAACCATGAAGGACTAGACGTGGTGCTTGCTGCTATGTTTTTTGTTCTTTTTTTATGGAAGTGCTATTTTTCCTTGACTACAATTGACTGAAATTGTTTCAACATTAGGACCTCTCAGTAATTCCCATAACAGACTTTATGCAGGAGGGGCATAAAGTCTGCTTATCCTCAAGCATGTGCAGATTTCACAGCGGGACAGCTCGCAGCCCTCGTGGATATGTTGGGAATGTGTGCCAAAGTCTGTGAAACGTTATGGGTGGACACTGGAACTGGGCCAGTGTGAGCCAGAAAAAAAAGATTGAGGCAGAGGGGCGAAGGAAAGATGGAGATGTCACACTGTGAAGCTGCTGGTGCTCAACTTCTGCAGGCTGCTGATTGTGGAGCTGTGGGTTGTCTTTAAGTCTTGTAAAGGACAGCAACAGTAAAAGCAGGCTGGTGGTGGGAAGTAAAAGACGGGCAGGTAGAAAAACCACACGCTCATTTAGCTTCGCTGCTCCTAGAGTTCAGGGTTTTTGGGCTCCACTGTGGTGACCCGCTGTCTTCCTTATCAGCAACACCTGTTCACTGACTGCATACGCTGTTGTGTTTGATTTGAAGCCTGATAAACGAATGCCAATGAATTGAACGATCGAATTATTTTTTCTCTATTTAGTGAATCAAGGGAACCGTAAGGTGCTGTTGAGTATAACGAACTCATCAATAAACAAGAGTACAAGCACTTTTAGTAAGAGCAAACATGAAATGTATGAACGTTTTTTTTTTTTTAAATCCATCTCTCCAAGTCTGATACGCAGTCTTCACTCCTCCCAGACAGAACTATGTCAATCAGTAAGTAAGTAAGTAAAGCTTTATTTATATAGCACCTTTTAAAACACACTTTACAAAGTGCTTCACACACAAATAAAACATCGAACAATGACAGAAACCAAAGAATAATTACAAAATGAAACACAGAAACGATGAGGGACAAAATCATATGTTGAGGCCTATAAAAAGGCTTGCCTTTAATATACACTACATCACTAACTGTAGCATTTATACATGGATGCGTTGCAGTCAACAGGATACATGGTGTACAAATGACACACGGAAATCAAGAAAGGCGTACTTATTGCTCGCTAAACGCCTTATCATGACATTTATACGCTTTTTTTGTGCGAACGGGCTGGATAATCTAGACTTTTAGTTCTGTTGCCGTATTTTGGTCCAATCTGTCATTCAGACGCTTCATTGAGCGTACAACATTCACCAGGACTGTTTAGATGTTTTATTATTATTAATTATTTAATTTGAAGTTCTTCCTGGCCCCTGGTGTTGTTAGTCTTTTAGTCTGAATGCATGTCAATAAGCAGCATGCAGTGGTTGGTGTGTTGTTGAGCCAAACCGCCGACATCTCCACTGCCATCTCTTGTGTTTGCTGGTAGGACACCAGCGGTCAATATAATGTGTCCCAGCGATCAATGGACTACCAGGGCCATAGCAGTATGCAATTATGCTAGCAGTTTATTTATAGAAGTGTGATATTCGCCTGTCAGACGCCTCTTAGCTTTGACAGTTGTCTTGGGTGTGTTCTCTGCTTTCACAGTTCATCAACCAGACTCTGACAGTTATTTAAAACACTTGGAGGTTTAAACAAATACATGCAGTCTGTGGAACAAATTTGTGCAACACCTTTTCTCCTCCCTCTCTCACATTTCACTTAATTGGATTTCCTTCTTCTTCTCCTTCTTTGCTCCTTAAGCAATTTGTCAGCGTGAAGGCTTTCAACAGCATTGTGGAGACGAAAGCAGCTCGGGCTCCGTGCTCATAGAGGAGGATTGATATCCGTGTGAGTCATTTTTCTATTTACTGTCAGGTTGTGGGCTGAGAAGTCGAGAGAGTTAGTGTGGATGTCTATAGTATGTGTACAGTGACAGGTAGGAGGGAAAGAAGAAGAGGAAAACTTGGGAGACAAGATGACAAAGGGGAGTGAAAACTGAGGAGATAAAAATAAAGAACAGAGGAAGGAAAAAGATCAACTAGAATCAGAAAATCAGATGCAGGCGACAGAGAGAATAGAGAGGACAGATGAGACGGACACTGTGTCCCAATTCAGGGGCTCCGAAGTCTGTATTTCTTGGCTGAGTGCACCATAACAAGCTGATGGGGCTTGTCCCATTTCAAATGCAGCTCAGAATTGCAGCCTGGAGTTTAAGATGAGACCGGTCGGTTCTTTGCAGCTGTTAGATGGAGCGTTCAGGTGATCCTCGTCAACTCAGAGTTGGTTAATATTGTCATGGCCTTAAATAAGGCAGACCACGGATGATTAACCACTTTTATTAAAGTAATCAGACGTTACCCAAACCTTTAAATTGAGTATGACCCATCAGTAAGATTAGTGCATAAGGGAGCAAAGACAAAATGAGTAAAGTAATCAAAATTAGCCACAGAAAAACCACAGAAAGGGTCAATGCTGAGAGATGAGAGGGCCATGTGTGCAGGAGGTCTGTCAGCCAGTTAGAGAGAGAAAACCTGGAGGTATCATGTTTTTATGGTGTGTCCACAGGTGGTTTCTATAAGCTAATCACTTGATGGATCTAGAAATACAACAGCTAGATAGGCCTGTTTCACAGCAGACATTTTGGCTACGTTCACACTGCAAGCCTTAGTGCTCAATTCAGATTTATTGCTCAGATCCAATGTTTTTGTTCATATTATTATATGTGGTGAGTATCAGAAAAAATAAAAAGCTTCTCAAATGTGAATATTTGTTGGTTTCCTTGGTCTTCTATCAGTGTTGGTCAAACAAAACACAATTTTATTTGTCATAAGCATTTTTTTTTATAACTATTTTATGATGTCTTATCGACCAAACATTTAATAATAATAAAAATAAATAAATAATGCATAATAAATAATAATAATACATCAGATACTTTTCAAAGTTCTCAAAATTGAACAAAGAAAGAAGAACATACACACAAAGAAAGATAATAATAAAACGAAAGAAAATATTAGAATAAAATGGTGTCGACTAGGAAATAAAAACAAATCGATCATTTGAGAAAATTAAGCAATAATGAAAATAATCAGTAGTTGCAGCCTTAAAGCTTATTATATTTATATATCTGACTCTGGAAATGGATGATATCCACTTGAATACACCATTAATTATGTTTGTTTGTCTTTAGGACGCTATAGACCAACATGTGAGGTGGAGGAGGAACCAGATCTGTGAAGGACAGACCGTTGTGGGCTGCATCCACTGGGACACACCCAAGAGTTTGTCATCTCTGCCTGAATGCCTGTTGGGTCCCAGGTGTACTGTACCTCAACGGTCCAGTCTGGCTTTGGCTGATATTTATTTATTTAATGAGGCTTGATTGGAACAGGCTCCTATTCTGTGATTCATCTGGACAAATAGGCGGCTCAGCCAGCGGAGGTGAGAAACTGCCTACTCGCAGGCTGCTGTCGCTGTCAGTTACAGAAAGCAGCTTAAGGTTTATTAAACTGGATGCAATTAAAACATGCCTTTATATTTTCAAATTAGCAGCTATTTTGTTTGCATTTTTATGCTTCAGATGTATTGATATATATATAGTACTTGTGCACTTCTGTGGCATCATGTTTCATTACTTTCTCTGTAAGTTGTCTGAAGATGTCTACTGCTCTGCATCTCGGTCTATTCTCTTACTCAACCTACTGAAGACACACCCACACAGACGAGGACTGAGCCAGAGGGAAAGGAGGAGAGCGAGAGTGACTGGAGGAAGATCTTAATTAAGATTAGGCCAGAGTCACTGCTGTGTGTCACCAGCTGGTTCTGTGTATCCTCTACATGACTTCATCTCATCCCCTCTTCCTCCTCCTTCTGCTTCTTCTCATCACTCCTTCCTTCCTTCTGTCCATCCTCCCTCCCACTTCCTGAATGTTGCATACACATGACACGCCAAAAAGAAAGAACGGCGTTCTTATTGCACGCAAAATGACTTGCGAATTACCATGTCATTCATACGCCATTTAGTGTTACCGTACTTGATGTGTGTGGAGTTGGTAGTAAAATACATCCATTTAAAGGTGCAGTGTGCAGGATTTGGCGACATCTAGCTGTGAGGTTGCAACCAACTGAAACTTCTCCTGTGTGCCAAGCGTGTTGGAGAGCTACGGTAGCCGACGTGAAAATGTCAATGTCCCTCTCTAGAGCCAGGGTTTGGTTTGTCCGGCTCAAACATACTTATTAACCTCTTCAGCCCTATAGGGTGCTGGAAGGTGTGGTTAGCCTAGACAGACATACCCCAAATAAATGAAGATTAGCTCCACAACTACCAGGTCTATATGCATGATGTTGCTCTCTATGGATAGGTAAGACATCAGAGAATTCATCCAGTGTCAGTAACATTGTGACTGTTACTATTCCTGAGTAAATTGTGATGAACCAAAGGAAAAATGTACATTTTTATCCTCGCCTAAAATGTTTCTAGATTAGACAGTGGATAACACCATTATAGTAATGATGCCATGCACAGAGATGCCACTGAATTTATTCAGCAACTCCTTGACTACAACTGTGCCAAAGCAGGTATAAATAACACAAAGCACATAGATTCTACAAAGGTTTTAGTGAGGATAAGACCAGGAGGACTCTCCATTTGGCCACTTGGATATCCAAAGTGTGCCAAATGGGTTTTCTACCTCTTGAAAGGGAATCTGGCTCTAAAATATTACTGATATCCACTACAGGAGGCTATGTGCACACAATGGAGCCTTTGGCCATGACATTTACCCTGTGCATCATCGCATTCTACCATTGTGCACAGTATACAATCAATAAAAAACAACACAATTGTATAAATTTCACTCCAAATGGAGTAGTTTTATTATAATAATGGAATATGATCAAATAGATGATAACAAATAAGATCAATAACAATGTAAATAAGATAACAAAACAGAATCCATACTCAAGTATGTACATTATATATAAAAACAGTCTAAAATATTATAAAGTAAAAATACAATTTCTCGTGCGTTGATTTTGTAACTAAAATATTGAAATCATTGCCAAACAAACATTGTTTGTACAAAATCCACTTGGAGTATTGTTTTAGTAGCGTTAAGGCCTCGTCTTTTAGAAACTATTCAAAAAAAAAGACCACGAGCATGAAAACATCCTCACACTGGAAGTTTTCCCCTCATGTTAGTATTGTTCTAAAGTTCTAACTGTATAGACACACAGAGTGAGTAATGTGTTCACATCCCTCTACTGCACCTGAGAGAACATCACACCGGCTTCACGCTGGTAAAAACCAGCCCCACCACCTTCACTGTTTTGACATGTAACGAGGGACACTGTCTAGGAGGAACACACACGCACATGCACGTTGCACACATCCAGTACACAGTGTGTTATTGCTGTCTGCAGGGCAACAAAGACAGAATGAGCAAGAGAGAGGGTGAGTGACAGACAAAGTGAGAGAAAAAGAAGGATCGGGTCATTTCTTCTTTTGTTCTGTGTCTCTGTAAAATAACATTTAAACGAATGGTTTATTGGAAGAGGCCTGCTGGTAACTCATGACACACTGACAGGTTACTTGTTTGATTAATTTCACTGAAGTAAAAAAAAATATGGATGTTACTAAGAGTGAATTGACTTTTTTATTATTATTTGTTTTGAACTAAAGAGAAGCCACAACAGAAGCAGAATAACACAAATGCTGGTTCTCAGGTAAGAGTTAAAACACAAGAGCCAAAAACTCAATGGAATTATACCAATACTTTAAGCTGGGGTTGGTAATGTTGAAAAACCAGGAACCAAAAATGATCAAACCCAGCCGAGTGTCGCCAACTCTTTTCCAATGAACGCAGCTAGCAGCAAAAGTAACAAGAAAGATAGAGAAATCTCATCAGTGGAATAGAAGAATTGTACGTTTTCTCTAAGAATAAAGAGGTATGAGCAGTGTGAAGCTGTAAGACAGTCGTCCATATTTAAAGGTCTTTTTCATGGAAGAAATATCGTATTGTATAATCATAAATGCAGTCATGTATATGTGCCACTGCCACTGCCTTGGTATTCTGCATACTCGCTCATTAGCCCAGCTTAGTGGCATCATTAACGTCATTAGTCACACCTGTGCTTTTACTGCTACCCTCAAGTCAAAATGTCCGCTGAATAAAAGGTCTGTTTAGTTTGAAAAGAGATTTAATTTTGCCAGTCATAGAACATTAGCTTTATTTAAGATTTGCTAAAAGATTTTCAGTGAGTAGCCAGCCGTGTGTCTCTATGAAACCAGTCCCCATGCCGGTTCATCTTTTAATTAGGGCCCGAGCACTGACCGCAGGTCTGCGAAGGCCCTATTGTAATTGGTCCGTTTATTATTAGGGCCCGAGCACTGACCGCAGGTCTGCGAAGGCCCTATTGTAATTGGTCCGTTTATTATTATTATTATTAGGGCCCGAGCACTGACCGCAGGTCTGCGAAGGCCCTATTGTAATTGGTCCGTTTATTATTAGGGCCCGAGCACTGACCGCAGGTCTGCGAAGGCCCTATTGTAATTGGTCCGTTTATTATTATTATTATTAGGGCCCGAGCACTGACCGCAGGTCTGCGAAGGCCCTATTGTAATTGGTCCGTTTATTATTATTATTATTAGGGCCCGAGCATGACCGCAGGTCTGCGAAGGCCCTATTGTAATTGGTATGTTTATTATTCTTCTTTATCTCCCAAATGAATCGCATTTTTGAGGCACTAAACATGCTCAAAAACGAACGACACTTTGCACATCTATCAGAAGTGGTGAAAATTTATATATATTATGGGTTTCGTGTATGGGTGTGGCAAAATGGCTCGATAGCGCCCCCTAATGAGTAGCCCCGGCGTGGGGTTTCACCTAGATGTATGAAATTTGGTAGGCATATGTAACATGTTGAGGCGTACAAAAAAGTCAGTTGGAGGTATACTGTAAACCAAACAGGAAATCGGCCATCTTGAATTTTAGGTCGTTTTTTTACCATTTCCAGGTACTGTACTTTAACGAACTAGTCCTAGAGAGTTAACCTGATCAAACTTCAAATTTGTTCAGTAGAGTCTTAAGACCATTGTGATGAAAAGTTGTTCAAAGCTTCAACTTTTATCGAACTATGTTGCCGTGGCGTGGCGGCGAAAAAGCGCCTTTCGCCAAAAAACAGTAAGTTGTTGTAACTTTGTCGTACATTAACCAATCTGCTCCAAATTTCTCATGTGTGATAAGAGTCCTGTCCTGAAGACATCCACATGCGAAATTGGGCTCCCAGTCATTGCGCCACCTACTGGTAACAGGAAGTTACATGTTGTGTACTATTACAACATACTTCTCACAGATTATTCAGATCCATCTCAAAATGTGTCAGAAAAGCCTTAAGACCTTGATGATGCTTCCTTGCGAAGATTGTCAGGTTTTTTTCAACGGTGGTGCCGTGGCGGCATGGCGAATTTCGACTACTCGCCATAAACAAACAAACCATTCCAACTCAACTCCAGACGGTCAGATCTTCTCCAAATGTAAGACTTTTGATGAGCACCCCAGCCTGAAGACACATACAGGCCCATTTTGAATCATACTCATAGCGCCACCTAGTGGCGACAGGAAGTTACAGCTGGATATTTTGGTGTACTAGTCTTAGCCGGTTAACCAGTTTCACCTCAAATTTGGTCAGCGTGGTGTCAAGAAGTTCCTGATGCCAGACCGCAAAGCTTTTTAGCTTTCGTTGAACGTACTCGCCGTGGCGATGTATCATTCGCCATGAAACAGGAAGTTGTTTTTGAAGGGCTAGATATGCTTGTACACGAACAAAACTTGGCACACTCATTAAAAGTGCTAAAATGTGTTAAAGGATATAGCTTTTGTGCTTTGGTTTTGCAAGGGAGCTCCATAGCGCCCCCTACAAAATTTCAACAAAGCAGCCCTCGCAGTACTTTTCACCTAGATGTTCGAGATTTGGTAGGCACATGTATCACCCGTAGACTTAACAAAAAGTCTCTTGGTGCCATGCTCTAAACCCAACAGGAAGTCGGCCATCTTGATTTTTGTGTGAATTTTTCGTATATTTTTGGCCATTTCCAGGCTTTGTACTTTAACGAACTCCTCCTAAGGACATAACCCGATCAACTTCAGATTTGGTCAGTACAATCTGAAAACCTTTGTGATCAAAAGTTGTTCAAATCGTGAGGTTTTTTGAAACGACGTTGACGTGGCATGGCGAAGAATTTGACTCGCCATTGAAAGACAAAATGTGGTAACTCGACTCTAATTTGTCCAATCTGCCCCAAACTTGACCTACCACATACTAGTCCAGACCTGAGGACATCTAAATGGCAATATTGATATTAAAAAAAATTTTTTTATTACTATTATTATTTTTTTTTTTTTACTTTCACTTTGAATTTTTTACTATTTTTTACTTTTATTTTTTTTTTATTTTTTTTTTTTTTTTATTATTATTATTATTTTTTTTACTTTCACTTTGAATTTTTTTCTATTATTTTTTTTTAATTTTTTTTTATTTTTATCATTATTATTATTATTATTTTTTTTTACTTTCACTTTGAATTATTTGTAAATCATTTTTTACTATTATTTTTTATTTATTTTTTTTTACTTTCACTTTGAATTATTTTTATTTTTAACCCTAACCCTAACCCTAACCCTAACCATAACCCTAACCCTCATTTTTGTTGTTTTTATTATTATTATAATTTAGTTTTTTTACTTTCACTTTGAATTTTTTACTATTTTTTACTATTATTTTTTATTTATTTTTTTTATACTTTCACTTTGAATTATTTACTATTATTTTTTTTTTATTTTTTTTTTTTTTATTATTATTAATTTTTTTTTTACTTTCACTTTGAATTTATTACTATTTTTTACTATTATTTTTTATTTATTTTTTTATACTTTCACTTTGAATTATTTACTATTATTTATTTTTTTTACTTTCACTTTGAATTTTTTACTATTTTTTACTATTATTTTTTATTTATTTTTTTTTACTTTCACTTTGAATTATTTTTATTTTTAACCCTAACCCTAACCCTAACCGTAACCCTAACCATAACCCTAACCATAACCCTAACCCTCATTTTTGTTGTTTTTATTATTATAATTTTTTTTTTTACTTTCAGTTTGAATTTTTTACTATTTTTCACTATTATTTTTTATTTATTTTTTTTACTTTCACTTTGAATTATTTACTATTATTTTTTTTTTATTATTATTCTAATTTTTTTTTTTACTTTCACTTTGAATTTTTTACTATTTTTCACTATTATTTTTTATTTATTTTTTTTTACTTTCACTTTGAATTATTTTTATTTTTAACCCTAACCCTAACCCTAACCGTAACCCTAACCATAACCCTTACCATAACCCTAACCCTCATTTTTGTTGTTTTTATTATTCTAATTTTTTTTTATACTTTCACTTTGAATTATTTTTATTTTTAACACTAACCCTAACCCTAACCCTAACCCTCATTTTTTTGTTTTTATTATTATTCTAATTTTTTTTTTTACTTTCACTTTGAATTTTTTACTATTTTTTACTATTATTTTTTATTTATTTTTTTTTACTTTCACTTTGAATTATTTTTATTTTTAACCCTAACCCTAACCCTAACCCTAACCCTAACCATAACCCTAACCCTCATTTTTGTTGTTTTTATTATTATTATAATTTTGTTTTTTTACTTTCACTTTGAATTTTTTACTATTTTTTAATATTATTTTTTATTTATTTTTTTTAGTTTCACTTTGAATTATTTACTATTATTTTTTTTTTATTTATTTTTTTTTTATTATTATTATTTTTTTTTTTTACTTTCACTTTGAATTTTTTACTATTTTTTACTATCATTTTTTATTTATTTTTTTTTACTTTCACTTTGAATTTTTTACTATTTTTTACTATTATTTTTTATTTATTTTTTTTTACTTTCACTTTGAATTATTTTTATTTTTAACCCTAAGCCTAACCTTAACCCTAACCGTAACCCTAACCATAACCCTAACCATAACCCTAACCCTCATTTTTGTTGTTTTTATTATTCTAATTTTTTTTTTTACTTTCACTTTGAATTTTTTACTATTTTTCACTATTATTTTTTATTTATTTTTTTATACTTTCACTTTGAATTATTTACTATTATTTATTTATTTTTTTATTATTATTATTTTTTTTTTTTACTTTCACTTTGAATTTTTTACTCTTTTTTACTATTATTTTTTATTTATTTTTTTTTACTTTCAATTTGAATTATTTTTATTTTTAACCCTAACCCTTACCCTAACCCTAACCCTAATCCTCATTTTTTTTGTTTTATTATTATTCTCATTTTTTTTTTTACTTTCACTTTGAATTTTTTACTATTTTTTACTATTATTTTTTATTTATTTTTTTTATACTTTCACTTTGAATTATTTACTATTATTTTTTTTTTATTTTTTTTTTTTTTATTATTATTAATTTTTTTTTTACTTTCACTTTGAATTTATTACTATTTTTTAGTATTATTTTTTATTTATTTTTTTTTACTTTCACTTTGAATTATTTTTATTTTTAACCCTAACCCTAACCCTAACCCTAACCCTAACCCTCATTTTTTTTGTTTTTATTATTATTCTAATTTTTTTTTTTACTTTCACTTTGAATTTTTTACTATTTTTCACTATTATTTTTTATTTATTTTTTTATACTTTCACTTTGAATTATTTACTATTATTTTTTTTTAATTTTTTTTTTTTTTTATTATTATTATTATTTTTTTTTACTTTCACTTTGAATTTTTTACTCTTTTTTACTATTATTTTTTATTTATTTTTTTTACTTTCACTTTGAATTATTTTTATTTTTAACCCTAACCCTAACCCTAACCCTAACCCTAACCCTAACCGTAAACCTAACCATAACCCTAACCATAACCCTAACCCTCATTTTTGTTGTTTTTATTATTATAATTTTTTTTTTTACTTTCACTTTGAATTTTTTACTATTTTTCACTATTATTTTTTATTTATTTTTTTTACTTTCACTTTGAATTATTTACTATTTTTCACTATTATTTTTTATTTATTTTTTTTTACTTTCACTTTGAATTATTTTTATTTTTAACCCTAACCCTAACCCTAACCCTAACCCTAACCATAACCCTAACCCTCATTTTTGTTGTTTTTATTATTATTATAATTTTGTTTTTTTACTTTCACTTTGAATTTTTTACTATTTTTTACTATTATTTTTTATTTATTTTTTTTTACTTTCACTTTGAATTATTTTTATTTTTAACCCTAACCCTAACCCTAACCCTAACCCTAATCCTCATTTTTTTTGTTTTATTATTATTCTAATTTTTTTTTTTACTTTCACTTTGAATTTTTTACTATTTTTTACTATTATTTTTTATTTATTTTTTTATACTTTCACTTTGAATTTTTTACTATTATTTTTTTTAATTTTTTTTTTTTATTATTATTATTATTTTTTTTTTATTTTCACTTTGAATTATTTTTATTTTTAACCCTAACCCTAACCCTAACCCTAACCCTAATCCTCATTTTTTTTGTTTTATTATTATTCTAATTTTTTTTTTTACTTTCACTTTGAATTTTTTACTATTTTTTACTATTATTTTTTATTTATTTTTTTTATACTTTCACTTTGAATTATTTACTATTATTTTTTTTTTATTTATTTTTTTTTTATTATTATTCTAATTTTTTTTTTTACTTTCACTTTGAATTTTTTACTATTTTTCACTATTATTTTTTATTTAATTTTTTATACTTTCACTTTGAATTATTTACTATTATTTTTTTTTTATTTTTTATTTTTTTTATTATTATTATTTTTTTTTTTTACTTTCACTTTGAATTTTTTAGTATTTTTTACTATTATTTTTTATTTATTTTTTTTACTTTCACTTTGAATTATTTTTATTTTTAACCCTAACCCTAACCCTAACCCGAACCATAACCCTAACCCTAACCCTAACCCTAACCCTAACCCTCATTTTTTTTGTTTTTATTATTATTCAAATTTTTTTTTTACTTTCACTTTGAATTTTTTACAATTTTTCACTATTATTTTTTATTTATTTTTTTATACTTTCACTTTGAATTATTTACTATTATTTTTTTTTAATTTTTTTTTTTTTTTATTATTATTATTTTTTTTTTTTACTTTCACTTTGAATTTTTTACTATTTTTTAATATTATTTTTTATTTATTTTTTTTACTTTCACTTTGAATTATTTTTATTTTTAACCCTAACCCTAACCCTAACCCTAACCCTAACCCTAACCCTAACCGTAAACCTAACCATAACCCTAACCATAACCCTAACCCTCATTTTTGTTGTTTTTATTATTATTATAATTTTGTTTTTTTACTTTCACTTTGAATTTTTTACTATTTTTTACTATTATTTTTTATTTATTTTTTTTTACTTTCACTTTGAATTATTTTTATTTTTAACCCTAACCCTAACCCTAACCCTAACCCTAATCCTCATTTTTTTTGTTTTATTATTATTCTAATTTTTTTTTTTACTTTCACTTTGAATTTTTTACTATTTTTTACTATTATTTTTTATTTATTTTTTTTTACTTTCACTTTGAATTTTTTACTATTATTTTTTTTTTTTTTTTTTTTGTTTTTATTATTATTATTATTTTTTTTTTTACTTTCACTTTTAATTATTTTTAAACGTAACCCTAACCCTAACCCTAACCCTAACCCTAATCCTCATTTTTTTTTTTTTATTATTATTCTAATTTTTTTTTTTACTTTCACTTTGAATTTTTTACTATATTTTACTATTATTTTTTATTTATTTTTTTTATACTTTCACTTTGAATTATTTACTATTATTTTTTTTTTATTTATTTTTTTTTTATTATTATTCTAATTTTTTTTTTTACTTTCACTTTGAATTTTTTACTATTTTTCACTATTATTTTTTATTTAATTTTTTATACTTTCACTTTGAATTATTTACTATTATTTTTTTTTTATTTTTTATTTTTTTTATTATTATTATTTTTTTTTTTTACTTTCACTTTGAATTTTTTACTATTTTTTACTATTATTTTTTATTTATTTTTTTTACTTTCACTTTGAATTATTTTTATTTTTAACCCTAACCCTAACCCTAACCCGAACCCTAACCCTAACCCTAACCCTAACCCTAACCCTAACCCTCATTTTTTTTGTTTTTATTATTATTCAAATTTTTTTTTTACTTTCACTTTGAATTTTTTACAATTTTTCACTATTATTTTTTATTTATTTTTTTATACTTTCACTTTGAATTATTTACTATTATTTTTTTTTAATTTTTTTTTTTTTTTATTATTATTATTTTTTTTTTTTACTTTCACTTTGAATTTTTTACTCTTTTTTACTATTATTTTTTATTTATTTTTTTTACTTTCACTTTGAATTATTTTTATTTTTAACCCTAACCCTAACCCTAACCCTAACCCTAACCCTAACCCTAACCGTAAACCTAACCATAACCCTAACCATAACCCTAACCCTCATTTTTGTTGTTTTTATTATTATAATTTTTTTTTTTACTTTCACTTTGAATTTTTTACTATTTTTTACTATCATTTTTTATTTATTTTTTTTATACTTTCACTTTGAATTATTTACTATTATTTTTTTTTAATTTTTTTTTATTATTATTCTAATTTTTTTTTTTACTTTCACTTTGAATTTTTTACTATTTTTCACTATTATTTTTTATTTATTTTTTTATACTTTCACTTTGAATTATTTTTTTATTTTTAACCCTAACCCTAACCCTAACCCTCATTTTTTTGTTTTTATTATTATTCTAATTTTTTTTTTTACTTTCACTTTGAATTTTTTACTATTTTTCACTATTATTTTTTATTTATTTTTTTTACTTTCACTTTGAATTATTTACTATTATTTTTTTTAATTTTTTTTTATTATTATTCTAATTTTTTTTTTTTACTTTCACTTTGAATTTTTTACTATTTTTCACTATTATTTTTTATTTATTTTTTTATACTTTCACTTTGAATTATTTTTTTATTTTTAACCCTAACCCTAACCCTAACCCTCATTTTTTTGTTTTTATTATTATTCTAATTTTTTTTTTTACTTTCACTTTGAATTTTTTACTATTTTTTACTATTATTTTTTATTTATTTTTTTACTTTCACTTTGAATTATATACTATTATTTTTTTTTTATTTTTTTTTTTTTATTATTATTATTTTTTTTTTTAATTTAACTTTGAATTATTTACTTTGTTTTACTATTATTTTTTTTTTGATTTTTTTTTTTTGTATTATTAATTTTTTTTTTTTTACTTTCACTTTGAATTTTTTACTATTTTTTACTATTATTTTTTATTTATTTTTTTTTACTTTCACTTTGAATTATTTTTATTTTTAACACTAACCCTAACCCTAACCCTAACCATAACCCTAACCCTAATTTTTGTTGTTTTTATTATTATTATAATTTTGTTTTTTTACTTTCACTTTGAATTTTTTACTATTTTTTACTGTTATTTTTTATTTATTTTTTTTACTTTCACTTTGAATTATTTTTATTTTTAACCCTAACCCTAACCCTAACCCTAACCCTAACCCTAACCCTAACCGTAAACCTAACCATAACCCTAACCATAACCCTAACCCTCATTTTTGTTGTTTTTATTATTATTATAATTTTGTTTTTTTACTTTCACTTTGAATTTTTTACTATTTTTTACTATTATTTTTTATTTATTTTTTTTTACTTTCACTTTGAATTATTTTTATTTTTAACCCTAACCCTAACCCTAACCCTAACCCTAATCCTCATTTTTTTTGTTTTATTATTATTCTAATTTTTTTTTTTACTTTCACTTTGAATTTTTTACTATTTTTTACTATTATTTTTTATTTATTTTTTTATACTTTCACTTTGAATTATTTACTATTATTTTTTTTTTTTTTTTTTTTTTTTTTATTATTATTATTTTTTTTTTTTACTTTCACTTTGAATTATTTTTATTTTTAACCCTAACCCTAACCCTAACCCTAACCCTAATCCTCATTTTTTTTGTTTTATTATTATTCTAATTTTTTTTTTTACTTTCACTTTGAATTTTTTACTATTTTTTACTATTATTTTTT
Source organism: Sebastolobus alascanus (assembly GCA_916701645.2). Classification (NCBI taxonomy): domain Eukaryota; kingdom Metazoa; phylum Chordata; class Actinopteri; order Perciformes; family Sebastidae; genus Sebastolobus; species Sebastolobus alascanus. The sequence continues at coordinate 1,140,570 of CAKAOJ020000036.1, read as the reverse complement.
ATTTATTTTTTTTATACTTTCACTTTGAATTATTTACTATTATTTTTTTTTTATTTATTTTTTTTTTATTATTATTCTAATTTTTTTTTTTACTTTCACTTTGAATTTTTTACTATTTTTCACTATTATTTTTTATTTAATTTTTTATACTTTCACTTTGAATTATTTACTATTATTTTTTTTTTATTTTTTATTTTTTTTATTATTATTATTTTTTTTTTTTACTTTCACTTTGAATTTTTTACTCTTTTTTACTATTATTTTTTATTTATTTTTTTTACTTTCACTTTGAATTATTTTTATTTTTAACCCTAACCCTAACCCTAACCCGAACCCTAACCCTAACCCTAACCCTAACCCTAACCCTAACCCTCATTTTTTTTGTTTTTATTATTATTCAAATTTTTTTTTTACTTTCACTTTGAATTTTTTACAATTTTTCACTATTATTTTTTATTTATTTTTTTATACTTTCACTTTGAATTATTTACTATTATTTTTTTTTAATTTTTTTTTTTTTTTATTATTATTATTTTTTTTTTTTACTTTCACTTTGAATTTTTTACTCTTTTTTACTATTATTTTTTATTTATTTTTTTTACTTTCACTTTGAATTATTTTTATTTTTAACCCTAACCCTAACCCTAACCCTAACCCTAACCCTAACCCTAACCGTAACCCTAACCCTAACCCTAACCATAACCCTAACCCTCATTTTTGTTGTTTTTATTATTATAATTTTTTTTTTTACTTTCACTTTGAATTTTTTACTATTTTTTACTATCATTTTTTATTTATTTTTTTTATACTTTCACTTTGAATTATTTACTATTATTTTTTTTTAATTTTTTTTTATTATTATTCTAATTTTTTTTTTTACTTTCACTTTGAATTTTTTACTATTTTTCACTATTATTTTTTATTTATTTTTTTATACTTTCACTTTGAATTATTTTTTTATTTTTAACCCTAACCCTAACCCTAACCCTCATTTTTTTGTTTTTATTATTATTCTAATTTTTTTTTTTACTTTCACTTTGAATTTTTTACTATTTTTCACTATTATTTTTTATTTATTTTTTTTACTTTCACTTTGAATTATTTACTATTATTTTTTTTAATTTTTTTTTATTATTATTCTAATTTTTTTTTTTTACTTTCACTTTGAATTTTTTACTATTTTTCACTATTATTTTTTATTTATTTTTTTTTACTTTCACTTTGAATTATTTTTTTATTTTTAACCCTAACCCTAACCCTAACCCTCATTTTTTTGTTTTTATTATTATTCTAATTTTTTTTTTTACTTTCACTTTGAATTTTTTACTATTTTTTACTATTATTTTTTATTTATTTTTTTACTTTCACTTTGAATTATATACTATTATTTTTTTTTTATTTTTTTTTTTTTATTATTATTATTTTTTTTTTTACTTTCACTTTGAATTTTTTACTTTGTTTTACTATTATTTTTTTTTTTATTTTTTTTTTTGTATTATTAATTTTTTTTTTTTTACTTTCACTTTGAATTTTTTACTATTTTTTACTATTATTTTTTATTTATTTTTTTTTACTTTCACTTTGAATTATTTTTATTTTTAACACTAACCCTAACCCTAACCCTAACCATAACCCTAACCCTAATTTTTGTTGTTTTTATTATTATTATAATTTTGTTTTTTTACTTTCACTTTGAATTTTTTACTATTTTTTACTGTTATTTTTTATTTATTTTTTTTACTTTCACATTGAATTATTTTTATTTTTAACCCTAACCCTAACCGTAACCCTAACCCTACCCCTCATTTTTTTGTTTTTATTATTATTCTAATTTTTTTTTTTACTTTCACTTTGAATTTTTTACTATTTTTTACTATTATTTTTTTTTACTTTCACTTTGAATTATTTTTATCTTTAACCCTAACCCTAACCCTAACCCTAACCCTCATTTTTTTTGTTTTTATTATTATTCTAATTTTTTTTTTACTTTCACTTTGAATTTTTTACTATTTTTTACTATTATTTTTTATTTATTTTTTTCACTTTCACTTTGAATTATTTACTATTATTTTTTTTTTATTTTTTTTTTTTTTTATTATTATTATTTTTTTTTTTTACTTTCACTTTGAATTATTTACTTTGTTTTACTATTATTTTTTTTTTTTTACTTTCACTTTGAATTTTTTACTATTTTTTACTATTATTTTTTATTTATTTTTTTTACTTTCACTTTCAATTATTTACTATTTTTTACTATTATTTTTTTTTTTTACTTTCACTTTGAATTTTTTACTATTATTTTTTTTTAAATTTTTTTTTATTATTAATATTATTTTTTTTTACCTTCACTTTGAATTATTTGTAAATCATTTTTTACAATTATATTTTTTTAATTTTTTTTTTTTATTATTATTATTATTTTTTTTTTTACTTTCACTTTGAATTTTTTACTATTATTTTTTTTTTAATTTTTTTTTATTATTAATATTATTTTTTTTTACCTTCACTTTGAATTATTTGTAAATCATTTTTTACAATTATATTTTTTTAATTTTTTTTTTTATTATTATTATTATTTTTTTTTTTACTTTCACTTTGAATTTTTTACTATTATTTTTTTTTTAATTTTTTTTTTTTTCATTATTATTATGATTTTTTTTTTTTTACTTTCACCTTGAATTTTATACTATTTTTTACTATTATTTTTTTTTTAAATTTTAAAAATTGCTAACATTGAGCCCCTCGTTGTGGTTTCACCTAGAATTATGAAATTTGACACGTATATGCAACATGTTGAGACGTACAAAAAAGCCTCTTGGAGGTAAACCATAAACCCAACAGGAAGTCAGCCATATTGAATTGAATGTGTTATTTTAGGATATTTTTTGCCATTTTCAGGCACTATACTTTAACGAACTAGTCCTAGAGTTTTAACTCGATCGATTTCAAATTTGGTCAGTACAGTCTTAAGACCTTTGTGATGAAAAGTTGTTCAAATCTTTCATTTTCATCGAACTATGTTGCCGTGGCGTGGCGGCAAAAAAGCGCCTTTCGCCAAAAAACAGGAAGTTGCTGTAACTTTGTCGTACATTAACCAATCTGCTCCAAATCTCTCATGCCTGATAAAGGTCCGTCCCTGATGACATCCACATGCAAATGTTGGCTCGCAGTCATAGCGCCACCTACTGGCAACAGGAAATGTCATGTTTTGCATGCTGATGTACTCTGCCTCACAAACTAATCAGATCCACCTCAAATTAGGTCAGGAAAGCCTTATGACCTTGATGATGCTTCCTTGTGAAGATTGTGAGGTTTTGTCGAATGGCGGCGCCGTGGCGGCATGGCGAATTTCGATGACTCGCCATTACAAAACAAACCTCTGTAACTGGACTCCTGATGGTCAGATCTTTTCCAAATTTCTGACGTTTGATGAGCATCCTGACCTGAAGACATCTACAGGCACATTTTGAATCATACTCATAGCGCCATCTAGTGGCAACAGGAAGTTACAGTCGCTCTATTTTGGCGTGCTACTCTTAGCAGGTTAACCAGATCCACTTCAAATTTGATCAGCGTGGTGTTAAGAAGTTCCTGATGCCAGACTTCAAAGCTTTTCACCCTTCGTTGAACGTACTTGCCGTGGCGACGCATCATTCGCCATGAAACAGGAAGTTGTTTTTCAAGGGCTAGATATGCTTGTAAATGAACGAAACTCGGCACACTCATTAAAAGTGCTAAAGTGTGTTAACGGATATGGTTTTTGTGCTTTGGTGTGGCAAGGGAGCTCGATAGCGCCCCCTACAAAATTTCAACGAAGCAGCCCTCGCAGTACGTTTCACCTAGATGTTCGAGATTTGGTAGGCACATGTATCACCCGTAGACTTAACAAAAAGTCTCTTGGTGCCATGCTCTAAACCCAACAGGAAGTCGGCCATCTTGATTTTTGTGTGAATTTTTCGTATATTTTTGGCCATTTCCAGGCTTTGTACTTTAACGAACTCCTCCTACGGACATAACCCGATCAACTTCAGATTTGGTCAGTACAATCTGAAGACCTTTGTGATCAAAAGTTGTTCAAATCGTGAGGTTTTTTGAAACGACGTTGACGTGGCATGGCGGAGAATTTGACTCGCCATTGAAAGACAAAATGTGGTAACTCGACTCTAATTTGTCCAGTCTGCCCCAAACTTGACCTACCACATAATATTCCAGACCTGAGGACATCTACATGGCATAATTAAATTATGTACCCATGCCCCTACCATTGTTTTGCTTTTTTTACAGAAATAAAATTGCGCCATATTATCAAGAGATAGTTGGATGACGGATTTTAGAGGTGACAGTAAACGCATCAGTTTTCATTCTTCACATTCAGATGGTGTCAGATTTCACACACACAGGAGGAGAGAGTTTTGGCTTAGGATAGGGGTCGGCAACCCGCGGCTCTGGAGCCGCATGCGGCTCTTTAGCCCTCTGCAGTGGCTCCTTGTAGCTTTGACAAAAAAAAAATGGAAATAAATAACGCTTTTTGTTGTTTTTTTTGCACAGTGGACAATCTTTCACAGCCAAAAGACCCTCGTTAACAGCCAGTTGGAGGGTGTTAGCTATACATGGCAGGCTGGGGAGTCACGCATACGAGGCGGTGTGCCGCGACTGGCTCTCGGGTGGCATGGAGAGGGTCGGCGCTCCCCGCCCGGACCTGACCCGTTATCCCGAAAACAAACACGCATTGTTCCGAAATACCGTTTTACCGACAATACACTCCATGCACCGCTGTCTTAATGCACGGGCTTTCCGGGGCTCAAGCCCCCTGACCCGACTACAGAAAAGAGCCCACGATGCTCCGGGGGAAGAAAAATAAAAATATAATTCACAGGCCAACTGGATGCTCCATGGTGTATTTTACTCCGCTCCATGCGAAAAGACGCAACTGCGCTGGTGTTTTTTACTCAGACACAACCTGCAGAGAGAGGAATGTTTCAGCGGATTTAGTTATGTGGGAAAGTGATGACATCATTCTGCATAATAAAGTAGCCATGTGCTTCTGTTTGTCTGAGAAATGATGGAAGATTCAGTGTGAACTATGACGTAGCTTCTGTGAGTGTCTCTGGCTAATGTTTATGTTGTGTTATAAATCAAGAGACCTGTTAATAAGCAGTTTACCTTTAGCTTATGTTAGGGTGATCATATTTTCAAACCCCCAAGCGCAGGTTCAGCCGTGGGCACGTTCAGGTACGCGCAGGTTCAGGCGCACGCAAGTTCAGGCAGAACTAAACTATCTCAAAACTAGAATAAAGGGAAAAATTAAAGGGAAAGTGAGCTCAATTTACAGTATTGACGATTGCTACCAAATTTTCTGTGGATCATTATTGGACCAGGCTCATCAAAAGTTGCTTAAAGCTTGTTGATATCTTATTTCGTTTTCAAGATATTGACTTTTTAGCTCGACTGTACTTGGTCAAATCTGCCCTAAACTTGATCTACTTCATAAGAGTTCAGGCCTGAGAACATCTACATGTTAGTATTGTCTCCTATTCATAGAGCCACCTACTGGCAACAGGAAGTCAGCGTTATGTGACAAACATAATCCGATTCACATGAAATTTACAATGTGTGGTCTACACTTGATAATGAGCAACATAATGCATGTTTAGCGTGTGTTCTCTAGCGACACATAGCGGACACAGGAAGTGGTGAAAAAATTGAAATACGTCATTTCCTGTGCCGCTCAATCTACGCAGGAAATAACGTCTAACGTGTGCGTGCAGTGTCTGATGGTCACTGAAATGTACGGGTGTGTCGATTGGCGTCCCGCCAGTACCCCCGACGTGCGGGAAGGTGCGAGGGCCCGTTCATTGCTGCTTGCAGCTTTAATAATCTGTTTGTTTTTCCAGTATTTTGTAGATGTATTTCCTGACAGGTTGAACTCCAAGAGATCTACCGTATATCCCCAAATAAAAAAACGGGTTCTTTGTTTACCTGAACTGCAGAAGATACCAGGCTTTTATTTGAAGCAGGCAGGCCTTTATTTCTAATTCTGGCCTTTATTTTCCTCGTATTTGAGGAAATACAGCGATAAACACCGTTGAGAAATACTCAGCTCTTGAACTGTATATGCTTTTTTTTCAATTAACAACTTAACAACAACTTCTCCTACACCAGATTTTTTAAAAGCAGCACATGCAGAGTAGAATTGTTTTGAATAACTTCTATGTAACATCAGTGCTTGATAATGCAAAAACCGACGTTCATTTAAATGAAAACGACAGGGATTATTGCTTACATGAAACCAATTATATATGTATGTACTCTTACCACAGTAGTGGTCTAAGTGCTGTTTTATTGTCCTTGAAACAAACCTCCGTTCCTGCAACAGTACGCTCTCGTTTCTCATTACCGTCTCTCTTTCTCTGCGTGTCTGCTTTAATTGAATCTCTCCTCACTGTTTCCTTTTTTGAAATATTCGACTTAGTAAAAATCCGCACTTCCTATTCCTTCTCTCGACCCGCTACCAATCCTCATTACCACACACCCATAAATATATTTTACAGGTGCTGAGTGACAATTATGCACACTAAAAAGCAAAAAAATCTGCAAAAAGAAATGGGAGAAGAAAAGCAGTGTATTTCTTTTTTTCTTTCTTTCAATGTCAACCCATTCCTCCGTCCTCACACTTCCCCTGTCTGCCCTTCTTCCATACATCTCTCTGTACTCAATCTTTCAACTTTTGCCGCCCCTAATCTTCTCCTGGGCCGGCCTGTTCATACTCCACACCTTCACACCGGTCTCACACACTGTGCTCAGACTGAACAAGCCCGTGGTTTCCTACAGTATGAGAAAATGTCTGCTTATAGAAAGAGTCTGGATAATGACCTTGCTCTCTTCCCCTCTCCTCTGCTAGAACAGCCTCTCAAAAAGCCAGTCTGCTGTTTCTCGCCCGAGAACATTACAGGTGCTTTTTCTCTACTGTCCTTGGGTCCGGAAACTTCTTTAAAGTAGAAATATTGCCTGTATACTGTAAATGAATTAAGTGTTCATAGATTTCAAGGCGCAGAAAAGATCTGAGATCAATTTTTTTTACATCACAGCTGCAATCAGCACACAGTTCTATTTTTCCTTTTTGTTAAAGTTACTGTGAGGACCTTTTAACTGGTTATGAAACAGTCTCGGTGTAATACTAATGCCTCTTTATGACCTACATCCAGTAGGTAAACGAGACCATTAGAGAGAAGATTGGCTATTTCTATACAGATATTCTTAATGCTGGTCATCGGTGTCACTGGGTCGGATTCCACGCAAAATCAGACAAAATCATGCAAGTTCACCAGAACCTCCGGCAGCGACCAGCCCGCCTTTGACAGACCCAGATCCGGCTTCACTGCCGCCTTCGACCCGCCGTTCCCCGCTGGGAGCCAACATTGACACCACGCTGCTGGACGGAAGGAAGGCACGGGAGAACCAGAACCAGGACTGCGCTGGGCATACTGTCAGACACTGCAGCAGTAAAATGAGAGGTTTTCTTAAAGTGACAGAAGGCAGTATATTTTTGGCATCGTTGGGCAACAATCCCACAATAACCTTTCAGCATATTATAATTCAAGTGAGAGAAAAACTAGACTTCTGCTCCTCCTCATGGCTCTGTTTTCAGTCTTTAGAAAATCTAGCCCGTGACGGGAGACTTTGGCCAATCACAGGTCATTTCAGAGAGAGAGAGAGCGTTCCTATTGGCTGTGCTCCGGCTGGTGGGCGGTGCTTGGTATTTCCTCAACAGATCTCAACATGGCTGCCGGGTCACAAACTTTCTCATTTTACAGCTAAAGATGTTTCTGAAAACATTTGAGGAGAGAAATAGGCATTACAGTAACAGAATATTGATCCTTATTTGATCAGCGCTGCGTAGTTTGACCGTTTGATTGGAGTTTGTGAGTGATTGACAGCCGGCTCTCATAGACGGCAGCTGGACAGCAGACCTCAGATCAGCTCTGATTGGTTGTTTTCCTCCAGTCTGTGAAATCTTGCAGATGCCGTTAGGAGCACCGGAGGACACAGGAACATGATTTCTTTCAGATTACCTGTCTCATGCACTACTGTCAGGATATAGTGACCGTTTTATAAAAATAACTGTTTTTAATCATATTTGCTCCATTCCTACCCACTGCAGCTTTAAGGGACTCTGGTGCTCGGAAACAGGACTGCATTTGTCCACAGGGACCGTCAAAATCAACACAAAATGAAAGTTCTTCATACTAACTTTACTGTAATTAGGGATAATACATTTGTTAAGTGTAGTAAATAACATAAAGCCAAACTGGTTAGCTGTGCAAACATGATGTAGAAAATGCAGCATTAAGAAAATAAATACTTAATATACTTATAAGATATAAAGCTTAAGTCAAAAACAACAAAACAATCTATGTGTAACGTTTTCAATCTGGATGTGAAAAACAGCTGGCTGTTTGAAGACTGTAAATCCTGTAGATGGTACGTTTTTGAGCCAATACAATTTGTGCGTGAGGGAGTCAGACTAATGACCACTGAGTTATGGCAGATTTATTATCATGTTATCATGTATTATCATTCATGCCTGCTTGTGTCATCTAAATTTGGTCGCAGCTGATTAATGTGTTATATGAAATATGGCAATTCAATGATATCAAAAGGCAATAATTCTTTCCAGAGACACGTTAATATATGATGCAACAGATGAAGATTAGATGAGGAGAGGTGAAGAAATGTTTTGCAAAAAAGGGAAATCTATGTTGGTTGAAAATAGGCGTGGCCTCCATTGATAGATAGTTATGACCGAAGATTGATGGATCAGTTCCAAAATGTGTCAGTTCTCCTTCTTCTTTTGATTTTCTTATGTATTGCATATTAATACACATACAATACAGAAAAGTTTAGAAATAAGAGAGGTGTGACAGGCTCCCTCAGAGAACTTTTGAGTTATTGGAGGTGTCAGCAGATGGCGAGTCAAAGGTCACATATGCACTAAGTCAAGCATAGGTGCTTCCCCTCCTGGATTTTCTGGCCAAACGTTTTAGCAGCTAAAATTCACTTTAGTCTTTCCCCTCTTTTCGATTTTTTTTGCAAGTGTCAAGTCAAGCAAGGACACCGGCACGCCTACGGGGTTTAAAATGTTCCTGTCATGGTGGCTGTACGTAAAAGATGAATCCAAAAACACTTGAATGCTCTCTCGGGGCCGTATCCTCGTATGCCCTGCGTTGTTTGTGTATTTCTGTTCCCACCGGTCAACGAGACAATGTAGAGATTTCACGGTTGATAAATGGGTGTCATAGTCCATTTCCAATTTCATACTTTTGACTAGACAAAAACGCCTCTTATCTAACTTCCTCTCACTGTTTCCTATCATTCAGGACCTCAGACGGAGATGTGAGAGCCTCAGTATTTATTCCCCCCAAAAAAATCCATACAAAACTCACTGAAGTGGATGGTGATGCAATTTGTGTTCTCATGCAAAGGCTTCATACTGTTCAAGCAGCAAATACGAGGGTATGAAATAAATGGACCTCATTAAGGAGTTTTGAAACATTTCAGCTCACCACCCCTCATTGATTCCTTACAAATCTGCACATCAGGGGAGTCATTTCCCAAAATTTGTTCTGTCATACAAGCAACATTTCTCAACTCAATAGCCTCCAGTGTTCCATCTATTTTACTAGATAATATACTGTAGGAAAGAACAAGTCTAATATACAGTATTAGGATTTCAAATGTGCTCTGAAACTCTTCCAATCAGGACAGTTTTAGATTTGAACTGTCACAGTGTCTGGGAATTAAACCCACTACTGTTCAAGAGGTTTAAAATGAATAATGTGAGCCTCGTGAATCATGATGCTCCCATTGTTCCTGTTACTCTCATTGTGACGGCTACTAAACTCTAGTCTGCAGACTAGCAGGTGCCATCTTGTCGCCTGGCACATGTTTGGTGGGGGGTGCAGCTGTGGATTTATTAGGAGAACTCAACTTGTTTTCACTCCCAACACGTCAAATACCAACGCATGGTCAGTGGCCCTCGGCATGTGATGCTTTAGCAGCTGAATGAGATGCACCGGGCTTTCAACTAACTCCAATGTGAACCAATCCGCGTCATTATTAGATGGTCAAACACACACGGGCTTGCACCTATGAGACCGCTGTTTGTGTCCCGTGTGAAATCTACCTTATCTTACTTTTGTAACGCAACTTGCGTACTTAACTAACACCACATACATACGTTATGTAGCAAACATACTAGTTTTAACCCAAGAAACAGGACTTTCAACCAGGAGACCGGTGTTCGTTTCCCAAAGTGTTTTTGAGTTATTTTGAAGTTACATTACTGACGTGTATTCCGTACTTGTTGTTGTTTACGGCCGTTAATGTAGTTTTGTTATCTAAACATAACGTGGCGTTTAAATGACACGCGAAAGCCTAAAATGCATTATCATGACACGCATAATGTCCTTAAAATGTGGTGCTATTTATACGCCCGCACACGAGATCAGGGTTGAGAACAAGACACTTGAGTCCACAATGTCACATATATGTTCCTCCAAGTGGCACCAGTGTGTACTAGTGTTGTCACGATACTGGAATTTCTACCTTTGATACAATACCATGAAAAATATTGATATTCAATAACATTTTCAATACCACGGGGAAAAATTGACACAACATTGAGGGTCGACTTTCTGCAGCAACCTGATGTCTTAAACATCAGGTAAATGAAAAACTGTATCAGGGTAGAAACTCCTGCTAGATTTCTCATTGCAAAAGCTGATTTTTTCTTTTTGTCATTTATTTGTAACCAGTTTCTAATTGCACGTGTCGCTGTGACAGCACAGCGACTGGATGAAAGCAGACATTATGCATCGCAATGCATCCTCGTATTCAAAATGACTCCATACAGTTTGACTGGAACTGAAACTAACACAAAGAGATCTCTAGAAGTCTAAATATGGTAAATTACCTCATATTTTTAAGTAACCTGTTTTATTATGTGCATGTAGATGTACTGTGTGAAAGAACAGTGTCGTGTGGATACAAACACATGTAATGAATGAATGAATGAATTCAGTATTTGTTGACACATCAATGTGGAAACAGAGCTGCTCAGCTGTCCTTAAGAGCAGCTAACAACCTCCTTCCTCGGCGACGTTTGGTGGAGGGAGATTGTAACAGCCTTTCACCTGCCAGGTGACAAAACTAGCTTAAAGGTTTGAAACAGTCTAGAACACTGTTTCCACCGAGGACACAAGTTTGAAGTGTAAGTGTACCCACAGGAGCAGTGGGAACTACATGGCCGGGGTGAGTCCCGTATCCATGGCGACTGGGCGGCGATAATTGTTGCTTAGTCTGTAGGCGCTTTTGGGAGCTTAGTGAACACCTCTGACAGCTCAGTGTGGAGGTTCAAATGAACCGATTTAGAGTAACTTCACCCTCCCATTCTGCTAGAACCCTCCATCCCAGCATGTCATTTAAAAAAAAAAATGTTACAGGGACCCCACTCAGTCCCCGGTAGGGGGGGGGGGGCGACATACGTTATAGTCCTCAGAGTCTTGCTAGAGAATTCAGCTGAACCAAAAGTTCACTTCAAAAATCCAAGCAGATACATACAAGCTAATTTTGAGCAGCAAAAGCTGTTTCAAGTTTCTTTTTTACACACAATGTGAATTTTGTTGGAAAAATCATGTCAACAAGAATCAGTGATTGTGTGTACAGTGAAAACAAAATTAGCATGTAGTTCCTCTTTTCTTTAGGAAATCCACGAGGGCTGGGACGATTCACCTATCTCCTGATTCGATACTATCACGATACTTGGGTGCCGATTCGATATGTATTGGGATTTTTAAGTATTGCGATTCGATATTGTGATTTATTGCGATTTTTGTTTACCTTTTTTCTATGTAGTCAGAGATGTCCTGAAGTCAAATATATCCGTCATTGTCAGGAATTATTTATTAGATTTTTTCCCTCACAAATTAGTGGTATTTTCTTTTTAGGACAAGTAATGTTTTATACTTCTGGTGAATACGATCCAATCAATCTTATTTCCATATATGTATTTTGTATATACAGTTCCCTTTGTTGACACCTCATTTTGAAAACCGGACGTAGTCCCACGTGTCTACTTCCTCTAACTTCTCCAAGGTGGTCTCTAGCTCTCCCATCAGCTCCGTTCTCTTTATCCATCCATGGTCAGCTCTATCGGGGCCGTTTGAATGCATTTAACATAAATGTCAGTATATGGGTGCTCTACAGTTGTAGCGTCGGCCCATTTGACCACGGAGATGAGAGCGACGGCCGGCTCGACCGCACGTTACCGCGATACGATAACGTTTCCTGTCCATGACAGAGTTAGCATGCAGCTTTAGCCGTGATGTCTAGCTCTGCTTTTCCTGTTAATGTGTGAAACCCAAAGTGTTTCCATCCTTTACTGGATGTGTAGTGTTTACCACTTTGGATTTAACATGTGAAGGTGCAGGTCTTATCCACGCAGATCCTCCAACGTTTTATACTTTTTTGTTTCGGCTCGCAGCGGCCACTTGCTGTTTGTTTTGGTTGACGGATACGGAACGGATATGACGTCACGTTACTCAAACTACAACAATAAAAGTGGTAACTTCCTTCTACCTCAGCATAGACTCAAATGAAGCAAATATATCGATTCTGACATTAAAAACCCTTAATATCCACCTGTTTCATTCACTATCACCTGCCCTCTGTGTAGCCGCTTCTCTCATTCTATCACTGGAGTTATGGTCTATTTTTCTCCACCTCTGATGTCTGCACGTATTTATAGAAAGTTTCAACTGTCACAAAAGCTGCGCTGCAACGCCTCCATCGTGTAAGACTTCACTCAAGTTACATCAGGCACGCAACAGCAACTTTACAAGTGTTAACCGTCCCGGAGTTCCTCAAGGACGCATTATGAAATCTTCATGCAAGTCTAATGAATTGTTACTTAAAAGAAACAAAAAATTATACCGAGAGGTGGACTTTGTTATTACTGATTGACGCCAGAATATTTGTAGTCTCCAAATACTGTGTAGAGAGGGGAAGAAGCAGAGTTAGAGGAGAGGACATAGGGGAAGAAAGGGACAGAAAAGGGAAGGATACATTTAAAAAAGATACATAAATTTGACAGTTCCTTTTTTTTGCTGGTGGTCAGGAGGGAATGAATGAATGAATCCATCCACAGAATAGATAATGAAGCGTTGATATTATTTTTCTTCATTATAAATAATATTAAAAGACATAGCTCCAGCAAAAACTTGTGACAGTGAATATTGGACACAAATGACTCCAAATGAATGCTAATGCTGCTTCTATTTGCCATAACAAGTTCATAAAATGTCAATGTTGTGTTTTCAGCATGTTGATAAAATAAAACAGTGGATACAGCTTTAACACTTCTCACAATTTGGGTGTGGTGACCCTTTAGGAGAGATAAATACATTATGGCAGAAGAGACTACAGGTTGACCAATAGTGGATTTTTAAAGGCCAATATAATAACAATATTTGTAGCAGGAAAAAGCCGATAGACGATTAATCAGCCGATATCTTCTTTACTTCTGCTGCAGCCTAGTCGGCTACGTTTACATACGTCGTTTCTAACCTCTTAAGCCCTAGGGTGCTGGAAGGTGTGGTTCACCTAGACATATATACCCAAAATAAATCAAGAATAGCTCCACAACTACCAGGTCTATATGCATAATCTAGGTCTCTATGGATAGGTAAGACCTCATAGAATTCATCAACATTGACTGTTACTATGCCTGAGTAAATTGTGATGAACCAAAGGAAAAATTTACATTTGTATCCTGTCCTAAAATGTTTTCTAGATTAGACAGTGGATAACACCATTATAGCAATGATGCCATGCACAGAGATGCCACTGAATTCATTCAGCAACTCCTTGACTACAACTGTGCCAAAGAAGATATAAATAACACAAAGCTCAAGATTCTACAAAGGTTTTAGTGAGGATAGGACCAGGAGGACTCTCCATTTGGCCAGTTGGATACCCAAAGTGTGCCAAATGGGTTTTCTACCTCTTGAAAGGGAATCTGGCTATAAAATACTACTGATATCCACTACAGGAGGCTATGTGCACACAGTTCAGCCTAACAATATTATAACGTAAAAATACAATTTGTCGTGCGTTGATTTTGTAACTAAAATATTGAAATCATTGCCAAACAAACATTGTTTGGACAGAATACACTTGGAGTGTTGTCTTAGTAGCGTTAAGGCCTCGTCTTTTAGAAACTATTCGGAAAAAGACACCACCCCAGCATTTTATGAAGTTTCCTGTACCGGGTTCTTCGGGTAAAAGTGGTTAATAAATCCTTTTTTTGAAACTCTGAATTTAATCATTAGTAAGAGAATATCCTGAAGTGAGATTTGGCGGATTACATCGTTTATTTACAATGCGCGATGTGGTTTACAGTATGACTAGCCAGGATTACTTCTGTTGTGCGTCTCATACATTGTTAAATGCCACTCTTAAAAACCATTAAGGTTGGTGCGACGGTAGTTTGTAAAACGTCCCATCTGATTAATCGGTCTACCTCTAGAAGAGACCTTACTACTCATTTGGTACCTGAACAAATAAACTCTGTCTACTGTGTTCAGTAATTCAGCTCATTTATAAATCCATTCCACGTGAGCTGGCTGAGTAAAATGTACAAATGTCAATATTCGTTTGACTGTAGCAAGAAGACAGGCAGAATAAAGGAATAAAGGAGTGGAGGGTGAAAGAGAATACCGTTGTTCTCCTTTGTGTCGGTCGACTGCCTCGCCAAGTCGATTCATAATGCGATCAATCAAATGTTGTTTAGCTCGGTGGAGGTGTTTAAAAAACTGCAGAGAATGATTATCAATGCGAGGAGCGTCTTAAACCAATTGTTTATTCATTTACTTAGGGTGAAAAAAAGGAAAGAAAAACAACAGAGGACAGATGAGCATCTCTCTTGTGCACACACACAGATTGGAAACCAAAGCACAGCAGATGCAGTAAACAGTCACAGACAATGAAGAGGCTGCACTCAAAGCAACATTTAGCTCTTATTATTCTGGATATTATGTCAATCTTCAACGACTCCTTCAATAAAAAGTATTTTCCTCTCAAGTTGTGACTAGCTTCAACCAAATCATCCACTTTTCTAAATGCAGTGTGCTGTTGTAGAATGGCTGTTTCATGCACACAAGATAAAGTTTTATTGTCTCACGAACATGATTAAAAGACACTTTACAAATACAAGTTGAAGGAGCTGTTTGCTGCTCACAAAGTGAGAAATGGCGCAGAGGGTTTAACACTTTGACCTCAGCTTATAAAGGTCAACATTTGTGTCTTCACTATTTATCTGCACAGAGTCTTATGGTTTCTATTTGTCCAGAACTGCCACTTGTGTCACAGTGAGGCAGTTATAAAAGCGATGAAGCCAAAAACGTCCTCTACTCTTTCAGAGGAAGCTGTTGGCGGCTCATCTTTAAACGCTGTATACACCAAAAATGCATGTGGCACTTAAAAAGAAAGAAATAAAAAAGGTATTTATAACAAAAAAAAGTGCTTTGACTGAGAATGTGAATATATTTAGGATGCTTTATATCATGCAAACACAAGCTTGAAATGTGTTTAATAAAGCAGCAGGGCATTTAGAACAGAAACGCTAAAGAGAGCGTTTGGGCAACTTTTTATTAAAACTATAGCTTAATGGAAAATAGCCAGTGATTAGCTTCATGTTTAATGGTGCCTGGTGTAAAATAAGAAACATTTGCCACCCTTAAAGGACCAGTGTGTAACATTTTGGGGGAATCTATTAGCAGAAATGGAATATAATACTCATAACTATGTTTTCATTAGTGTAGAAGAATCATTGTGTTTCCGTTAGCTTAGAATGAGCCATTCATATCTACATAGGGAGCGGGTCCTCTTCATGGAGTCCGCTATGTTTCTATAGTAGCCCAGAATGGACAAACCAAACTGGTGGTACGACCACCCGCCATCTGACTTCCGTTGCTCTTAAAGTAGTGTTATTATGGTATGGATGGCCTCTGAGCCCACACACTGGACCTTTAAATAAAATGCATTCCAACATATGATTTAAATTGCCTGACCTTGATGTGTGATACCTGCAGTGAGATCTTCAGCTCTCTGTCCAGTCACTCCTCAGTCTATGAAACATCTCCAGGAGTTCTGTAAATGTTCTGTCCCAAACCCATGGCCCAAATACTCTGCAGCCAACACATGGGGTTTGGTTTGTAGTTTTAAATAAGACTTAACTACTCTATGTCAAGTCTCACAGGGTTGTGGCATCATTTAACTTAAGGAGGATATGATCTATATTACAAGTATCAGGTTTGAAGGCACAGTGAGTGGAATTTGTTGGTTGCAGTTTCTAAACACAACATTCAAAGTTCGCTTCTCCTCCTCTCCAGCGGGTGAAAGCCAACCCAAGATTCACTCTCGCTTTGGAACCATAGACATATATACATAGACGCCGCATTGGACGCTTCAGCCCGCTGTGGCGATACCTCAACGCGGGCGCCATATTGTACAGGGAGAAGACTGGCCATTAGATATGAACATCAATTGGCTAACATTAACTTATATTAATTAGCTAATAATAACAAACGTTAGCTAGCTCTTAAATGATGTTACAGAAGCAGACGTTTTGTAAAGATGTAACGTTAACTTGAACAGTTGATAACGTGAAAAATGCTTAAAGGAAAATGTGATATGATACCACTAGTTTTTAATAATTACTTAATAATTGATTGAATCCCACCATATCGAAGGACAGACCGCTGATCCATGAACCGGAAACAGTCGTAATGTTAACTTAACGTAACTCCTTGTAGATCATAAATGTTTGAATATAAAACGACTCGTTGGAATCGGTTGAGAAATGTAGACGTTACAATGCTTTTTATCCTCCCTCATTCACTTGTATTTGTTTACGGGCCAGTCTTGCCCTGTCCAATATGGCGCCAACGTTGACGTACGACCCAGGAGTCAATGCGGCGTCTATGTATATATGTCTATGTTTGGAACGAGCACTTTTTCGGCACTGTGTCCGCCATTTTCGTAGCTTACTCTTGGATGCGTGCTTATGATCTGGCGCCTGGTCCCTACGTTTTTATAGAAGATGACGCCCAGAAAGGCCAGCGTCTCTGCAGATACAGACACCACCAAACCCTTCTAGTGGGTCAGAAGTGATGATTGAGAGCGATTATTTTTGTATCAGTCTATACATAGTGTAGAATACTACAGATGAGGCATCAGTCTGGTGAAACGTATGGACAGTTGCTAAATATAGGGGGGGTTTTACCAAAGCATCCAATCTGCACGAGCCACCAACGAAGCCTGGTGTCAGCAGAATGTTCTCTGAGAGAGAAATGCCTGCAGTGAGGCTGTCAGTGTTAATCTCAGCACCCGATGGTGGGAGTTCTTTGCCTTTAAACTGTCAAGGTGCTCAGAGTAAGAGGGGCTGCAGCTGACGTAGAAAAGGTTTGAGACAGAGAAGGTGGGCATTTCTGATTCGAACGTCAAAACAAGACTTCATAGTCGTCTTTTCTCATTTCTCCGTTTGCTAACATTTTATTTCATGCAAAGTACTTTTTTGTCTATGTATTCATTATGACAGAATACATTTGGAAAAACACACAACTCTCTCTGATCTTAAACTGGAAAAGGAAACAATAAATAGTACAGGTTTATATAAGTCCTCCGGGTTTGTCTCACTGTGCAGTGTCCCACATCACACGCACATGTGGTGTAATGTCGCCTTTTTTGGTCTCCAGCTGCCTATTGTACATGCCCATGCACCATAAAGAGGCCACAGCTGCGAGACACATTCATCTGGTACAAAGAGAAAACAAGTAAAACGTTCCTTCATTTTAAGGGTGCACAAGCCAAATGCAAACCAACATTTAGTCCGTTTTAATCGTACTCTGGTGTGGAGCAAACCGGCCTGAGAGCTTGCGAGAGGTTGTCTCGGACATCTCCTAGCAAGCCAAAACACAGGCTGCATGCGTGGGCATTTGTTGAGATGGGCCAACACTGTCATGAGATGATGCCACCAAATCCTACACACCGGACCTTCACATTTAGCATCAATTACTACTGGATCTATCTGTACAAGATTCCCTGGAAAAATAAATTAGGTTGTACTTTGTGTTTAAGTTTTACTTTTGTCATTTTATATTTGTAAACAGAAACTCTTTGACGGATATTGCATGCAATGAATTTGTTAATGTCGTTCAGGAAGGGTCGGTTCTTCCAGTGTAACTGGACATTAAACTGCTGTTTTTCTCAACAATTATTACAAAGTTATTAGTTTCAGGGTGTCCTTTAAAGAGGCTGTATTTAACAATATGCTATATCTCATACTTTTTTTCTTGCAAAGTAATTACATTTGAGGGTGTTTTTGGCTTGACCGCAGAGGGCCAGCCCTACAAACGCAAAAGTCTGTCACTGAGTGAGTGAGTGAGTGAGTGAGTGAGTGAGTGAGTGATAGAGTTACAGGATTGGTCGGCTGACTGCTGGAGTTTCCTCATTGGTCGTTGCTCTTTCAAAATGAAAAGGCGGAGAACAGTTCTGTGTTTACGTTTTCTGGGGAGCGTGTCAGCGGTTCAATGTAACATTACATAGTGCTGTTGTTGTGCATGTGTTATTGTTTATGTTCGTTTAAGTTACGTTATGTTGTGCTTCGTATTGTGTTACCGTACAAATTTTCGCCTCGCTTTCCTCCATTTCCGCCATGAACTGACTATCTAGCAGCCACACGTCACTACTGAGGTACGAACCCAAAATAAACAGACTGTGCTGTGATTTAATTGCAATAAACAGATCAAAATGATGCCGAAATAACAACATAATGATGTCGATTTGTAAAAAGACAATCCATTCTTTGTCAAGTCTGACCGCAACACAACAAGCAAACAACTTTTAAAATGCTTGTTTTCTGAACGGAGGTCGGATCGATCAATGCCAGGCTGTGCTAATATTGTAGCTACTCCATCAACACTCAACATAACGTCATCTAGGCATAAATACGGCAGCGACGTTGTTGTAAACGGATCAAAGTCTGCCGAAATAACTACATAATGACGCTGATTAGTAAAAAGTCTGAATTCATGCTTTGTCAGGTCTGTTACCATGACGACCAGCAAACAACTTTTAAAATGCTTGTTTTCTGAATGGAGTTCGGATAGATCGGTGCCCGGCTAATTAACACTACATCTAGGAATAAATACGGCAGCAACAACGTCAGTGATGACAGCTGGAATATCTCAACGCTGATAAACTTTCGTGAAGTATGTATATTGTTACACACCACTTATATGATGAATGCTTTTGATACACATGCTTTAATAAAAAAACTGAAATACTTTTAACCTTGCATACTGTATGTCATACTAATACCTTTTCACCTTGTATAAAATGTATAATATACTGAGTAGTAAATGTTACCATTTACATTACTGAATGTAATTTGCTTCATTATAAGTTGTCTTTCAATCAAGCATTAAGATATAAGTGAAAAAAAACTGTTCACAAAACATTACAGACATTGCCACTGACTATTTGTGTAACAATTTAGCCACAAATTCACATACTGACCAAATACGGTCCAGCCATATACTCGGTTTTGACCGAGTCTTGTTTTTTTATTTTCCAGCCTTGCATCATTTCTGCTGACCAAAAACAAGCAATTACCAGAAACTGCAAAGTACTAATGCAACAAATATAATAAAGAAGATGTATATTTTGCCTAATGAGAAACACTTCCTCAAGCTTTCAATTAACAAAAACCAATTACAGTAAACGTACTAAACAAACCGGAGAAAAATGTTGCCAAAATGCTGTGTTATTTAGCAAAAAGTCCAACATTCCTGAATAGATTACAATAGAGTAGAACAGTGTCAGATTTAGGGGAACATTTTAAGGAACCCCCAGGATAATAACAGATGATTATGAAAGATTATTACATCAGCCTGCCTTAATCCACCGTCACATTCATTACCCGCTAAAGAGTCATGCATATTGGTACTTGGCCAATCCTCCTTGGATTTCATCTTCAGCATTATCATAAGAGTTTTTTTTTTTTCCTCTGTTATGCATAATTCAAAAAATGAACTGTGGCTGATGTAAGTTCCACACCTCTGTCATGAATTAAAAACCATCCTCAATATGAGAATGTGCATAAACAGCTCCAAGAGTTTTGATTCATCATTCATGTTGTCGCTCAGTAAATAGATTATGGTCAGAGAAGAGCGCAATCAGAAATGAGAAACGCTGCTCATCTATGATTTGTCCCTTTAGTCCAGGTGATCAGTTTTACATGTTCAAATTACTGTAATATATATATAATATATAATAATTCTAGTCGTTTTCACGGCGAGGCATGAAGGACTCTGAGTTATTGTAGTTGATTTAACATTTATGTTGATGATCTACTGTATGCAATAGCCTGGATGTTTTTTTTAATCATTTATATGACTTGAATCTGTTCTGTCTACTCACTTAATTCAGTTTTATCAACCCTTTCACCGACAAAATTACGTAACTAAACTGCAATCTCCATTACATTTCGAGGGAAACATATTTTCTCCCGGATTACAGTCAACATATCCAGTCTCTTGCTCAGTCAACACTTTGATTTTTCAGCTCTCAAAGTAACTTGTACAGTACGTGCTAATTTCAGCTAGGGAATATCAAGAAAATGCACCCACTGTTTTGACATGAAAACACTTATTCATGTTCATCATTACTGTGCTGTATTTAAAATTACACAGCTCACATACAGAGCTGGAAATTGGACCTGCGACAGTCTTCTCTAAAACAGCTCGCTGGTTAACAGCCTCTCTGCACCAGGAGCCCATTAAACACAGACTGATTTTAAGATTTCTCTTTTTACTCATAAGGCTCTGCATGCTGAGACTATTACAGCATGAGAGAGACCCTGGCCCCTAAAATCTGGAAACTTCATATTCTTATTAGAGCTGCACCCATTTTTGACTGAATTCTGTAAATGGGGCTTCAAATAAGGATCATTTTTATCATTTCATTATATTATGTATATATATATATATATATTTTAAATAATCAATTAATGATTCATTCTATAAAAATGTACAAAATGTAAAAATAAAAAAAGGAACAAATAACAAAGAAAGTCTCTCTCAAGTTGTCATTTTAGAAGCTGCAACTGGCAAATGTTTTGTCTTTTGCTTTACTGAAATAATTATCAAAAATGTTGTCAACTCATTTTCTATCAAAAGGCTTTTAATCAACTTTTCAACTCAGCACTTGATCTTTTTTTTTATTGAATTTTAACATAAAACAAACAAATATGCAGTCTTTAACCAAGTACTAGTAATTCATACACAAATAAATGTAAAAATAATAATAATGAGACAAATATAAAAATAATAGTAATACATAATAATAATAAAAATAAATATATTACAAATAAAAAAATAAAAAATATTGGCTCACAAGCCTTGTTAGAAGTAAGAACCAGACGTCAGATATCTTCCACAGATATGAACTAAACATTAATTTTGGACCCGCCAAAATTTTTAAAATGATTATATCACAATGATAATTTTTTTTTTCAGGAAAAGCCATACTTTTATTCGGCGCCTTTGAAAAGGCTCTGTGGATGTATTATTATTTTTTAAAATATCCGTCTACATCAAAATGTTATTGTTATTGTTAATAAGACCTTTAAAGGGATTTCACAGTGTATTTGACACTGAATAAGGTGCACCGTTGCACGTGTATGCTGTGCAACATCTGGTAAATTTGGTATGTGTCTTCACTCTTTACACCACATCCACGTTGTGATGACAGTGTGCACTGTTTCCACATATAGCTTGCTTTAATAGGTATTGTTCGCCATGAAACAGGAAGTTGCTTTTGAGGTGCTAGGATTGCTTAAAAACAAACGAAACTTGGCACACTCATTAACAGCGCTAAAATATGTTAACAGATATGTTTTTTGTGCTTGTGTGTGGCAAGGGGGCTCAATAGCGCCCCCTACAAAATTTCAACAAAGCAGCCCTCACGGTACGTTTGAGCTAGATGTTCGAGATTTGGTAGGCACATGTATCACCCGTAGATTTAAAAAAAAGTCTCTTGGTGCCATGCTCTAAACCCAACAGGAAGTCGGTCATCTTGATTTGTGTGTGACTTTTTCGTATATTTTTGGCCATTTCCAGGCTTTGTACTTTAACGAACTCCTCCTAGAGACTTAACCCGATAAACTTCAGATTTGGTCAGTACAATCTGAAGACCTTTGTGATGAAAAGTTATTCAAATCGTGAGGTTTTTTGAAACGACGTTGACGTGGCGTGGCGGAGAATTTGCATGACTCGCCATTGAAAGACAAAATGTTTTAACTCGACTGTACTTGGTCAGATCTGCCCCAAACTTGACCTACCACATAGTAGTCCAGATCTGAGGACATCTACATGGCAATATTGACTCATAGTCATAGCGCCACCTACTGGCAACAGGAAGTCAGCGTTACGTGACAGACATCATCCGATTCACATGAAATTTACATTGTGTGATCTACACTTGATTAAAAGCAACATAATACATTTTTAGCCCGTGTTCTTCAGCGGCACATAGTGGACACAGGAAGTGGTGAAAAAATTGAAATGCGACATTTCCCATGCCCCCTTTCATAACTCCGTTTGTCGTAGAGTCTTGTGGCAGACGTCGTTGCGCTCGTCAGAGTTCCGGTTTCATTGTGCCCGGACGCGTCAGTTGGCGTCCCGCCAGTACCCCCGACGCGCGGAGAGGTGCTCGGGCCCGTTCATCGCTGCTTGCAGCTTTAATTATAAGTTGTCTTTCAATCAAGCATTAAGATATAAGTGAAAAAAAACTGTTCACAAAACATTACAGACATTGCCACTGACTATTTGTGTAACAATTTAGCCACAAATTCACATACTGACCAAATACGGTCCAGCCATATACTCGGTTTTGACCGAGTCTTGTTTTTTTATTTTCCAGCCTTGCATCATTTCTGCTGACCAAAAACAAGCAATTACCAGAAACTGCAAAGTACTAATGCAACAAATATAATAAAGAAGATGTATATTTTGCCTAATGAGAAACACTTCCTCAAGCTTTCAATTAACAAAAACCAATTACAGTAAACGTACTAAACAAACCGGAGAAAAATGTTGCCAAAATGCTGTGTTATTTAGCAAAAAGTCCAACATTCCTGAATAGATTACAATAGAGTAGAACAGTGTCAGATTTAGGGGAACATTTTAAGGAACCCCCAGGATAATAACAGATGATTATGAAAGATTATTACATCAGCCTGCCTTAATCCACCGTCACATTCATTACCCGCTAAAGAGTCATGCATATTGGTACTTGGCCAATCCTCCTTGGATTTCATCTTCAGCATTATCATAAGAGTTTTTTTTTTTTTCCTCTGTTATGCATAATTCAAAAAATGAACTGTGGCTGATGTAAGTTCCACACCTCTGTCATGAATTAAAAACCATCCTCAATATGAGAATGTGCATAAACAGCTCCAAGAGTTTTGATTCATCATTCATGTTGTCGCTCAGTAAATAGATTATGGTCAGAGAAGAGCACAATCAGAAATGAGAAACGCTGCTCATCTATGATTTGTCTCTTTAGTCCAGGTGATCAGTTTTACATGTTCAAATTACTGTAATATATATATAATATATAATAATTCTAGTCGTTTTCACGGCGAGGCATGAAGGACTCTGAGTTATTGTAGTTGATTTAACATTTATGTTGATGATCTACTGTATGCAATAGCCTGGATGTTTTTTTTAATCATTTATATGACTTGAATCTGTTCTGTCTACTCACTTAATTCAGTTTTATCAACCCTTTCACCGACAAAATTACGTAACTAAACTGCAATCTCCATTACATTTCGAGGGAAACATATTTTCTCCCGGATTACAGTCAACATATCCAGTCTCTTGCTCAGTCAACACTTTGATTTTTCAGCTCTCAAAGTAACTTGTACAGTACGTGCTAATTTCAGCTAGGGAATATCAAGAAAATGCACCCACTGTTTTGACATGAAAACACTTATTCATGTTCATCATTACTGTGCTGTATTTAAAATTACACAGCTCACATACAGAGCTGGAAATTGGACCTGCGACAGTCTTCTCTAAAACAGCTCGCTGGTTAACAGCCTCTCTGCACCAGGAGCCCATTAAACACAGACTGATTTTAAGATTTCTCTTTTTACTCATAAGGCTCTGCATGCTGAGACTATTACAGCATGAGAGAGACCCTGGCCCCTAAAATCTGGAAACTTCATATTCTTATTAGAGCTGCACCCATTTTTGACTGAATTCTGTAAATGGGGCTTCAAATAAGGATCATTTTTATCATTTCATTATATTATGTATATATATATATATATATATTTTAAATAATCAATTAATGATTCATTCTATAAAAATGTACAAAATGTAAAAATAAAAAAAGGAACAAATAACAAAGAAAGTCTCTCTCAAGTTGTCATTTTAGAAGCTGCAACTGGCAAATGTTTTGTCTTTTGCTTTACTGAAATAATTATCAAAAATGTTGTCAACTCATTTTCTATCAAAAGGCTTTTAATCAACTTTTCAACTCAGCACTTGATCTTTTTTTTTATTGAATTTTAACATAAAACAAACAAATATGCAGTCTTTAACCAAGTACTAGTAATTCGTACACAAATAAATGTAAAAATAATAATAATGAGACAAATATAAAAATAATAGTAATACATAATAATAATAAAAATAAATATATTAAAAATAAAAAAATAAAAAATATTGGCTCACAAGCCTTGTTAGAAGTAAGAACCAGACGTCAGATATCTTCCACAGATATGAACTAAACATTAATTTTGGACCCGCCAAAATTTTTAAAATGATTATATCACAATGATAATTTTTTTTTTTCAGGAAAAGCCATACTTTTATTCGGCGCCTTTGAAAAGGCTCTGTGGATGTATTATTATTTTTTAAAATATCCGTCTACATCAAAATGTTATTGTTATTGTTAATAAGACCTTTAAAGGGATTTCACAGTGTATTTGACACTGAATAAGGTGCACCGTTGCACGTGTATGCTGTGCAACATCTGGTAAATTTGGTATGTGTCTTCACTCTTTACACCACATCCACGTTGTGATGACAGTGTGCACTGTTTCCACATATAGCTTGCTTTAATAGGTATTCTTTTATTAGATTAAATAATCATATTTCAAACCAGGTGTAAATCAGGGATCTGTATATTATTATTATTATACGGTACATCTGTTGGGAACCTTTTATGACTTTAGACCCGAAAGGGAGACATTGCTTCCCAATTTACTAAAAGACACCGATGTGTTTTAACAAGCCCAAGGTGAGAATAAATTGACTGGAAGAGAGTCTCAGAGAGAACAGATTTAACAACCTCTCTGAAGCCACCTGCTATTTCAACTTGTGCTTATTAAAAACAGTCATAAAAACAATATTTTATGTCTAAAAAATGTACCCCGACACAGAGGAGAAAACCTCTGCTGCTGTGCTTTCTGTGGAAGAGTCAACAGTGTCTGCAGGCTCAGGGATGTGGCACACACATGGTGGAGGTGACATCTTAAGATCTCAGGTGATTTGTGGGGAGCCGAGTCAGGTCGATGTGATGGTGTTTGCTTACAGTATTCCTCCAAGACTTTGTGAGGCTCATACACACCTGCACTGCTTGTTTGAGGCTTTGGTATACGGGTTTGTAGGAAGGTAGTGTGTTCTGCAGTACTGTAAAAAAGAGCCTGAGTAACAACAAAACACACCTTTTCATTTCTTTAAGAAACTAAATAATGCAACAATTGTATCACCCAAGTCAGATTGCAGAAAAATCTGCACCCGAGCACTTCCTGTGATGTCATCAGTCTTTATATCTGTTGTGGATGGATTTCAGCCAGAGCAGCTCTACAGGGTGAATCCTGTCTCCAACAAGTCAAAGAAGAAGGACACGTATTCATGCTATCAATATTTTTGTTGGCAAGGTACTACATCACTGCCCCAAGCGAGGGAGTTCAAGTATCTCTGGGTCTTGTTCACCAGTGAGGGTAAATGGAGCGGGAGATGGACAGGTGGTTCGGTGCGGCGTCTGCAGTTATGTGGGCGCTGTACCGGACAGTTGTGGTGAAGAGGGAGCTGAGCTGGAAGGCAAGGCTCTCAACTTACCGGTCCATCTACGTTCCAGCTCTCACCTATGGTCATGAGCTTTGAGTAGTGACTGAAAGAATGAGATTGCGGATACAAAATGAGTTTTTCTTCGTAGGGTGGCTGGGCTCAGCCTTGGAGATAAGGTGAGGAGCTCAGACATCCGGAGGGAGCTCGGAGTAGAGCGTCTGCTCCTACGCGTTGAAAGGGGCCAGCTGAGGTGGTTCGGTAAGAGGCCCCGGGATAGACCCAGAACACGCTAGAGAGATTATATATCTGGTCTGGCCTGGGAAGGCCTCGGGGTCCGCCAGAAATAGCTGGAAAACGTTGCTGGGGAGAGGGACGTCTGGAATTCCCTGCTAAGCCTGCTGACCCTGCGACCTGGCCCACGGATAAGAGGAAGAAAATGGATGGATGCTACATTTGCACTAGCCCACCATATTCCCTCACCATAGTGGAGTGGTGTGAATGCCTAAACATAAAAGAAAATGTTTATCCTGCTTTAATTTACACTATCGGATATTGTATTGCAAGAACAGATATTGTAGGAAAACAAAAAATACTTACAGGGTTTAAGATAGTGGTGCAGATAAAGCTCACTGAGACAAACTGGACTTCTTTCTTTTGACACCCGATCACATTTTTGGAGGCAGACAGCTACTTAAATAGATTGTTCTCATACACCGTTCGTAGCTATACCTACAAAACGTAATGCACTGTACAGTACTTCATATATATCCCACGAAATCAATGCATATTTAATCGTGAACCAGGAAGTATAAAGATTGACAGACGCCTCGAGACCGCTGTTCATGTCCCGTGTGAAACCAGAAGTCAACATTGATTTATTTGCCACGTAACTTACGTACTTAAGTAATGTCACTTCCTGAGGTATTTTAACCCAAATGTTGACTTATTTGTCGCATAACTCTTGTTTTTTAACCCAAACCACCATCTTTTCCTAAACCTAACCAAGTAGTTTCTGGTGGAGACAGAAGTTTATTTTGAAAAGACTGTATGCATGTAACGAGTGGAAATTGACACGTGTTGCTGGACATTCGTAGGAGAACACACGGAAAATGAGGAATATCTTTTCGTAAGATATCATACGAACTGATGAGGTTACTTTAACTGAAAAGATTCCCTGCTGTTCCAAGTGTTCTTGTTTTGCAGACATTGGAGACCCAAAACCATAGAAATGTCTTCACAGGCTTTTACAGACAGATTTCAAGTTTTTATCATTCTGTATTTTATCATTATTTTTAGATCATGGTAATGATGGTGGTCACTCTTTCATTAAGGTTTAAATTCAGCAGGGCTGGCTGCAATCAGACCTGCCTGAGTTCAACCAGCTGAGTCTAATTATCACATTTGGCTGAAACTAATGGGGTAAATACTTTTGACATGGGTGATTTAATAACTTTCCATCTAAAATAAATAAAAAAAGTAAAAAGAAAATCTTAAAAAAAAAGACATTTATTGTGACGAAAGAAAACAGCTGTTTTTGTGTCTTCTTAGATCTGACGTAACTTGCTGTGATGTCTGCGTGACTTGTTACTCACTTCTATAAAAAATATTAATGATCCTCAAGATGGATCGTGCGACATCGGAAAGCAAGCAGTCAAAATACTCACACGACTACATCTCCGAGTGCTTCAGCTCATTATCCATATTTGTCAACCCGGTAGCACAGAAACACACTCAGAGGCAAGTCTTCTCTCTGTCAGCCGCTTGACACGTTCTCCACCGGCGGGACCGGCGCTCTTTATTCCCATGGTGACAATGAACTTAACAACATGTTCTCTGTCTTTCTGTGTGTATGAAAGAGCTGATACACACACACACCATCACTCTTGCAACACACACAATCTCTGTGCTTGCAGAGTTTGTGGTTGCATGAGGTTGTCTCTCTTTCCCACACACAAGCTCCAACACACATGCACAACAACACACACGGTTGTAATTGCCTCTAATAGCCAGCGTGTACATGCTTCCCTTGTTAGCTGCTGCCTGCGTGGTGTGTAGGGAGCTGCTTAATGATCATTACAAACGGAGGAGGAACACAGAGGTGAACAGGGAGCCAAGCAGAGAGAGCTGAGACTTGCTCACACTACATTATGGGAGTATGTTGCCTCTGTGTGTGTGTGTGTGTGTGTGTGTGTGTGTGTGTGGCAGTAGGTGGGTGTAAGACAAAAATAAAGAATGCACTTGTTTTAGTATTTCTTTGTTTGAGCATTCACATTAAAACTGCAGTGTGTGTAATGAAGCAACAGGAACATGCTTGTGTGTAGGAAGAAAACAAATGTGTGACCTTGTACTCTGTCTTGTTAGCCTCTCAACATCCCAATCCCACTATAAGCCCCGCTAATGATGTACAACTGTGCAACAATTTGTCTGTTTTGAATAAATCTCCCTGAATAAACATGGAATGATAATGTTTAACCTCGACGGGAGCTTCACACACACACACACACACCATGCACCACCCAGTGAGCTGCTTCCTGTCTGTGACTCACAAAGGCCTGTTGCTTCTGGAAACGATGCGATGAGACAGACAAAATGAGCCAAAACATTCTAGTTTTTAAGTGAAATAATAGAAAATGAAAGCTGTAAATCCTGTTTACTTATTTATTGTAAGCAATTACTCAAGAGTTCATGGTATGACTCATCATAAGCAAGGTGCCCAAACACAATAACAACGTTTACATGTACAAAATATTGCAGTTTTTGCCCTCATTCCAAAAAAAGACAATATTCCTACTAAGCTGAAAATGAATATTTCACTAATATTCCCGTTTACATGCGGCCGTGCATACTCCGATTAAGCCGTGAATAACAACATAATGTGCACGTCCAAAGAGTATAATAAGAACGCTCATCTTGCTTTAGGTGTGTCATTTTCACGTCATGTAGTCTGTACTGACTGCGATGTAAAGACGTAGAATTAAAAGAGAGAGAGAGACTGCCGATGGTGGGAGGGGAGGGAGGGGAGGTGGATGGGTCCTACAAATACAGGACTTTCAACCAGGAGTCCGCTGTTCGTGTCCCTAAGTGTTATTTTAAAGTGCCCTGCCATGTGGTCCATCTGTTTATAGATAACCCAAACAAAGAGAAAATGTTTGCCTTGAATAGTCACCACTAGACAACAGTTTCATACTCAATAAGTCCAACTAAAAATGAAGTTGAAATATAACATTATCCCTGTAAACATAGATATGCAGCAGTTCTCTGCCTTTTGCATAATGTATTCTGGGACGGGCTCCAGCTCCGGTCCAGTCCAGTGACCCTGGCTCAATCACAATGTCCACCCTTTGTCCTAAGCACTGAACCCTCACAAATATTCATTGACAACACCTGCAAGCTTGATGTCAATGCAAGAGGGGGTTCATTAGGGTGAAATGGCTCAAAGTGCTGCATGAGGAATGGGACAGCAGGTTACATCACATCAGGTGTTGGCACAGAGGCATTCCTTCAGCCAGTAAAGTAATGAAGCTTAGATTGTATACGTAATTAAGTAGAGTGTTGTTATTCAGTCCAAGTTTATGGGATGATTTGCTGGATCAAATCAGATAAAAACATTTGTGGATACACAGCTACACACAATGCTGCTTACTGAGCTTTTTACATGTAAACTTCCTGTGTCATCTTTATTTTTTAACATATTAAGCTAGTACAGTTGTGGGCCTCATTTGAAGGCTGCAGGATTGCAAAGTTTCAGGAAGTGGGAATACATGATTTCAGGATAGCCCTCAATTCCTGCAGGATTTTACAGGATGGCCCTAATTCCTCTCAGAACTGTTGGAAATGGACTGCAAAGTCTGAGAGTCAGGGTGGACATGGATGGATGTTTGAGTAAAAAAAATTCAATATGATGCCCTAGAGGCTCATTTGTCTACTATGCACATACTAAACACTCAATTTCAAGAGTTTATTTTGGTGTGTCTGACCTGCTTTTACATGCTCTCCATATGCTCTATCCTCACCGTGTCTATGTGTTGGCAATGCATGCCTTTTTATTTTATCCCTTTAAGAAAAATGTGTTTTTCATTTTAATTTGGTTTGATCCCATTTTTATCCCATGCGATGAACTGACTCACGGTTCAGACAAAAACTGAGGTAGAGCACACAAAGTTGGAGTTAAAAAAAAAAAAAAATCAAACAATTTATTGAGTTATTTACAACAGATCAAAGAGATATGGACGGTCAGTAACATCAGTGATGTATTAGAGTGCCACATTGAGTGGAAAATAGTGTGAGAAGATGTTGCCTGCTAGAAGAAAAGACAAAACAAACAAACCAGGAGAGCATGGAAGAGCTGAGAGAGACTGAACTGGTCAGTTTTATAGACTTCCCTGCAGCTCATCAGCCAGGTGAGCCGGATCACTAACGACCTGAACTCAGCCAGCCCAACTCCTGCAAAAGGGAGGAGAAAACACAAGCAGGCTACAGTAAGCAGAGCGGAGACACAGGAGGGACCATCACTCCTATTCAAATCCAACTGGCATCAAGACGTTCTTTATTAAAATAAATAATGTCGTTTGTAGTCAGTGTGCAGGCGTTTCTCTTTTCATCAGTGCTTTTTTACAAAAATCGAACACTGTGATGTGCGTATAACTACGTTCTTTGAAACAGCCTCATCGAATTAGACTGAATGTATTACTGTGGTCGGGCAGAAAGGAACTTGGCTTTTAATACAGGTGTTTTCACAGATCATGTATAGTTTGTATTTTCAACAACTACTATAAAATTATTTTTTTGGCTGGGACGCAGACGACCAGTCCTACAAACGCAAAAGTCTGTCACTGAGTGACTGACTGAGTGATGAAGTTACACGATTGGGTGGCTGATTGGAGCTTCCTCATTGGCCGTTGCTCTTTCAAAATGAAAAGGGGGGAACAGTCTGTTATGCAAATGAGCCCGTCCAGCGGTAACGGAGAGCAGAAAACCAGGGACCAATCAGGTGCATTCAACGATAGGGTACGTCACCTCTTGAACGGCCAGTTGAGTGGAGTTACTGGATTTAACATTATAGACATGACCACTGAATATTTCGTGTAACAATTTAGCCACAAATTCACAGACTGACCGTACACGGTCCAGATATATACTCGGTTTTGACCGAGTCTTGTTTTGTATGTTTCCTTCCCTTCCGAGAAGCAACTAAAAAGGCAGACTTGATGTTCACCGTGATGGATTACACAACTCATGCAAGTTTTAACAACATGGGTTGCAGCATGGTTATTCAAAACTATGTATGGTATATTAAAAGGTTTCAATCACCAATACTTATACATTTTTTTTTACCGTTCAGTTAATCTAAAATTAAATCATGATCATCACTAAATGTAAAGCTATCACGTCTCCAGTGTAATATTTTATTATATATTTAGTGTTTCATATGTCTAAGTCAGACAACCTCAAAAATTATACCCTCCGACTGCATTTGTAATGAAAATCAAAACACAAATCTGAAGTAATCCATTTTGAAGGCTTTCCCAGGTGATAGATGCGTACGTTGAGCTCAGTTAGGTATATTAGAGGAAGAACTAAAGGCATCAAGCTGTTTTTCTTTCTAGATTAGCCTCCACAGCAACTTCACGCCAAAGTGATGTATAACAGGAGCTTTGAGCACTTGGAAAAGCAAGAATATAATCCATTATGGTCAGCAGTGACATCTCATTATCAGCTGTTCAGCTCATTGGATGTAGCATAACGCTAACACCTTCAGCTGCCACACCACTTAAGTCCATTTCCGCCGGGCCGACCCCCCCGACTCAAGATCTATTGCTTTCCTTGTGCTGTGATTCACTCTGGTTAATAGCATGTGCCAGATAGCTTTAGGTTTATGTCAGTAAACAGCTTTAAATAAGAGAACAAAAACAAGTTTATTGTTCCTCTAAATGACCACGACTCTCTCCTCTCAGAGAAGGAAATAACGCGAGGCAGTCGACCGTCAGACATCGATTCATTAATTGTTTCTGACTGTAGAGAGCAAGGATGAGGAGTCAGACAGAAATGTACTCTTGGCAAAAAAAATCTCTGTCTGGGAGATCTCAGCCAGACTCATCTGCCCACCCTGAAATCCCATAAACACTGCAAAACCCAGAAGAGGCTCCGTTGGCTCACTAGTAGGCCAGACAAGAAGCCTGCATGCATCCGTGTTTGTGTGTTATGTGCATGTATAGGAACCTCTACGATAACACTTGCTTTTGTGTGGATGTCCAAAAGTCTGAAGAGGATAAATGGAACCAATTACTAGTGCTTCATGGTAGCTCTCTCTCTGTAGCCACATGGCACTTTGACAACGGTTACACAAGGACACTTCACACTTCCACAGATCTGGAATTAGCTCCCTGAGAACCATCTTACAGTGAGGATCATCTTCATCCATTGGCTAACAGAGATGCTTGTAGCTATTCTCTGCCGTGCAACTAATTAAAAAGTCATGTTTTTATTCTACATGTCGAGAGAAATTTTTTTTATCACACTTCATGTGGGTCACATCAACCCAGATCTCATGGGAAGGCGTATAAATAGCAAGACATTTGTGTCATGATACAGCCCGATCTCATTCCCAGGGCGTCAAATACATTTTGTCACGGCTGTTGGCCTTCGATACCACTGCACAAGGAGGTATGAGATGCACCGGGCTTTCCATTAACTACAATGTAAACCCATCTGCGGCAACAGTAAACGCTAACGCTTGGGCCAGACTGCCTACATGAGCATCGCGTGGCGGCTGCCTTTCTGAACTGCTGCGTGTGTCTCACGCGTGTGGCGTCCTCACTGGCAGTGTTTCTGCTGCAGCGCTGTCGAAGTTTTTCGGCCGATTCAGCATGTTGAATCGGCGGTGGAGCTGGCAGGGCTCGTCGGTTAGAGAAATCACTCTGATTGGCGGTTCAGCTTCAGTGCACGAGAAGAGAAACGAAAGTGAGGAAAGCAAGAAAACGAGTAAAGTCAAGAGGAAAAACACAGAAGACTCTTCTCATTTTTCATCTTCATCTCATCTGATCATTCCAACACACGGATAATTTCACAGGGACATGGTCGGCAGACGCCGCTTTCTTTCATGTACAGTACGTATCATAACAACGGCTTGTATATCAGCTGTCCTCGGCCTTCCTGTTTCCCTTTTTGAATGATGAATACAGACTACCGCCACCTGCTGGTGTGGAGAGTTATTTCCTCTCACGCAGGCGCAGAACGTACGTGCTAA
This sequence comes from Sebastolobus alascanus, assembly GCA_916701645.2. NCBI lineage: Eukaryota > Metazoa > Chordata > Actinopteri > Perciformes > Sebastidae > Sebastolobus > Sebastolobus alascanus. Next base: position 1,107,120 of record CAKAOJ020000036.1, on the reverse strand, counting down.
CTGGCAGTCGGCTGTAGTCTTTGCAGTGTGTTTCGAGTGCAACTTTTTGGCCGAGACAAAGGCGATGTGAGGCGACTCAACGGGTGGCCTTCGTCGCCGCTAGTTCTGTGATATCGGCTTGGTGTGTCCCCAGTTTAAAATAAACCCCCCGAAGAAATACCTTTAAATAAGTTAGATGAGGAGAAAACAAACAGAAGAATTAAAAGAAGCATATAAAAGTAGAAAAATAACTAACCCATACAATAAGAGTCTAATGAGTGGCAGTAGTGCAAATGTGTCTGATGAGATATGAGTTGTGTTATGATCAGATTTGTGAATAACTTAAAATATATGCAGCATTGCAGGATTTGTAGAGGTTATAAAGTGATTCACAAGGAGATTTGTGAATGGCTTTTTTAGACTAATAATGAAAACTTTTCTCCTCTCAATGAGCACACAGAGAGGAGTACGAGAGTGAGATAGAGAGAATATAAAAGAGAGATTGCCACAGTCAATTACAGTCCTGCCCTGTCCCGCAGTCGCTCCTGATTATCAGCCGCCCATCTCCGCTCTATCTAAATGATTTCACAAGCTGAGTAAATAAAGACATGTCTCACCAGGAGGCAGCCCTGGGTCTGCAGTGCTGGCTTTGACCACCGGGGGTTGCTGTGTCAGTGAGATATAAGAAAGGCTCCTCAGACCCTGATAACACAGTGGATCTACATTTCTCTTCATGGCTTCCCTCTTTGGGTGTGACATCTAGAGCATCTATTAGCTTTCATGATAACATTGACATAAATACTCTGTGTTTCAGGGGGATTTAAATGCACCACATATTTGACCAAAGAATAAAGAGTGGATTCTGCATCATACAGACCTGAATCACATCACTATTTAGAAACATTTAGATTGATCTGCTTTTGAAAGTCTCTTATCAGCCTCAAATGCAAATCTCTTGCAACTTTTATTTTTCAGGAAAACCAGGACTATTTGAAAACAAAGAAACATTTGATGTGGATTTTCAATGGATAATACATATTTATACAATTGAAAAATGCATTTAATAGAATCAACAACATATTACATCCAGACAGGACACATTAAAACACAGTAAAACACATTCACATGAAACACAATACACCAGTAGAAGCTACATTAAAAAGGAGCACCAGGCACCAGGACTAAATCAAGGTTAAATAAGTAGATATGAAGTGATGTGTGCTGAGGTAGCAGGTTGGCTTCAGAGAGTGGCTGTCCTTATGTAAGATACTTTATGGCGACAGGGACAAACACTTTTTTATAGATGGTTTTCTTTGCACAGGGGACTCTGTACCTTTTGCCCTGAGGGCAGTAGCTGAAAGTGGTGATTTAGGGGATGGCTGTGGTCATCTAAGATTTTTGCACTTAAAGATGGGGTCTGCGATTTATCCAGTATACACTTTTTGTTATATTGGTTGAAATGGTCTTTACACCCCGACAGCAATCCGTTTCTTATGAGCACTGAAAAAAGACCGGAAAAGATCCGTCATCTGTAGCTGCTGTAATCCTGTAAAAACGTCTACCAGTCAGTAAAAATGGTCCCGGTTGTAAGGAACCAATCAGAAGCCTCCCTGCCTCCCTGCTCGTACTCTAGCCTCAGCGTGCACCAGCGTGAACTCAAAGCGCGTGTCCGCCGCACGTTCACCGGAGAGAGGAAGAGAAAACTCAGCTCTTAAAACACCGGACAACGACAACGAACTCGTACCACTATTACCATATTATCGAAAAATACAACTTTGATTTAGTTGTTTATGTTCTGTTAGTTTACTTTATAAAATACTGCAGATTTAAACTATTTATTCTAACAGCTCAAAGTGAAGTCAGACAAACAGGATTATCAACGAGGGGAGACGGCGGATAGAAAACATTGCCGAACAAAATTTACGTTACTCAAACTGCTTTTTCAGTTACAGAAACAAACGAGTGGACTGATCTCCCTCCAGATATTAGAGTAATGTTAAAAAGGGTCGTGTTGTCTCAGCAGGTATCTCTCTCTTTCCCTCCCCTCTCTGCTGCTCTGTGGCCGGCTCTCCAGCGAGCTGCCGCCCCCCCCCCCCCCCCCCTCCCCTCTCCGTCAACAAGGAAATAAAGCCCCTCGTCTACGAGACCGGTCTCTTGAGAGAGCTCCAGCTCATAGCGGGGTCTGTGTGAGTGAATGCCCGGGTGGAGAGGTGGCGATCCCGGCAGGAGCTAGCTAGCTGTGCCGGCAGTTTGTGGAGCTTCTAAACTCCGACAACAGTTGAGAAAATGTTTGATTCGCCATCTAACATCGTAAAACTGTCAATATTCTAAATCTACACCGTTGATTTCTCGCCTCAACATTTTTCAGAAGTGAATTTAGTGATGAAATAGCTACGAAAAATGTGAAGTAGTTAAGATGCGGAGGTGCTCGTGCATGTGTGTGGGGGGCGTTGCCTTATAAGGAGTTTCGAGGGGAGGGGGGGGTTTAGACGGAGCTCCTGAGGCGATGCGACTTTCAAATTATGCTAGTTTTCCAAGATCGCAGACCCCAGCTTTAAGTGTTGGACTGCTTTGCGATGGTGATGGGACAGTGGGGTCTGTTGGCAGCCTGTAATGGTACTGACCAGTTTGACTACTCTGGAAAGGTTTGTCTTGGGTTAGTAACTCTCACTCTCACTCGGTCCCCCCCCTGTACACTGCACGACACCCGGCGAAACTGAATTTCGGTTCGACTATAAAATGAGTCGTGCGGCTCAAAATTCGGGCCAGAAACGGGCTCAAATCGTACAGTGTATGCCCAGCTTAAGATGGTTCTAAAGGGAGCAATTCTGCAAAACTTGCTGACAACCCATTTGCCTGAGTGACATTTTGAATGCAGGATGTGTGATATAATGCATTTCTACATTGTCGTATTGTTATTGTTACTTAAGTAGAGGACGTACTTCTTCCACCACTGACAATATGCATTTACTATCAATAAAACAAGAGGAACTATCTCTCTGAATGACTGCACCATGTCTATGAATAAATGTGATGCTGTTAGGGAACATTTCTTTTGTGTCTGCTATATACTGTACCTCGAAAGCAAAACAAAATGTCGTGGGATGGAGAGTGAATTACAAAGTTAAGAGTGACCGGGAGGAAGGGAAGAGAGCGAGAGAGGCAAATGGGGATGACAAAAGGTAATGGAACAGAGAAGAGAGCAGAAAGCAAGACTGACAACAGAGCTTTGGTGAGCTGGAGGAAATTGAAATGCAGATGGCTAGGTATTCTGTTAAGCTCTCATACCTCACTCCCTTTTCTCAAAGACCCGTCTCTAATTTTGCTCTCTCCACACCTCTCTTTATCGTTTCTTCCCCCCCCCCCATTCCTCTCTATTTATCTTTCCTTTCAGTTCCCTTTTATACTCTATCTTGTACACCATTCTGTGCGCCCCCATCTTTATCAGCGCCACTCTCTCCCCCCTGTTCTTGTCTATCTCTCCGATCCAAACAACATGTGGCAATGAATTCTCTCCCTGAGCTGTGAACCCTCAGGTGCAGCAGCAATCCTTGGCCAGAGGAAGGCAGATCTCTTTACTCAGATCTTATTACATCTCCTGCCTCTGGTTATGACACTCTGGAGCAAGATTCTCACTACTGTGCACTTGTGAAAAAAAATCATAATGTAACATGTCAAACACACAATGCCCTATAAATAAATAAAAATATCCTGACATAGCTCCAGTGTATTCCACCGCAGGCATTTTTGTACATAAATGTTCACTCTTTATGTGCCACATTATCTATAGTAAATGCTACTGCTTTAAGATAGAAATGTAAGACTAATGCTGACGTAAACCACTCAGCTTTTACCAACAGGTTGCGAGCTGGGTGAGGTGACAGACAGGAGCACTCTGCCCTTCAGTTTGGGCTTAAAACCACTCTTTTCCAATGTTATCAGCTGATTGAATAGGCGTCATCAGTGGTTATCGCTGTGCTTCAGATGGACCAAACTGCTCCTACCACGTTGTGAAAGTCAAACTTAACATTGTGAATTGAAACAAAACAACTTTAGGTGACAAAATGTCTCGCTTAGGTTTAGGGAAAGATCACGGATTGGGATAAAATAAGTAGATTTGTTACGTAACATACCCAATTATTGGGAAAACACTTTTATTCAAAATGCAAGACATACCTGAAACTGGCAACATCCACCCAAACGCACATGAAAACACTTAAACACTAATTAAACACCAATCAATCTGAGCCTTAGCACTGGGATAATGTTAGTTTTCACCGGGCTGCTCTGGTTCACCAACCACAATAACTTCACAGTTGTATACTTGCCCCCTTACTCCCCATTTCTCAATCCAATTGAGGAATTCTTGGCACAGGGAAAGTGTATGACCGCCAACTACATGTCCGCCTGACTCATCTGCAGGCAATGGAAGAGGCATGCGGTGACATTGAGGCGGGGTCAGTCCAGGGTTGGATACGACACGGAAGGTGATATTTTCCCCGCTGTCTAGCCAGGGATGAAATTGCTTGTGATGTGGATGAGGTGATGTGGCCAGACGGGGCACCTGGTGCCGGGATGCAAGCGTTCCCTGTGCCACCCACCTCCAGCAAGCACAGCAATTGAAGTTGGTCGGGGCTTTTTGGCACTGGGATGCCAGCGCCCCCTGCTGCCCGCTTCCAGCAAGCACAGCAGCTTGCTCTAGCCGGGGCTCCTGGCACCGAGACGCCAGGCTGTTCCGTCTCCGAGCTTCACCAGTCCCTGCAGCTCATGTCAGCCGGAGCCATCGGCACTGGGATGCCAGCTCCCAGCTTTCCAAAACAGCCCTTGCAGCAGCAAGTCCCTCCCACACTTAACTCCGGTCTTCCCTCTTAACCCATTCTAGCCCAGCAGAACTCATCAAATTCACCCTGTCTACAGCTAACCCTCCCATTCGTCATCCTAACTATTTAATTTCCCGTCCTTATCTAGTTCCCACCAGTCTACGCAAACATCACGATCATCGACGGTAATCACATAGATCTCGCACTCCTTATCATGCCGTCCCTTCATCAACCACCTGCCGACAGATTGCTAGAAGGACAGTGGAGATGAATGAGACACTTAAGGCGGGGTGGACGTGGGTCAATGGCTCTGGGGATGGAACAGTTTTTACTTTTGAAATTGACAGTAGAGTCAACGGTAATATAATTTAAACACTGTCTATTTAAATGTGTTGTCACTGTTTCTTCATTCTCAAACTTCAGACCGACTGAATTAATAATATACTGGCACCAAATATCTCAGTATTTGACTCATGTAATGTTGGCATTGGGTGTAGGAAGCTTTCTGTTGTAGTCATTAGTCAGCCCACTTTTAATGACACCTAACAATGTCAATTATAATAGCAGCTCCCAAACAATAACTCTGCTGCAGTACGGTCACAACGACCTGCTGTGGTCAATGTCTCCTTGATGTTTCAGTGGAGTACAACTCGATTCATTGTCCCCCGTTATTTCATGAACAACGCAGCCATTATCCTGCAGGTGAAGAGACCATCTGATTAGTTAGTCCTTTGAGGACTTGACCGAGCGCTGCGCACGGTGATGTTGATAATTCTGCACAATACAAAGCTGTGTTTCTCTCTGCAAAAGGTCCAGTGGCTCATAATACAACACAATGTATTATTCTCAGTTGGATAATTAGGTTTACAATGGAACCAGTAAAAATCAGCTCATTTATCTGAATCATGGGAGAATACTAGGGAACCAGCTAGAGACTAAGCTCAAGAGACAAAGTTACATTAATCTTGCAGTATTTATTATGACACTGAGAATTGGCCCTTGTGGTTTTTCTAATGGTGACTCCTCTTTGAAATTCAGAGTATCACTGTCTTGCAGTTTTACTACTTGTCAATAACCCTGACTATGATTCGGAGTGCCTGTAGTTCCTCTGATTATTTCTCCATTTGTGCACTGCTTCCTTGTCTTCACAGAGACAGACAGAGGGATCCCCTATTCCCTCCTCATGCATGAAGGCCAGCTCTTTATCAGTCGCCCCTGTGGAGAGAGGAAGAGAAAGACAGAGAGGAGGATGGAAAGTTTCATCGTGTGTAATGGGTAAACAGGCGAAAAGAAAGGGGTTACAAATCTGTAAGCGATACACGATTGCAACATCTGAAAAGATAATGAGATGGAAGACATGCATGGCAGCATCTTTTATCAGGCTCAAAACAAACTTCCTGAGGACACCTTTATGCGATATTACATTTCAGTGGATTCTGGAGATAAACGTTTGGATCTGGACAGTAGATTTAAGCCTAACAAAGACTTTTAATCCTGTCAGAACGTGCAACACAAAACACTCAGGGTGAGTTCCTAAATCAGCTGAGGTCTCCAGGTAGTCCTTGTCTCCTGGGAATGGGGCTTTAGATCCTTTAGCTAAGTAAGCATTACACTCCAAGTAATCACAAGTAGTCACAGATTGCAACACTTCAGCTTCTCGAGATACTCTTCCATCACTTCCCTCCCACACTCCTGCCAGTCTGTCTGCCCGCTGCAGCTCGGTTTGACTTTATTAATCCTGGTACTGGTGGAGCAGCGACCTCATACCTCCAGGTCAGGATTGAGCTCTGGAGCCTGTGATCTGCATCCTGACAGCAGTGGGGGTTTTAGCTGTCTTTGCCTTGTCATGACTTGGCCCGCACGCTTTAGAGCTTGACACTTGCTGCTCCCAAATGCTTGAACCTTAAGTTGCTCATACCTACTGTAAAGAAACAAGACTCGGTCAAAACCGAGTATATGGCTGGACCGTATATGTGAAGTCTGTGAATTTGTGGCTAAATTGTTATACAAATAGTCAGTGGTCATGTCTATAATGTTTTTTTAACACTTTTTTCCACTTATATCTTAGTGTTTGATTGAAAATCAACTTATAATGAAGCAAATAACATTCAGTAATAGTAAATGGTAACATTTACTAGTCAGTATATTATACATTTTATACAAGGTTAAAAGGTATTAGCATGACATACAGTATGCAAATACTGTACATACCGAAAGTTTATCAGCGTTGAGATATCCCCGCTGTCATCACTGACGTTGTTGCTGTATTTATTCCTAGATGGAGTGTTAATGGAGCAGCTGCAATGTTAACGTAGCCTGCCACTGATCGATCCGAACTCCATTCAGAAAACAAGCATTTTAAAAGTTGTTTGCTTGTCGTCTTGCGGACAGACCTGACAAAGCATGAATTCAGACTTTTTACTAATCAGCATCATTATGCAGTTATTTCGGCATACTTTGATCCGTTTACAACAACGTCGCTGCCGTATTTATGCCTAGATGACGTTATGTTGAGTGCTGATTGAGTAGCTGGTGTTACGACAGCCTGGCATTGATCGATCCGACCTCCGTTCAGAAAACAAGCATTTTAAAAGTTGTTTGCTTGTTGTGTTGCGGACAGACTTGACAGAGAAAGAATTCGGTCTTTTTACAAATCGACATCGTAATGTCATTATTTCGGCATTATTTTGATCTGTTTATTGCAATTAAATCACAGCACAGTCTGTTTATTTTGGGTTTATACTGCAGTAGCGACGGGTGGCTTGCTAGATACAGTCAGTGCAATAGTCCCTGTAATGGAAATGGAGGAAAGCGAGGCGAAAATTTCCTTCGAGCTTGGGTAACTCAAACGAACATAAACAATAGCACATGCACAACAACAGCACTATGTAATGTTACATTGAACCGCTGACACGCTCCCCAGAAAACGTAAACACAGAACTGTTCTCTGCCTTTTCATTTTGAAAGAGCAACGACCAATGAGGAAACTCCAACAGTCGGCCGACCAATCCTGTAACTTCATCACTCAGTCACTCACTCACTCACTCACTCACTCACTCAGTGACAGACTTTTGCGTCTGTAGGGCTGGCCCTCAGCGGTCCAGCCAAAAATGAAAAGCTGCCAATGGGTATGAAATGTGCCATAGAAATAAAACATGCATTGCTTTCCTTTCAACAAATCCTGAGAACAACCAGGATTTAAACGTTGAAGTCATTGGTGTAAATCCCCGTTAAGGAACCCCCATTCCACTAGGCAAAATCTTTTAAACATTTTTTATGTTTTAGACTTTTCTTTTGACTAAAATCATTAAAATCCCAACAAACACAGGACTTTTAACGAGGAGACCTGTGTTTGAGACCGTTGTTCAGCAATGTTTTGTTTATAAGTTACGTTAGTGACGTGTTTTCTGTAGTTGTGTTACGTTGTTTCCGTACATATTTTTCTTAGTTTACTTACTTATTTTAAGCCCAACCATGAGGTTTTCTCTTACCCTAACTAAGTGGTTTTATTGCCTAAGTTGCCGTCTGCATGGTGTACAAATGACACACATAAAGGCTAAAATGAATACTCGTGTGTGTAATGTTGTGGAATTTATACGCCTTCCTGTGAGACCGGGTTGAAGTGTGTTATGCTAGTAGCAGCTAATGTAGCCTCGAGCCTCTGGCCTGCAGCAGAGATGAGGAGCGAGCTACAGAGGTCTGGTAAGTGTCACGGCCACGTCAGACAGCCCTTTCTAACGGGGAACTGAAGCCGTTGTATCGCTCTCTTCAAAGCCACCAGACTCCATTCACAAAAACAGTAATTTTCCCTCTCAGAACAGGGGAGTTGCTGGTCTACCGCTGCATCGATCGGTTATTCAGTTTGTGTTATTGTGTGACTTTCTGATCTGAACTAACGTGGCGTCCACAGTAGTACGTCGCTTAGCTTCCTGCCGGTACTCTTGTCTGCTTCTCCAAAGTGGGAGCACACCGACCGCCATATAAGTTACTAACGTTAATACACACTGACTATGGATAGTGATATACTGTATGTGTACATGTAGAATGTTATCATGCAGAAACCTACTGGTAATTTAGTCACGTGAGAAAAGTTTTTAGAAGGGCTTGAAGAGAAAATAGTATTTTGACCAAAATGTGAATGTTCAGATTTAGATACATAAGAAACACCACTGGGAAGCATCTTTTTGACAAATTGTCAAAACCACTCTTACTGGGACACCTTTAGTGCTAAATCGTATCAGAAGTTAGAAATAAGAAAGGAATGAGTGAAGTTATTGACAGATAAGAAGTGACTGACTGGCTTGTACTGTACTGGTGTCTGTGTGGGAGGTGGTGCATGTTCCCAGCCAACACCACATGGAAACAGAATTGTTAAAATAATCCTCTTGTGTTCATAAATCTTAATCAAATTATTTTTCCTGATCAAGTAAGAGCAATGATTTGATCATTTTGCACATTCATTGTCTGGAAAGACTGAGCCACTTGGATGGTTTTAAATGATGCAGTTTTGTTCATGTTCCAAAATGAATTAGCTGCTGGGAGCTGTCCGTCCTTCACACAATTCCCCCCTCTTTGTCTCACAGGAGCTTTTAGTGCGCTTTTTGGAGTTTGTGAATATTCAAAACACAGCTCCTGGTTGGCTGGCTAAGTGTGTGTGATTTTTGTTGAAGAGCATGTATTGGGAACACTTGAGAGAAATACAGAGAGACTGTGAGAGAGACAGAGAGAAAAAAAAAATGGTTGATGGAGGGAAAGAGAATGGAGGGGCGAGCTGGCGTTTGGCTGAGTGGTGAAGAGATATTCTCTGCAGTGTGTTCCCTTTCCATCCATGGAGGCCAGCTCTTTATCTGCTGCCTCTGTGGGCAGGCACAGACAAAGACAGAGATGGTGGTATGAGGGAGAAGGAAGCAGGCTGAGTTGCCTGGAACGACCTGGAAATGGAGGCGAAAGAGAGAGAGAGTTGAAGAATAAAATCAAAACTTCTAAAAACTTTTCTGACAACAAAAGAGTATAGGTTTATTGATATGTGTGCAGTATATTATGAGGAAAAGTAACTGCATCAAAGCACTTCTGAAATAAGAAATACCACAATCTTCCTTTTACAAAAGGAAAAATTGAATTTATAAGCCGTTTGATTCAATACACTCCAGGGTTTTTCAAGAGTTTGGATTCCAGACTTTACACTTCCAAGTTGGATTTCCTGAGGACACCAGTTGAAACATGCCTGTATTTTTTCTTTGTCCATTTTACTCACTCTTGGTCATGATGATGTCTTTAAAGCATCTGACACAAGAGCATCTTCAACAATTTGAGGCAAATCTAATCCAGTAATCCCAGTAAACCATGTAATTGTTGTGGCCACTGGCTTTTCAGTGAACGTAGCATACAAGTTTTTCTCTTGTTTTGTTCTTCGATCTTTATGTAACATATGATAAATGCAATTTTGCAGAGTTGGGAGTGAGAATGACTGTATTATAAACCTCATAGTATACTACTAGTACGTACTGATTTGGCCAAAATGTGGCATGTCATATGCAGTATGCGAACAAAAGCAAAATCAACAGTATGCCAAGAGTACCCGGATGTCGTATGAGCTAAACTTACAGTATCTTATTAAGTAAACAAACATTGATCACAATAAAAAAAATAAAAAAAATAAAAGTTGTATTGTTCGATAATATTAGTGGTCAGAGTTTTTTTTTTTTTTTCCAGTACTTTAAGAGCTGGTTTAAAGGCTAAAGCCTGGTATACTATACTGCAAAATACATCGCTTTAACCGTTTCATACTGCATACTACTGAGGAACGCAGTATGTACTGTATACTGTATACTGCGTTCATCAGTAGTATGTACTGGTTTCGAATACAGCCAATTTGTTGGTAATATACCTAAAATTTGTACTTACTTGAGTAACTGTACTTAGTTACTTTCTACCACTGTTCTACTGTTCTTTGCCCCCCCTCTCTCTCATCCTTTCCACTCACTCACTCACTCACTCACTCACTCACTCACATCTCTCACTCAGACTGTGTGAAGGAAACTATTTTGTACTTGGGACTCTGTTTGGGAGATAATTACCTCGGCATCTGTAGTCTGCTCCCAGAGCCTGTCTGAAGACGATATAGTCACACACACACACACACACACACACACACACACACACACACACACACACACACACACACACACACACACACACTCACACATACAGAAGTAGTGATGTCATAACGATGGCTGATCTGTTGGCGTGCTGCGGTTCTGTGTGTGTGTGAATGTGGCGGTGTCCTGGCGTCTTGCAGACTGTGACAGAATCTATTCGCCCACCTGCTCCTCTTCATTATCCAGGATGCAGAGCTGTAGATGTAGGGCAGAATATCTGGCTGCTTAGGTTCCTCTCCCTCTCTCTCTCTCTCTCTCTCTCTCTATCCTCTTTTTCTTGTGCTTATCTTTGTTCCTTCTCTACCTTTTGTTTTACGTCTCCATCTGTTTCCCCTCCTGTTCCTCATCTCACTTCCCCGTTTGCAACCACGTTTATTCCTTCTCCTTTATACAGGGCCTTTTCATTTCCTTGTTTCCTCACTTCTCTCTCCTCTCCTCTTGTCTCTTGTTTCAACGCTTCTCCTTGTTTTATCTCCTTTTCTCTTGTCTCCTCTCCTTGTTTCCTCGCCTCTCCTCTTTTCTCTCTTGTCTCATCTCCTTTGTTTTCTTCTCTTGTTTCATCTCCTCTCCTTGTTTCTCATTTTTTATCATCTCTTCTTTTCTCCAGTCTCCTTTGTTTCTCTCCTTTCATTCTAGTTATCTTCTACTTGTCTCCTCTCCTCCTTGTTTCCTCTCCTCCCCTTCTCTCCTTGTTTCCTTTCATCTCCTCCTCCCCTCTGTCTCTTTTCTCTCGTTTCTTCCACTCTCCTCTGCTTGTCTCCTCTTCTCTCCTCTCCTCCACTCTTCATCTTAATTCCTTTCTCCTCTTCTCATCTACTCGTCTCCTCTCCTTTCCTTGATTCCTCTCTTCATCTTCTCTCCTTTCCTTGTTTCCTTTCCTCTCCTCTCTCATTTTCTCTCATCTCTCCTTTCTTCCAGTCTTGTTTCCTCTTCTCTCCTTTCATCCTCTCTCCTCTCATCTCCTCATCCCCTCTGTCTCTCCTCTCCTCCTTTCTTCCAGTCTCCTCTGCTTGTTTCCTCTTATCTCCTCTCCCGTTTCTTTTCTCCTCTCTCCATCTTCTTTCCTTCCAATTTTCTAATCTACTTGTCTCCTCTCCTCTCTTCATCTCCTCTCCTTGTTTCCTTTTATTTCCTCATCCCCTCTATTTCTCCTTTCTTCCAGCCTCCTCTGCTTGTTTCCTCTTATCTCCTCTCCCGTTTCTTCTGTCCTCTCCATCTTATTTCCTTTCTCCTTTTCTACTCGTCTCTTCTCCTTCATACCTCGGCATGCTCGCCACGTATTCAATTACTCTGGACTTGATTACATGCTTAAAATGCGACATTGAAGGGCGAGCGGTGACTCACTCTCCAAAGGAAATCTATCGGCGTCCTGCTTGCGATGCTGCGAGGTTTCTCCTGGCGTTGGTTTTGTTTATTTGCTTTCAGAAGCGGCCGTCCTGCTTTGGTGCTGCAGCTGTGTGTCGTGAGGAGCAGGAGGGGAAGATGAATTTCTCTGATGCGGTAGTCTCTTTAACTTTCCCTCTCTCTCTACACACACAAAGGTCTCTTAATACCTGTTCATTACAGATAACACCTCGGCCCTCAGTCGGTTAAACTGTGCTATTCAAGTTGAATAATACAAATCACTGAACATGTTATCAGCTGATTGATGCTGAACCTCCCAAGTGACCTCTTCTGATTGTTGTCACTTAACCTTTCCTCACATGTGCAAACACAGAATCAAACATATTTGGATTATTGTTTGACAAATAAAGATGAATTGGAGTGTGTAAACTTTCGAACCATTTATCAGGCATGGCTGGAGGCCTTAAATGGAACCGATAAAGCAGAATTAGAGCTGGATTTCTGCACATAAAAATAAACCTCCAGGTGTAAGTTAAGTTCCGAAAAAAGGTGCAACAGGAGAGTCGGGGACGTCAGTCAAGCACAGTCTTACACGCCCACACAGTCCTGAGCAGACGTATAATCAGCCAGTTAAGTGAAAACACCTGTGTGGGTGAACCATATTTACGTAAAACCTTTAATCTTCTATATAAGAGCATATGAGCGATAGTCAGGGTTTCACTTTGGTCCTTTAAGAATTAAATGAGATTATTTTACCACGGTAAGTCTTTATTCCTTAATTCTGTAAATAGTTTAAAGGGGCAGTTCACCAAAACTACAAATATGTATGTTTTCCATGTATGCCTTGTAACTAGACATGCAGATAGTACTGGTTTTATTTGCCCAGGTTCTGAGAACTCCTTTACCTTGCACAGCAGCTGGATTCTCGCAATTTCAAGAGATCTCGAGGGAATCACCAGATCACATATCACACAAAAATCCATCTTGTCAGACTTCAAGTAATGCATTGGTGGGTGGCAAGCTGGACCACGGGCCAATCAGCGACAAGACAGATGCGACTATTCATTCTAAACAAAAATGGCTTCTCCTGAAGAGGTTAGCATAGATGCTGCAATAGCATCAGTTATATCAGAACTGGAGGGTATTTCTTCATTGAAAGAAGAGCAAAGAACAACACTGAAGGCTTTTCTAGATGGAAAAGATGTTTCTGCGGTAGTGTCTAGAAGGGAACCCTTTAATAGTTAATGTTAGGATAGGTCATCTGGCAGCGGGTCTTGCGAGAGTTTTTGTATTGTGGTGGGGGACGACATTTGAGAGGAATACATTTGAAAGCTTCGGTCCCATTTGACCAATTGAATTGTATAGTGTACTGTATTTTGCCATTTTATTTGAGTGTCCAAATTATTTGTGTGAAGTGTATTCACTATATAGTGCCCTCAAAAATTCACGACAATGGAGCAAAAAATGTAGCGTCCATGAGATGCAGATGACTTTCTGCTAACACTCCCACAATGCAATTTGCCACATTTTATTGATGCAAAAGATACCGTTGTGTAACTCCACACTTGACTGACTGAATGGATCTCTACTTACTGCTCACTACACAACGAAATTTAATCTATTTGATTCGTGTACATAGACACAAATTTCCCTTTATTTTGTGACGCTCAGCACGACTTTCAACAACGCATTTTTCGTGCTTCTTCCTACGAATGTCCAGCAACACGTGACACAATTGTCAATCTTCGCTCCAGTCTTTTCAAAGTAAAACTACTTAGTTAGGATTAGGAATAGATCGACTTGGTTAGGCTTAGGCAACAAACTACTTAGTTAGGTTTAGGAATACATTGTTGTTTGGGTTAACATAACACCGGAAGTGCTGTAACTTAAGTACGGAAGTTACGTGAATATATCAACTTTGACTTGTGGTTTCTCATGGGACATGAACAGCAGTCCCCTGGGCGAAGTTCTGTATTTTATGTTTTTTGTTCACCGCTCTTTATACTTCCCGGTTCACAATTACATGGATTACATACGAATTGATTTCGTGCTGACCATCACGAAAATAAATGAAATCAATACATTGAATTTAACATTTACGTAGTCTATGCGTGTGCAAACCATTACTCAGTATTTGGGTAGCAGGTCAGACACAAAAAGCTCTTATGTGTCATGTGTTAGTGATGATGTACTCACATGTAATGGCTATGGGACAGATGGGGACAGATGGGGGAGGGAGTGACTGTGTAACCCTGTTAAAGTTAATAGTTATCAGCTTAAAACAGGAGACTCAGGGTGACACCTTCAGCAGCTCCAACAGTCTGAGGACTCGTCCTTGGCTGTAGGTGAGTTAAGCTCAGTGTGCTGGTTTATTCATCCCTCCCCACTGGTGTGATGGAGAGCCTTGGCATGAATTATTCTCATTTTCATTTCTTGACATTGAGACCGTCCCTCGTGGACCTTCAGCTGGGACTTTTAGTGAAGCTGCTGTAGCGACGGAAATGACACCGTATCATCAATAATGTTGGGAATTATTCAAAGTCAAAGTCAAGTACATCCTGAATGAAACTTACAAATCTTTCTGAAAATGTCTCCAGTTGCTTCTTCGGGATTTTGGGAAAGTTTTCTTAAATAGATCCTGCGATGCTGTGTGGAGGCAGGTGTTGCTGGAAATAAACACTCATGCTAATGAGTTTTTTTTATGAAACGTGTGTGTTGTCTTTTTCTCTTAATTACTTGTTGTCAGCGAGACAGTTATTTTTAGCCCAACTAATTATCCATCTTGTTTACAAAGTAAATCTCCCATTTGAATGCAAATTGAAAAATGCTTGATAGTGTCACTAAATGCTATTTTCAACACGATAAAATAACAGCATATGGGAACATTTTAGCATATACTATATGTCCAGGACTTTACATCCTTCTAATAGTAAGCCCACTGTACCAATTATGAAACTTATGTATTGCCAACATGTCAGTGAGTCTTATGAGATAATACCCACAAAGGAATCAGTGTAATATAAAGCTGAAGTGGGTTTTCAACAACATAAGGAAATGCTTACAGATGTATTGCTATGGGAATGTTCAGTGGATAAAAGAAGAAAAAGAAGCATTTTGTAAATTATTATGCTGAAAACAAACATGAATCAGAAGTCGAAGTCAAACAGTTTTGTCAGAGAATATAAAATTCATTACAGGGAAAATAAAAGTGGGGATGCAAAAAATTCTTTATTGCTACAAACCAGAGAAGTCTCTTCAAAGATGACTATTATACCCCCAATATATATCACAATCAAATGGTCCATCTTCCCTTCTTTTCTAGGCTTTTGCAACAGGTTTAGATTTAAACATCAAAATTGAGCAACCATTCCAGTTTGAGATCTGCAAACCCAAATATTTCCAGGATTTGTCGAGAAAAATAGAATCATCAAACTGTGGGCAAACTGATTGTGAATGAAGTTGTGACACTTGCATCATCATAGTGGACAATATAAAAGAAAATGGGACTCAATTTCCATTTCTCCAAAATCATAAAGCTCACACATTTTGTTTACTTCACCGATATTTTTGAACGTCCGACAACTACTTCAACCAAATTTAGCCTAGTTTTAACTTACATGTCTAGACAGCCAGCAATTGCTTATTTTTAACCCAATCATGATATTTTCCTAAATCTTAACAAGTTGTTTTGTTGCTTAAGTAAACCTAAAAACCAAGTAAAGTAAAGTAACTAAGTACAATTACTCCAGTATGGTATGTAAGTACAAATTTGAGGTACTTTACCAACACATTCTCACTCCCAACTCATCAAATACCATCGCTTGGTCAGTGCCCCTCGACATCAGAGACCGATGCATGAGGTACCCTTCTTGCCTTACTTTAGGACGGACCAGGGACGGCGTCTCAATATATGCTCCTTACATGCATAGTGTCCTTTCAAAATAAACTTCCGTTTTCACAGGAAGTTAGCTTCAACACAACCACTTAGGTAGAAATGGTCGTGGTTGACGTTAACTTCACTGACTAGCGACTCACGGGACTGACGTTACTAACGACTGACGGGACAAAATAAGTCAACGTTACTTTTAGTTTCACACGGGACACAAACAGCGGTCTCCTGATTGAAAGTCTTGTGTTTGTGCTCCGACTGTTGAATAATGCCGCAGGTTGGTTTACATTGGAGCTAGTTGAAAGCCCGGTTCATCACATACTGTCTCTAAAGGTTGCTCGTCCGTTTCTGATGCTGAGGGGCGCTGCCCAGTTGGCGCTGCCCAATTGGCGGTATTTAACGAGTTGGGAGTGAGACCGGGTTGTTTGAAGTGTATGGCCACTGTCCTAGCATTGGTAATTGACGAGTTGGGAGCGAGAATTTGTTGCACCAAAAATCTGATATGTAGTTGATGCTTCACATTGCTTAACTACAAACTGCATGTGAGTTACTAAACATCCCACCTCAGGAATTTCCCATTGTCTTATCACACAGGGAGGGACATTTTCCCAGAAATAAAGAACCTCAACACAGTGTGATATCTCAACTGTATCTTCAAAGTTCACATAAATGTTGCTTTGTTTGGTTGTTTTTATACCTCCGCAGAGAGATGACTGGCGATGACTAAGTGAACCATCAGGATGAATCAGCTTTTAATTAACTGAGGTGGAGGCAGAGAGCTGTGTCATAGGCTCACACACACACACACACACACACACACACACACATGCATACCTACATGTTGTACATGTAACATAGTGAGCTATTTTCTTCCACAGCTGGCCTACACACTTCACAGCTGCCAGCAGGCTCACATGTCTGAGAGGCACGCTACGAACAGGACTAAAAGCCTGAGTCACTGTGCAATGAGCCCCAGGTCCACTCAAACATACGACTCATCATCACACCTCAGCACACACACACACACACACACACACACACACACACACACACACACACACACACACACACACACTTGTACCAGAAAGGCACAGGTAGAGACAGTAGCCGACCTGACGGCTTGGTACGCACTAGGCTTGCCGCGGTAGTCGGTAGCAGGAGTCAGATTTCACACACTTATTATGGGACGAAAGTTGACAGACAAGACGATGGCGGAGGATTTGGTGTCAAAGCGAAAAGAAAATTGGCAATATTTGGGATTTAAACCCAATGCTAATAGGGAACCATAATGTTAATGAGGTAAACGTTTGGTATGAAGCCGTGCGGAGGATGGACCGGTCACAGCCGGTTTGCAAAGCGCAGCAAAGAAACCTGCGGCCCCGCAGCAGGAGATAAAGGCCAGATAAAGACTTTATAGCAGAGTTCTCTTGACTTCTGGTCTCGTGTTGTTGCATTACATGAGAGATACTGTTGATTTTGGGCGATTTTAATATTCATGTATGTTGTCCAGGTAAACCCATGGCAGACAATCTCATACAAGTCCTGGATTCTTTTGGCCTTCTTCAGCATATAAAGCCACCCATGTACTAGGTTTTAACCTTTTAAGTCTTATTGGTTTTTTATTGATGATATTAATGTTGAGTATGCATGTTTTTCTGATCACATCAATGCCATCTTGTCCATCCTGTGTGTACTGACCAAACCCCTGGTCACTATTCCTGTTCCAAAATTTCTCTCACTGCAGATCAGTTTGCTGAAGCCCATCAAAGAAGTGCCATCACAACCTCTATTTCTTCTGCTGCTGAGCTTCTTTCGAGCCTAGAAAAAATAATTTCCTGCTCAGCTATCCTGGACTCTGAAGCCCCCCCTCAAATATAGACATCCCAAACTTAAATCCCATCAGTGGCTGGAAGATTCAACTTGTTCTCTTTGGCCGGCCTGTCGGAAAGCTGGGAAAAAAGATCACCTCTCAGTTTTGTTTGAAATATTTAGACAATATTTTGTCTGGCTAATTTCCAAACAGCAGCCAAAAAAAGCCATGGCTAAATATTCTTCAGTGGTAATCACTAAACATTTTCACAGAAAAGTTTTACTTTACATTTTAATGTTCTGTATTTTTTTTGTACAGTACTTTGGTCAGCTTAAGCTGTGTTTAAATGTGCTCTAGAAATAAACTTTACTTACTTTACACACACAGCAAATGTCTCTCAGGAGTGTCATGGCGGCTCAGCAGGCTAAAGCAGATAGCAGGTACTCACAATATCAGAGGATGATGGGATGAATCCGGCTCACGACCCTTCTTGCGTGTCATCCCTGCACTCTCTCTCATGCGCTTTCTGTCACTCCTCACTGTGTGCTATCCAAGAAATCTGAACTAGCATTAAAAAGATAATTCAAAAATCCTTCATTCTCACACACGAGGAGGCTTAGATTAGAAAATATTCACTGCTCTGAGGTGAGATTTTTTTTTTTCCTTTTGTGAAGGAATATGACACAAAACCAAATTGAGTTTCTGGTATCTCTTTGTGTTTGCACTGATAGTTCGTATATCTACCTTAGTATTTTACATTACAGTTAGAACAAGTATTGGAGCCATGTTCTGTTCTGCTTGGAGGAAATCCATCCCCGGATAAAGAGACTTAGTCAAAGAGGGCACCACTTGTTCTCATGCATCCTCTCATCCTTATACTTATTTTTTAAGAGCTACTGTTCTTATCACAGGCTTGCACACAGTGTATATGTTGTGCATGTGTGTTGAATGTGTGTGTGTGTCTGTGTGTGTGTGTGTGTGTGTGCCTGTATGCTTAATGGGGCAATAACTGCCTGCTGACTGGCTTTAACCAAGGCTTCCTCACAGTATGGTGAACATCTGCAGACCCTCAGACACTCACACTTCCAGCAGAGTGATTGATTGAGTGTCAAGGGTGTGAGTGAATTCACATCTTTATACTCTGTACGATGTCTGTGTGTGTGTGTGTGTGTGCAACAGAGTCGTAATGGTTTATAGCCATTCATTACTCTTTTTTTTTTCGCCTTATATCCTCTACACCCATATGCCCCTCCAAAAAAATGAGGCTGTTTTATAAAATGTGGATATTTTCTTTTGAAAATCAGTGAAAGAAGCTAAATGTTGACTGTATTTTGGGAAATTTGCACTCTTGAATCCTGTAGCTTGTTATGAAGTAGTATCAGGTGTGTGCTGCCAATATACCATCACATATAAAGAAGGCCATCTGACAAAGAACTGAAATAGACACCAGCCACCTACCTTTAGTAGGGGTCAAGCAGTGAGCGGGGGTATGTGAGCCATGCTCACTTTTGCCTTGTGACATTATTATCTGAACACAAACCAGGATCTTTTATCTTACCTTAACCGAGTAGTTTTGTTGACTAAACCTAACCGATCGTTTCACAACGTTAACCACGTGGCATTGTGTGTCTCTGCGAGCGTGATACGAGGCTGATAGGATATGTATTTATGAAACATATTTTTGGCTCAGAAACGTCACCTTTCAACGCCATTCTGTGGTTTGCAGAAACGTACAATGACAACTTTTTTTTTGTGGCGACTGGGTTGGATGTCTGTGTGTGTGTGTGTGTTGCAAGTGCATGTATGGATACACATGAAGAGGGTTGTTCACATATCCTTGGCTATGCATAAGACATTTTCGTCATGATAAGCGGAGGGAAAACACCCCAGGGAGGAGAGGAGATAAACACTGATGACCACACTACTGAGGGAATGTGTGAATGTACAGTACGATAGAGGCTCTCGGGAAATGACATGTTTATATGGAGGCATTTATTGAAGGGCACCATAAGATGATACCTTTGAGTTTCAGGGACGCTTATCTTAATGGTTTGTGTGTGTGTGAACACACACACAAACACACACTGCGACAGTCCTATTGCAGCTTCAGTTACTAGCCATTATACTGAAAATACACACACACAAGAAAGCACATTTTATGCAAAATATTGGCCGTCTTTGCAAACACAGAAACATGAAAGGTAAGTAGAAGGGAACCGCAGCTCCTGGAGGAAACCCACAAGGAATACATGCAACCACCACACAGAAACTATTTCACATATTTAAATACTATATACCCTGTAAGAAAACATAACCAGCAATCAGCATACTGTTGTGACTATGTTGAAACTAGAGCTCCTAGAGGAAACCCACAGGGAATATATGCAACCACCACACAGAAACAACTTTAAATACTGTATACCCTGTAAGAAAACATAATGAGAAATCAGCATACTGTGGTATGTTCTTGTTTTATTGGACATATAAGGCATAAAAAAGAAAAGTACCGCTCAGTTTCAATTAATCCAAACAAACATTTGAAACGAATTTCAAACAGCTACTCCACTTTTTATAATCCATATGCATTATTTACAGTTGCACATATTCACAAGCTGCCTTTTAAAGGGAAAAGTCGCAGATTTTCAACCACATCTCTATCTGAGTTGGGGATATAGTGTGAAAAATGCCTACAGTTGTTGCAGATGTTCTCTGTGTCTCTGCAGGCACAGCTGCAAAGTCTGTTGTTCCTCCTGCATCCAGTGACGTGACAGTGACGTCGTTGGAATCGAGGAAGAACTACTGTGTGCTACTTCAGCTTTGGCATCCCAAAATGTGAGTGAAGAGGGTGTTATGGACGAGGATTTTTACAGTGTAAATTTTACAGTGTTTTGGCTGACTCGGATATTCAGCCGGAGAGAGGCCGCTCGAGGCTGCTGCTGCTGCTGCAGCGGGGAGGATAAGGCCAGCGGGGACCCTCCAGAACCTCAGCTAACCAGAGCAAACACGATGCCAACAGAAACAGAATCATTCTGCTGTAATAAATGTCAGCAATGTCAGTGTTTGTTGGATGCTGTCGCAAACGACAACCCAGAGAGAGCGAGCCGTGTGTGTTACTATGCATGAAAGTTGTCCTCCTCACTGGGACAGATGTGTGCTGGAGACCTTCTTCAGGAGCCTGAAGATAAACTAGAAAAGACAATTACCATCAGCACTGATTGGACATCCACATAAAACGTGGCAAATTTTCCCTTTAACAGCTACCGTGTGCTCCCAGTCCTACACCTTTTTTAACTAAGCAGCCCTTTGGCGGCTTGCATTTCATAAACCGTCATGTTTCTGTTGTCCCTGAATGGGCGTTTTGACATCAAACCTATGTAAGCGCAGTATCTTGCTTCTCGTACTTGTGCTGGACCAAAAGCAGCCATTTCAATTGAACCGATGAGCTGAATGTTTGTTCCTGATCTCTGAGTTTGTGAAGGGCCGGAGCGATGACAGACACACTGAGAGGTGTGAGCGTATCTATCAGAGGGTGAGAGTGATGGTGTGAGAAGACAACTCAGAACAGAGACCAGTGTTCTGTCACTCTTACAGTACACGACTCCGATAGAAACCACAGGGCCGCTGTCATTTTGCCAAATGATATGTCTATGTGTGAGTAAGAGAGAGAGAGATAGTTTGGGTGTGTGTCAGTCAGCAGGATAGCCAGAGCAGTAAAACAGGATTTCCAACTCAACTGCTTAGAATGTCCCTGAAATGTAGGGCTTCCAAATTCAGAGCAAACCTATGATTGAGAGACTGGCTTCGTCCGAAATCGCATATGATGAACTACATACTCAATATGTGAACTATCGTTGAACATGCTTTTGTGTGAATAAACAGTGGTGTGCATCTTTTTGGACGCACTGAGCAGTAATTTACGTCCTTGCCGGTTGGAGACATGTAACCATGGTAACCTGTGCCAACAACGATGTTTTGTGAGAATCAAAGTCTGAATTCATTTAAAAATGCATATTACGCCTAGCACACAATGGAGCCTTTGGCCATGACATTTACCCCGTGCATCATCGGATTCATCGTGCACAGTATAAAATCAATAAAAAACAACTAAATTGTATAATTTTTGACTCGAGATGGAGTAGTTTTATTATAATAATCTAAAGTCAAGTATATACGTTCAATATAAAAACAGTCCAAAATATTATAAAATAAAAATAAAATTTCTTGTGCGTTGATTTTATAACTAAAATATTGAAATCATTACCAAACAAACATTGTTTGGAGAAAATACACTTGGAGTGTTGTTTTAGTAGCGTTAAGGCCTCGTCTTTTAGAAACGATTCAGAAAAAACACCACCACAGGATTTTATGAAGTTTTTAAAGGCAGTCTTTTAACACAAAGCTCAGCCGAACCCGATACCGGGTCCGTCGGGTAAAAGAGTTTAAGAAACAGAAGAAGAAGAGAGAGAGACTCGTCACTCATTAACCTGCTTCACAGAAAGACCCATCGGTGTATCTTTTGTTGGTCAGCTCAGCCGGCTCCTTCCAGCGAAGCCTCAGCAAATATCTGATTTCCAACATTTACCCTGTTTTAATTTATCCTTTTTAGATTCAGCTTGCAAACAGATATGAGATCAAGGATGGTCATGAATCAGATGTTTTCTTTCATGGTTTTAAATCCGTCTCTGTCCTTCATGGTTTTTATCTGCTTCAGACAATCTTATCATCATTGGTCCATTATTACCTCCTCACCTCTTCCTCGAACACAGTGACCCCGCGTCGCGTCTTCTGTAACCTCGAGCAACCTTCCTTTTACAACCTTTCAGACATCTTTGTACATCACTCAAAGTCGGGTCTCTGATTGGTTCATTTTGCTACTTTCCTTTGCGAGCACACATCCATCCGATGACACGTGCAAATCCTTCCTTTTGACGTTTAACGTTCAGCCTTTAACCTTACGACTTCGCCAAGTGGCGTGATTTCAGCTCTGAGACGAGAGGACATTTATCCTGTCTGTTTGGTGTGAAGGTCAAAGATTTGCCGTCTCTCTAGTGTCACGGCGGTTTGGAGCCTTTTTCACTGAGAAAGACTCTTAAAACACTTAAAGTAATTGAAGGGTTGCCAAAGGTACTTTTTCAATGAAATAGATGGCAATCATTTGCAGAGGATGAGAGTGACAGTAAATATACTTTTAGCACGCTGGTTATCAGGCTCGGAGATGGGAAGTTCAGTTTCTTTGTGGCTCTTGTCAAGAGATCTCTCATACTGTACCATATGTAATAAATAGAAGAGCTTATATTTTCTTCTTCATGGAATTATAAGCTCTTAACAACAGTTTATTGCAGATAATTAAATTGCTGGGGAATATTTCACAGTGACACTGTAATTAAACACCAGTGTAATTAGACAGTAATTTCATACAACTACTTAAGCTGCTATTTGAACTCACCAGAACCAAATTGGTCTTGTATAATTGTAGTCATTTGGTGATATGGAGGTCAGAAAGCATTGATGTCTTGCTTCAAACTGGACTAGATTTAGATTGAATGTGATAACATGGCTAGATTACATATAATCTAACTGTCATTTCATCTGCATTTCAGTGACTACATTTCAACATGTCATTAGCAGATTCTTCTTATAGAAACAGTCGTTTCAAATCTGTCGAAACTACGGTTTAAAAGCTTTTCACTTTTCAGTCAAAGGTTACATGAATTTAGAGAGACTTCACACCACAAAATGACCTGTTGTATATCAATTAATCACCATGTGCTACCTTGGATTTTAGAAGAAAACTTTTTTTTCTGTCAAGCCTCCACGTTGAACGGAGAATCTGAAAACAGAGTAAATCCTTGATGAACTGAAGTAAATGAGGGCCGCGAAAGTGATCACGTCTCTCCGGGTCAGATTGATCACTCAGAGTTCCAGTTATAGCATTAATACATGTGTAAAAATGTCAAACTGACCAGTGGTACGTGCAGAAAGGCCAGTTCACTGTTTAGGAATGATATAGCAAACATGGGGGCAGTTAAAGTCATTACTGAAAAAGCTAGTTGTGTGAAAGTCCCAATTGTTATTGTACTGTTAATCCCAATGAGCCTCAAAAAGTTTGTTTTTTGGACCATTTGAAAATGAGATCAGTATTATAGTACTGTAGGTATGTTTAGTTAAAGCTTAGTCCCTGTTGTCTCAGTACAAATATGAAATAAATTGCAATAGCAAACTAGAAACATAAAGAAATCTGTAATACGACAAATGGGCAATACAATGTTGTTTTTATTGTTCAATTTCAGCAATAAAGTAGCAGTGAGTAAGAAATTGGAAAGCTATTCTTTAGCAAATTAGCAATTAGCTAACACTGTACATATATATATGCAGTGTTTATCATCCTGTAAACTCACAGAATCAGTGTTTAAGTGCATCATTTAAAGCCATAAGAAGATGAAGAACAATGCCTGAAACTACAGCCGTAACAATAACACAAACCACCGATAAACAGAAAAGAAAGGAGGAGGAGCAATCTCCATTGTTCATTGAGCATCCAGATCTGCTTTTTAGCCTGTTCATCTTGGTTATTGTTTCAACATTAGCCCAAGTAGTGACACACACAAGGTATTCTGTTTTTCTCTCCAGCACTGCGGCCTTGTGAGGTTCACTGGTCCACTCCATCAAGGTAATGTGATTAGTTTACTAGGCCCGGGACCTGGACAGGCTTCCTCTGGCTGCAAGCAGTGTGTGTGCATGTAAGTGTGTGTTTGAGTCCTGTGTGGACACCGTGATGGATGATGAAGATGAACAAATCAATACAAACGGCCTGTCATTGCGGCTACATCCCAATTTACCTCGGCATGTCTGCACTGTCAGTCAGCAGGCGGAGACAGAGGGAGGCAGAGAAAGAGGGGAAGTAATGATAATGGGGGAGGTTGAGAGGAGTGGAGATGGGGAATAGGGAAGTGAGGAAGCAAATGAAGAGAAGAACAGGAGGAGAGAGACTGATGGGCAGCAGGAGATCGATAGGGAGAGGATACGCACGGTGGGATTAGGGGGAAAAAGTAAAATGGATGATAAAGATACAGTGACTGACTTGGGTATTTTTTCAGCTGTGATATCAATCAGATTTGGTCCTATGCGTGAAAAGGTCACAAACTTCAGTTGGATACCTTGAGTAATTCAGTCATGCACATGCATGCGGAAACAAGGCATGTATAAAAATGTGTGCACACACTGCGGTACACGGACCCTCATGCATCCATCCAATCCCAGGAGAGTTGCTCTCGTCTCTCATGGGAGATAAGAAAGCTAACCCTTGACGGTTCAAAATGGATTAGGAGCGTCTTGATTGTGAGTCAATTTTCTCTGAGCTGTAAGCCTTAATGTCTGTTTTCAGCACCAGTGCTTTGCTTTTAATGGTCCCTGCCTGCTTTTTGAATTTAAGGATGGAATTAAGCTATCTAAAGGGAAATAACTCAATGGAAACATCACCGGGCCGTTGGCTGTTGCAGAACTGTGTGTGTATACATGTGCATGTATGCACGTCTGTGTGTCCACTAAGCCTCGGCGCAGAGTGAACAAAACACATTAAAAGCATCAGTAATGTAGGTATTTTCCACAATCCCGGCACTTCACAGCTCTCGGTTCTGTCTATTCAACTGTCACGGCTGACAAGCCGACAAATGCCTTTTTATATTTCTCTCCAGTTCAAACTTTACGTAAATGTCTCAAGGCTGTGGTTATGAAAGATTATGACTGTCTGGCAGCAACGCTTTGTCAGATGTGATTAGTGAAGGCTTGTATTAAGGCAGTTTCTCTTCTAACAATGTCTGCACTTCAGACTTTTAACGTGGTACAGCGGAATACAGATATCACCAAGATCACCTTCTTTCACCTACGTAAATCAGGTCTTTTTTATCAATGGCTGAGATCCTAATTCACGCCTTTGTATCATCCAGACTGGATTATTGTAACGTTCTGCTGTCAGGCCTGCTGCGTGCTATCACTAGAAGTCTTCAAATAGTTCAGACTTTGTGCAATAAATATGGCTTTTTTATTCCTGCGTTGTCTTTTGTACGCCATGTATCCTGTACTGACTGCATTGTAAACACATCCACGTTAAATGCTACGGTAAGAGTTAGTGACGTAGTATAAAAAGCGAGAAAGACCACTAATGGTGGGCGGGTGGTTAGGTGGATGGGTCCAACAAACATCGGATTTTTTACCAGGAGACCATTATTGACCGGGGTTTCGTTTTGTATAGTTACGTTAGTCATGTTGAGATTGTCACGTTTTTTCATTGACATCTGTGATGTGTTTTTCGTAGTCGTTAACGTGTTTTACTTCGTTTATGTGTTTTACTTCATTTACGTACTTATTTTAAGCCCGACTGCCTTCCCATGAGACCGGGTTGTTACACCAAAATGTATTTGGCAAAACCAGGCGTACATAAACGGTGGACATTATTAGGGGACAGGGTTGTTCCTAAATCACAAATTAAAGTCTTGTATAATCACCCAGCTGCTTCAGTAATAATCAGCAGACTTCTTTGTATTTGCTCTGCTTATTCTCCTCATTGTCTTTTACAGAATAATGGTACAATGGGACATTAAGACTGTAACCTGCTAATGATGATGAAGTTTAAAGGATTTACACTTTTTTTTTTTCCATAAGCAGTAAAAACTGAACCTTGAGCCTTCCATATGCAGTATAAAGTATACTTCCAGGGAGGCTCTGTCTTTATAATCAGCCACCAAAGGAGGCTGGAGGAGCCCAAGGCCAAAGTGGAATAATGCTGACTCACTCTCACATCTATTGTGTTATATCCAATGCTCAATCTAACAGAACCTATAAATATCCTGTCGTGTATTGTTGGACCTCATGCAGGACATGCAGGTTTACTTTGTTTAAGTTTATTGAACGGTACCTTGATTTCCCTACAACTGTTCTAGAATTTCCCAATTTGGGATCAATCAACCAATCATTTCTTCTTTCAAAGTTCATCTTCTTACAGCCTTTTTTTGATGGCATCTCTCACATTCGTTCAGCGTTACCTGTGCTGACACCTGCCCTCATAGTGTTTAGGGGGCGTTACCTATACTAACACCTGCCCTCATAGTGTTTAGGGGGCGTTACCTATCCCGACACCTGCCCTCATAGTGTTTAGGGGGCGTTACCCAGGCTGACACCTGCCCTCATAGTGTTTAGGGGGCGTTACCTATACTGACACCTGCCCTCATAGTGTTTAGGGGGCGTTACCTATACTGACACCTGCCCTCATAGTGTTTAGGGGGCGTTACCTATACTAACACCTGCCCTCATAGTGTTTAGGGGGCGTTACCTATCCCGACACCTGCCCTCATAGTGTTTAGGGGGCGTTACCTATCCCGACACCTGCCCTCATAGTGTTTAGGGGGCGTTACCCAGGCTGACACCTGCCCTCATAGTGTTTAGGGGGCGTTACCTATACTGACACCTGCCCTCATAGTGTTTAGGGGCGTTACCTATGCTGACACCTGCCCTCATAGTGTTTAGGGGGCGTTACCTATACTAACACCTGCCCTCATAGTGTTTAGGGGGCGTTACCTATCCCGACACCTGCCCTCATAGTGTTTAGGGGGCGTTACCCAGGCTGACACCTGCCCTCATCGTGTTTAGGGGGCGTTACCTATACTAACACCTGCCCTCATAGTGTTTCTAGGGGCGTTACCTCTCCCGACACCTGCACCTGCCCTCATAGTGTTTAGGGGGCGTTACCTATACTAACACCTGCCCTCATAGTGTTTAGGGGGCGTTACCTATGCTGACACCTGCCCTCATAGTGTTTAGGGGGCGTTACCTATGCTGACACCTGCCCTCATAGTGTTTAGGGGGCGTTACCTATGCTGACACCTGCCCTCATAGTGTTTAGGGGGCGTTACCTATACTGACACCTGCCCTCATAGTGTTTAGGGGGCGTTACCTATACTAACACCTGCCCTCATAGTGTTTAGGGGGCGTTACCTATACTAACACCTGCCCTCATAGTGTTTAGGGGGCGTTACCTATACTAACACCTGCCCTCATAGTGTTTAGGGGGCGTTACCCAGGCTGACACCTGCCCTCATAGTGTTTAGGGGGCGTTACCTATACTAACACCTGCCCTCATAGTGTTTAGGGGGCGTTACCTATACTAACACCTGCCCTCATAGTGTTTAGGGGGCGTTACCTACCCCGACAACTGCCCTCCTCGCGTTTAGGGGGTGTTACCCAGGCTGACACCTGCCCTCATCGTATTTAGGGGGCCTTACCTATCCCGACACCTGCCCTCATGGCGTTTAGGGGCCGTTACCTATCCCGACACCTGCCCTCATGGCGTTTAGGGGGCGTTACCAATGCTGACACCTGCCCTCATCGTATATAGGGGGCGTTACCTATGCTGACACCTGCCCTAATATAGTATTTAGGGGGCGCTACCCAGGCTGACACCTGCCCTCATCATGTTTAGGGGGCGTTACCTATGCTGACACCTGCCCTCATAGTGTTTAGGGGCGTTACCCACCCCGACACCTGCCCTCATCGCGTTTAGGGGGCGCTACCCAGGCTGACACCTGCCCTCATCATGTTTAGGGGGCGTTACCCAGGCTGACACCTGCCCTCATCATGTTTAGGGGGCGCTACCCAGGCTGACACCTGCCCTCATCGCGTTTAGGGGCGTTACCCACCCCGACACCTGCCCTCGTCGTGTTTAGGGGGCGTTACCCAGGCTGACACCTGCCCTCATAGTGTTTAGGGGGCGTTACCCAGGCTGACACCTGCCCTCATAGTGTTTAGGGACGTTACCTATGCTAACCTGCCCTTATAGTATTTACCTTGCCTGTGCTAATAATAAATAATCGTGATTCATCATTCACACCTGGGTAAGACCAGATTTGGATGGTTAAGAACATTTGGTGCATCTAGACTTGGCTTCTCTTATTTTCTCTCTTATCAGAAAATTAAGAGAAATAATATAAGAGAAATGTGAGTATGAGTCAACGCTGCTGCATGAGGCCCATTATGTTATACACCACACTCTTTCTTACAGTGACCGATTTAGCAGCTGGCAATCCACGCTGTCCTACCTGCACGTATAATGAACACCATTATTGGCTTATTTTCCACGTGAAGCATGGTTCAAACTGCAGTCAGACAAGCTGTTCACAGCCTGCCATGATTGCAAATCACCCATGTAGAAGTCCCTTTAATGAGAGATTACACACCACCTATATTTAAGAGCTGCATTGCTCATGCTCGACACATTCCACCTGGCAGGTTGTGTGTCGGTTGTAATGACACATTATAGCACATATTAGTCATACAAGTTTCAGAGCATATTGTTTAGAGGACATGCCAAAGCTATGTTTAACAATGGTGGTGCGTTTACCTTGTTTTGCACCATTCTCCAGCTGTTGGATCCAATTAAGAGGCCATTTCGAACCTGCTACAAACCTTATTCAAACTTATACAGCCACAAATCTCAGACAACGTGCACGTCCTTGTCTGTCCTGCCATGCATCACAACTCTCTTGTCTTTTTGTTTTGTTTTGAGGACAAACTCATTTTTCCTTCATGCTGCTCTGCCCCTCCTACCTCCCTCCAACCCACTGTCACTGCCGTTTAATTGCAGGACATTCACCTTTAATTGGTGTTATGGCTTTCACTCCATGTTGCCACCGTAATGAGACCATTTCTCGCTCTCCCATTAGTATGTGATGTCACTTTCCCACTCGTAGGCCAGAAGTGAGGCAGGCAAAAAAATCT
Organism: Sebastolobus alascanus; assembly: GCA_916701645.2. Taxonomy (NCBI): domain Eukaryota; kingdom Metazoa; phylum Chordata; class Actinopteri; order Perciformes; family Sebastidae; genus Sebastolobus; species Sebastolobus alascanus. The sequence goes on along the minus strand of CAKAOJ020000036.1, from coordinate 1,077,351 downwards.
GGGCAAACTAGGACAAAATCTGTCGGAGCAGAGAGAGCTAGAAGACTTATAGCCTACACAGATGGGCGATGCGTGGGCATGTATACGTTCTCCTGGCGTTTCCACTGTGTGCCCATATATGCAAATGTGTGCTCCTGATGGTGCGCGGGACACTCTGGGGATCCGGCTGGCCTGTCGGTTTGAGGGAATTATTACTCCTGTATTTCTCAGGCCAGTCAAAGACAGCACTAATAACTCTGCCAGCTGTCCCAGCTGAGGGTATTTTAAGACATTCAACTTCTCATCCATTATTGACGAGACAGATTCGGATGTCGCAGAAATCTTCACCTCACTGTACCAGTCCTTTTTCCTGAAATCACTTAACATGACACATGCACAGATGCGCACATGCATGGTAAAGCAGTCTCCTATCACTTATGTTCATATGTTGCTACTATACATTATTACACTATGCTCTCTCCATAATCAGAAGGTTGTATGTCCTTTTGTTTGCCAGCCCTGCCTTCTAAAAATTACGTTCCGATACTGCATTTTGAATTACGTTTGGAGGAAATCGTATTGTTGCCTACATGCCGACCCCCGCCCTCGTAGCATTTAGGGGGCGTTGCCTATATGCCGACCCCCCGCCCTCGTAGCATTTAGGGGGCGTTGCCTATATGCTGACCTCCGCCCTCGTAGCATTTAGGGGGCGTTGCCTATATGCAGACCCCCGCCCTCGTAGCATTTAGGTGGCGTTGCCTATTTGCCGACCCCCCGCCCTCGTAGCATTTAGGTGGCGTTGCCTATATGCAGACCCCCGCCCTCTTATCATTTAGGGGGCGTTGCCTATATGCAGACCCCCGCCCTCTTATCATTTAGGGGGCGTTGCCTATATGCAGATCCCCGCCCTCTTATCATTTAGGGGGCGTTGCCTATATGCAGACCCCCGCCCTCTTATCACCCCATACTGTAATGTTTAACCCTATACTCTTCTCACATGCTCACAAGCTGCTGATGTGAACTACCACTGTAGCTGAGTAAATGATCTGACGCAGAGGGAGTGAAGAATCAGGGTTGATATACTGCAGCGTTGATGAGTAGATGAGTTGCAGGTGTCCAGCTTGGAACAGGTGAGTTTAGCATCAATCAGAGAGCCAGGAGAGTGGAGGAGTCACGCCCACGGCAACACACAGACAGGCTGTATTAGAAACCATCTACTACATACTACTTACGAACACAGTATGCAGTATACAGTACATAGAGTACATACTGAGACAGACCTCTTTTACAATATAGCCTTAACAATATACTGTATATGCATACAGGCTGGTATGTGCCACAGACATTTACAGACACATAGCCATGAATTTCTGTTTTAACGTGATACTAATTATACCTGTGCAGTGCTCTGAGTTTGATTACATTAACAGTCAACAGTTAAGGACGTGTACACAGGTAAAGGGTTAATGGTGTCATCCTTATCAAGAGCTGACATTCACAGCTGCTTGTAGAATATATTTAAGGCTTTACCTAAAGCCCTGAATCCATCTGCAGACAGGAGGACCAGGCATAAACGGTACACCACTATGAGCACTCCCTTTGCTGCATTTAATTTGATGTGTGTAGAGGGTTGTCTAAGTGCAACTATGCACACCTCATACAAAGTGGGAAGCTTGATTCAATCTAGTGAAAGCTGCACCAAGCCTCTTGCTAAATAAGTATATAAACTTGTGTGCTTTACGAGCACAGCAAACTCAGCTTCTGTGTACAAAATGTTGCTCCTAAAGCGTTGTATTTTGTCCCTGGTCTACGACATGTCCTTAATAACTTTTGCCCAATTTCTAAACTTCCCATTCTGGCCAAAGGAAATTGGTAGCAGGCAAGATAATTGCTTTCATAACTGGTAATGGTTTCTGTGATCAATTCCAGTGTGGAACTAGCGCAGGTCACAGTACAGAGGCTGCTCTTTTCCAAGTCATTTTTACAGCAATGGTTGACTTTGAGGTCCAATTCCATGCTGGGTGAAGTCACAGTGAGTGGTGATTGTATTCACCTGTTAAAGGTATGATATGCTACATTTAATGGTTGCTGTTTTTAAACACACAGCATTCAAAGTTGGCCCCTCCCCTGAGAGAGAGAGAGAGCATCATAGTTGAGCAAGCTATAGAGTGAATGAAGAGAGGGAGCAGCGTTCGTGAGAACAAAGCAGTGAATCAGAGAAATTAAACGTTAGTTTCTGATTGTTTCACGGCGGCTTTGTGCTAAAGCATAAATAAACATGTCCGTCACTGCACACAACTCCACACAACCCTGCAGAAAGGTGCAGAGTTGCCGTATTTTGAATGAATGCAGCCGAAAGGCAGGCTTCTGTCCACTGTGTGTGTGTGTGTGTGGCTCAGTACTGCTCTCAGACCTTTCTGCAAAACACGGATACATTGAATGAACCAAAAATACGTTTAATAAATACATTTCATATCAGCCTTGTATCAGGCTTGTGGAAACACTCAATGCCACGTGGTTAATGTGAAGCGATTGGTTAGGTTTAGGTAATAAAACTACTTGGTTAAGGTTAGAAAAACATCATGGTTTGTGTTCAAATAATAATGTAACAACATAACAATATATAATATATACCTTACCTTACCTTTGTACACATCGATGTATGTTGGATGGCCGAAAATGTTTAGTGTATATTTCTAACCCTCTCTTCTTTATATGGACTTGTCAATTCATGTAATCATTCGAGTGCTTTAATCAGACTATCAACTTAATCACAGTATTGGCAGCCATTCCATTATTGTCCTCCTGAGTCAGAGGCTACATTAACAGACCAAAACATACTCAAAAGTCGGGAAATTAAGACAATAAATTATGTAAAGCACCAACACTCACTGAAACACACATATGCAGATGAATATGACCACCTGCATGGACACACACACACACACACACACACACACACACACACACACACACACACACACTCACAGAGTCTCTATAGTTGGAATAAATGTGTTTGATAGAATGATCACAATCACAGCTGCAGGGAGAAGGCAACAGATGAACTGAGAACTAATTAATTTCTCGTTTTTTTTCTGGCTCTGTCCCCGTCCCCCCCTCCCTCTCTATCTCCTATCTCTCTTCAGGAAGCCCTTCTCATTCCTTTCATTACTTTCAGCTGCTCATATTCTCTCATTCTGCCACCTCTCTTGCCCAAAGGCCCTTCCTACACTACTCAACTCGAAGCTCATAACTGCCTTAATTGAAACCGTCATTGCCTTAATTGCTTTAATTAATCACCTTTCCTGTGGTAAAGCCTTTGTGGGGATTTGTAATAGGTGCTGACATTGGCTGTTCGTGGAGGGCGGCAGCAGAGTGAGGGAATAAATATCTTTAGCAAGGAAATGAAAGGATGGAAGGACGGGTTAAAGGACACGGAGCAATATTGAGTTTGATGGGGAATATCTAGGCACAAGGATCTGATTGACTCCTGAAAAACAGCTGTGACTCCTCCAAGCCGAGTATGTTGTAAAGTTAAGCAATAAGCCACGAGAGGCTGTCATTAACAGTGATTTTACAACAGCCGCAGAGTGCCTAAACCCCCTTAGCTGTTGTAAAATCACTGTAAATCACAGCTTCAATTGCTTAGTTACTACGTATACCTGGCTACATATATCGGCTTCTTTTCTTGACTTTTCCAGCTCTTCAATCTCTTCTCTCTTCCCTTCCATCTCTTCAAACCACTAATCCACACTTAGCTCATCCTGTGAAACACAAATCACAACAAAAATCTGACATTTAGAAACAACAGGTGACCAATCGCCGCAGTGATACTATTTTAATGCGATCACAGCTGTGTGTTAATAGAGTATTTTACAGCAGGTTTGAACGCAGCTCAGCCAATCATAATCAAGGACCGTAACTATCTGTTTTATTAACATTTCTTTGCACATATTAATCTCTGTGTTAGAAGAATTGATTGGATGCTGTAATTTAATTTTGCAATGTCACGTCTGCAGTTTCTCCAGTTTCTGATGGTTGGTTTGCTTAACTTTGACTAAAACACAGAGACTGGATCTAATTTTGATTAAAGTAAAACTTGGTGGCATATGGGAGGAGATAACAGTTAAAGGGAAACTTTCCCGATTTTCAACCAGCTTTGTACCATTACAATGTGGGTACTATATGCAAATGAACAATGTTTAACTTCCCTCCATGTTGCCAGCACCCAGATCCAGACTGATGGCGCGTTGGACTTTGCTGGCTCCCAGGCTGTTGTTCGAACTGCAGATTGTACTTCCACATTTTGCCCGCCTCCACGGAGAGAGGTGCGACATCTCACCGCTCCATGTTGTCAACTCACTCACACTAAAACAACCACTGAGAGACGATGGCAGGAGGCAAATTTTCCTGCAGATTGAAGAAAACAATTAGGGTAATGCTGGAATCTAACATTCGGGGCTACTTATATGAACCAGAATACAGTGCGGAGGAATTACGGCGTACGGAGGAGGAAAAGGCCGCCACAGCCGAGGGTCAAGCACCGCCAGCCTGTGAGGATAGCAGCACAGAGCTGCCAAAGCCAGTAGGTACTTAATTTAGGTACTAATGTAGATTAAGTGTGAATTGAACTGAAAGTGTTGAAAATCATTTGAAGTATCAGGTAAAGTGTAAGAGGTAAACCCCGAAAGGAGTTGAAGCGTATAAGTGCTGAAAGACGTGCATCAGTTGTAAAACACTGACTGAAATGTGTGAAAAAAAAAATGTGTAAATTGCATTTTGATATGTGTTTTCAAGGCAAAGAGACGACTAACATAGCTCCAAAGAGAAGCAGTGTTGTGTGGCCCAAATATTGGTTAACAAAAACAAAAGAATAAGGCAAGAGACAAAGACAAACTGTAAAGACAGGTGGCATTTATAAATTAATTATGGCCCCCAGTCTATTCAGTGTATCACAGACATTCCAGTGAGCCAACATGCACAATACCAGATACCTGGCACACCTAAATGGACCAGGGCCATAATTAATATTATTAATTACACCTGTGTTTACCCTGCAATGACATGCAATGTCAAAATGTCTGCTGTGAAAAGGCCTTCGAGCAATTATTCCCACTTGGTTTGGAACCATAGACTGAATATAAGAAGTGGACGTAGTCACCGTGACATCACCCGTTGGTTTGTGGACTACGGTTTTGAAGTCTCAAGTTCAGCATTTCGACCATCGCCATCTTGATTTTTTGGAACCAGAAGTGACACGACAGGGTGGAGCTAAGTCGAACTGAACGCTGAATGAGACATTTTTAGGCGACTAAAAAGTTACACTTAACTTTCATGAGCTGAAAACACACTGTGAAAAGTTGTAAGACGAAAACATGGACAACTCCCAGACCGGACAACGCTGTGGTAGCGACCTGTCAATCACAAGGTAGCCCCGCCCTAAAGCATCCCCTGCTTTATGGTCTATTTGACTCTAAATGGGATCATAATTTACTAAATGAACATCATGCTGTATAGTAAGACTTGAAACTAGCAATTGAGACTATAAACTCATGTTTACAATGTTTACTGACGTAATAAATCAAGTGAGAAGTAGGCTGATTTTCTCATAGACTTCTATACAATCAGACTTCTATACAACCAGAGGAGTCGCCCCCTGCTGGCTGGTAGAAAAAATGCAGGTTTGTCTCCTCTCTGTATGTGATGTGTACGATTTCCTACCCCCTGAGTATTGATCTCTCTCTGAGAAACTACAAAAAAACACATTGAGCAGCTTGTTTTCAAACTCCTTTGTACTGTTGACAGAAAGATCTGTGGATCACCATGAGCAACCAGTGTGTTTTCTCTGAAAAGTAAGGTGCAACTTTTTCTTGTCCAGCACTCTGCAACAGAGTAGGTATGCAGGAATGTAGACATGCTATAGAAGGATAAGATTAGAGCTACATTCACCTTGACATCCCAGGGAGCCTTGCAGTTGATTGCATTACTCCCTTCACACATTTGTAGCGACACCTTTGAATCGATTCCTCTGTTTTTATGTCCCCTACTATTTAGTTTGCTGCTGTCCTTCTATATCTAGGAGGCTTATAGATCTCCATGAAGCTGAAAAACCCTTATTTAGAGTAAAACTCAAGGTTGTTAAAGAGGAAATAGCTCAGCTAGGCAGAAAGAAAGACAAAACAAGCATGAAATTACACTATCACAACCCATTTATGTAGGATGTAGTGATCTGGCAAAAGTTCAGCATTGTTTAAACTTTTAGCCACCTGGCATCTCTAGATATAATCTTTATCACAGATTTTCCCCTGTTTTTAATGACTCACTTGTGATCATAATGTTGATTCATTTGTGGTGAACTGTCTCGAGTGTAGTTCCTTCGAAATGAGCTTTTGGAGAGGAGATTAATGGTCATTAAGAGATTCGGCTAACGGGTTTCCAAATAAAGAAATGAGAGCAGAAATAACAGCAAGTGGGCTGCAAATACATAATGGAGATGTTAGCAAATGAAGATGAAATGCACGACTGGCCATAACTATAACTCTAAACTTAATACAGGTATGATTATGTGTGTATAAGGGTATTCTAATTAACATGTGGGCTGTAACTAAGATGTTTTAAATATGCTAATTTGACATAAATTTAGAGCCAGCGGCATCATCCAATGGCTGCCAGACAGACACCACAACAGGCTATTTCAATGGCAGCTATTAGCCCTGATATTAGCCCTGGTATTAGCCCTGATATTAGCCCTGATATCAGAGGAGGCCTCGGGCAGAAAGGTCTGGACTATAAGGGTGAAGTCGGTCCTGCAGGAGAAAAGCTAATATGGCGGGGGCAGGATATATTTACTGTAATGCAGGAGGGAGTAAGTGGTCCGCATCAGTGTTGTGGGATCAGTGCAGGAGGAAATTTCATGTATGGAAATATGAGATGCTGTTATTATTAGTGGGCTTAACCATGCAAGTAAAGTTTGTTTTTTGTTCATGGCGTATAAATATCACAACATTACCCATTCCGCGTGTCATGAGAACACATTTGAGACTTTTCGCGTGTCATTTGAAATGTCCGTAGTTAGATTTAGACAAGAAAACCACTACCTAAAAAGGTATTTTTTTTCATTTCTTCTCGACTTTAACGCTGCCGAACTGCAGAAGCAAGATGTTATTGTCTCTTCCTCTTGAAGAAAGTGACTGTTAGTCATTATGACAGTCATTATTTGGGAGATTATTAGACTGTCTGCTCTGATCAGTCCATTTACAAAGAACACTGCGTTGATGAAACAGGATAAGGGATCTTTTTACCGTGTGTGGCTCACTTTAGAATTTCGTTCTTCAAAGCCGATCAGCAGTACAAACAGTATCAGAATTGTTCCAAACTTTTAGGCTGTCTGTATCTTAATTACATTCTGGGGAACAAAAATAATGTGTTACGTCACAGTGTTATTTAAGCACCATTTAAACTGGCAGGTCACCTTGGAACTGAAGCTAATAGACACACAATGCAGCAAAATAATGGAGGACGCAAAGAAAACTTTGAACCATAAATATTGGGCACATACTAAACACTAAAGAGTTACCTGCAATAAGACGGAGCTTTATACGCTCAAATGGAAATAGATGGCATAATGGAATAGTACATTTGCCCCTAATTAATGACCAAAACAACAAAGCAGCTTTGCAGCTGACGTGACTGTAAATGAAGCAGGTAAACGCTGCAGTCAGACAATGATTGGTAAGGTGATTTAGTTCTGCTGATGAAACCTAATTTAAACAAAAATGGGGACTTTTCAAACAAGTTTGCTCACGATTAAGACAAACTCTGTAACACGTAAGCATTGAAGACCTGTTTTTGTGAAGGCTCAGTGAATGACAGAACCCAGAAGATATTAGCTGATAGTGACCCTCCTAAGACAGACAGGTTAGGTAAAAGTTTGTGTTTACCTGTAGTGAAAAACAGGCAAAGGTCAAAACTTGTCCAGAAAGGGGTCAGGCAGGGGAATCATGTAGGTTAAGTCGGGCAGCAGAACAAAGAAAGGTATGAAGACAATCTGGCAGTGAATGAGTGGAAATAGGCAGGTATGTAATGACTTTTAACAATTAAATAATATCTATAAGCCACTGAGGGGCGAACGGGAGAACTTGCAGCACACTCCAAGCCAATAAGTTAAGCAAGGTTACACATGGCACGACACGGCACGGTCAAAAACAGTTTGGCTTCTTGTCTCACACACCTGATCCTCATCACCTGAGGGCTTATCTAAACCTTTCATATCAATGCTCCACCCCGTGGTCAGTGCAAGAACTGCTTGCATACATTCACCCTGTGTTATCCACAGATAAAACTACATTAAGGCTCCAACACACCGGCCCCTAATTGTTAATGGCATGTGGGCATAAACAATTCAACAACCAAAAAATCCTCTACATCCATAGTCCTCTAAAGGTGCGCATACTCATGTATTTCCATTTTTTTTCCCGCAAACACCATTTTCAAACAGTTATGATTTTGTCAAAATTTTCAAATTGTCAATGAAAGTCATCCTGCACATATGCAAAAAAAAATTCTCTTCCTGATTTGCTTTCCTCATCACAAAGAAAAACACTGTAGATTCTTCATCTCTTGGCTGAATACACAGCTTCTGGCAGAGCTTTAAGGAAGATAGAGCAACATAATAGGATGAACAGTGACGAGGTGCATTATAATAATTTAGTAGTGGTTCCATAGATCATTATTTGATGCTTTTTTCACTGTGTTAGTCACTATTAACAGGATGAAACTCTGATATCCTGTACTCATCTTTCATGTCTACATGGGTGAGTGTTGGATACTCAAAAGAGACATTTCTGGAGTATCCTCTTAAGAATGCCAAAAGTGATTATTATTTATCACAGACCACAGACATCTTAAATAACCCTAGCAGATTTTGGCAAACCGTAAAATCTTAGTCTGCCAACTCTCGCTCTTCAGAGCTGCCTCCTAATATTGTTGTTGACTCCATCCAGGTGTCAAATAAATCTCAGATGCTTAATTGTTTCAACAAACATTTTATAGCCTCCAGTTCGTTGTCTGGCACATTATCTGCCGGCAAATCACCCAAGAACTTTTGCACTGCCCTTTTGTTATTGGTTTGTCCATGGCATTTAATACTGTTGATGATGGCATCTTGTGCCAGAGATTATCAGATATAGGCCTGTTAGACCAAATTACATCTCCAACTGTTAGCAGTGTGTGCAGTGCGGTGGCCTCTCTTCTAGCCTTCACTAGGCATTCGCACCTGTTTCACCTCATACTGGTGTTAAATGCAGACAAAACCAAGGTCATGTTGTTTTCTAACAGAAAGAAGGTGCCAGCTGTTCTTCCCTGCATGGTGTCCTCACACGGCTCCCCTATTCAGATTGTGACCACCTACAAATATGTAGGTGTCACAATTGATGAAAGCCTTTCTTTAAAATGTCATATTGATCATCTTCTAAGGAAATTGAAATCAAAATTGGGCTTCTTTTATAGGCTGTTTCTCCTTTAATGCTAGGAAACGGCTTGTTGCTGCCACTTTCTTGCCTCTTCTTGACTTTGGGATGTTCTGTACATGAACGCTTCAGCTCACGCTCTTCATCTATTGGACGCTGTCTATCACAAAGCTCTGAGATTCATAACCGGTTGTAAACCCCTCGCACACCATTGTATTCAGTGCTCGAAGTGGGCCGGTACTCACCGGTATGCAGTACCGGCACTTCTACATTTTGCCCCTTGGCGTACCGTGACTTTTTCTTGTGTACCGGCAGCTTGTGAGAAGTACTCTTCTCTGCCCTCTCCATATCAGGTTCTCTGGGAGATTCATAATGGCGATTTATAACAGCGATTTATAACGGCGCTGCGCCAGCGTATTCGCACCGCGCCTCGTAAGCCGTATGAACATAAAAACTATGTGGGGAGCACCTGGACGAGCTGATGCACAGCACTGGTACAATACATAAATACATAAGTTAATTTTCTTTTTGTAAAATAATTAGTGAACTATTCATCATAACTTTTTTTTTTATTTGCGAACAAATATAACTAATGAACCTCTTAGGGCAAACATTTCCAGAAAAATGAAATGTTCAGACGAAGGCTGTGATACTGTATGTGTAAATAATAAAATAACCATTTAACTAGTAATGATAATGGTCCAAAATGACATGAAATTGCAGTTTTAAGTCAAAAACCTTCAAATTGTTTTGGGGGAGGAAACCCAAACTCTTCTAGTATCTTTTATTCACTGTAGAAACTCAGAATGTGTGTCTGTATAATATGTAGGAGCATCCTGAATGATACCCGACTATACTATAGGCTACAAATCACACAGGAAAGCACTTTAACTATTAACAATAAACACACAACCTTAACCCTATAATGTTCCAGTGTGAATATTATTGGAGTATTACAGGCCTACTATAGAAGATGCCCAGCCCAAGTATAATAATATAACAATAAAACCACAGCTGGTTATGACTGACACAGTATAACATGCTTAAAGAAATAATGAATAAATAGGAATAAGTCGCAAGAGATTGCTGATACCGGCCGACACACGCGCCAACATGTGAATAAGAGGAGTACTGGCACTTGTTTTTTTCCACTTCAAGCACTAATTGTACTTCTTTAGTCATCTGGCTATCATTATCCATGTGCAGAACATTGCACTGGTATAACTTTATTCATAAATTCAACCTTGGAGTGCTGCCCACTTACATATCAGGTAAACAGTGTTGCTGTAGCCTTCTCTCCCAGAGCTTCATCACTCTCTCCAGAATCTGGTAAAAAGGCTTCTCCTACTCAACCTGTAACACGCTACAGCAGGAACTGAAGCAGTCCAGTATGATTCCCCCTCCGGATTTTAAACTATTTTTAAGAAATCTGGAGAGAGTGTCTGTGAATGAGACCCTGTGTCTCAATGAGATTACCCGTTTAAATAAAGGTTAACCCTCTGTGACCCACAATAGAGCCGTTTTAGTCTTTTTTAGGGGGGTCCGGGGGGTCTTTAGTGGGAGATAGCAGGTCAACAGTAGATGTCACATAGAAGTGGTGTACATCATCTGAAAGCTGGGAACCTGAAGATTAATTTGAGATGATTCAAGACTGTTTAGGGACCCCAGTATGCAGAAATATTCAAACACACCATTTTAGAAGAGGAGAAAATAACATTTGTACTGCATGCTTTGGAGCGTTATTTAGCCTCTTTCCCGACAAGGTGGTATGACATAGTACCGATGGATTCCTTAGGTTTTTTTCCTGCTACAGCCTCTGAAAGACAGTAGAGTCAGTCGGGATCGTGGGTCTCAGAGGGTTTTTAAATAAAAATAAAATAAACAAGAATGCCTTCACAATGTCTGTTGACTTTAATGTGGAGGTAGATTACTGGTAACCTTTTGACAGCAAATCACCTGAATCCAAAACCTCATTAAATGTAACTACAGTTAAACAATACATAACAAGCCATCCACATTCAGTCAAACATGCTGTGGTTATGACCAGCGTCTCTTTGACAGACAACATCTTCACCTTTGCTCAGCTGGTCTGATCTGGGGGAGTTTCCTCCGGCGTTCAGGGCAGGACAGTGAGATAAACGACGTGTGTATTTCACCGTTTTCACCCGCCACGTCAAGACGGGTGCCGTCCATCACTTCACCACAATGACACTTTAAATTGGTTACGTCAAATTAACCTGATGTATCATGGCACCATGCTGGGGGCTCCAAATTGGTTTTGTGGCCTGCTATGAGCAATGGGTAGGCATTCATCAAGAGTGGCTTTTACTTGTCCCCCAGCAGGTTCTGGTGTATCTTCTTCTCCCCCAGACCAGTAAGGAGCCACAGCTAAACCATCATGACTATGTCCTGTGAGCTAAGATACATGCACACGGGTTGACAGGTTGTGAGGTCACAAGAATGTATACTTGAGAAGATTTATTGACAGGTTTCAGTCAAGCATTTAAAGGCTTTAAAATAGTCAGACTTTTGGCAACCAAGTATGTTGAGGTGAACAGTTTATTTGGCCTTCAGTACTGTAGATGCATCGCAAGTACTATGGCTATGAGCCTTTCTACAACGCTGACAACTTCCTAAAGCCTACCTTGTACTCCCATTCAAATTAAAAGACATTAATGGCATCCAAAATACACATTCAGGTGTTTATTTTACTACTTTGTCTATTTGCGTCTGTAGATTTCTCCTAAATTCACCCACTAGTTAGCATTAGATAATGACTCATTTGCATAGTTAGACATAACATTTCAGAAAACTTGTAATACAAAAGCAATTGTCTTAATGGAAGTAATCAACTCAGGAAGTTTAACGGTGATGTCTATTCATGATTTTTTTGTTTTTGTTTACCCTATTCACTTTTCTTTTTTCTTTGAATTTTACAATCCATATCTTTAAAGGTTGTTTTTTTTCCTCCTACTCTGAGCCAGAAAGCTCCACTTCATTAGCACTTACTATATTCTTACCATATTCTGAAGGTTTTTACAGAGGGGTTTGTTCATATTTCACTCATAAGCTGATTAATACAATATTTTTATTCCTAAAAAACATAGCGAAAATTGATTTTTATACTATTTTCTGATTTATGAAGTGATTAAAAGAGCTTTCAAAAATTCCCTCTGTAAAAACCTTTGAGCCTAATATGTCAACAAAATGAACCTGAACCTGGCTTTATCCGATGTTCAGATTTATGTTCTGAAGATTTGCAGTTGTAGATCATATAGCCAATATATACAAATCCCTGAATAGAGGGAGTTTACATAGCTTCAATGCACCATCGTATGTGTTATGAATATATTGGTGCATCAATTCATTTAGCAGCAGGAGACAGAAGGTTGACTTTCCCCACATCGCCAACACGCTGGACTGAGCCAACACCTTTAGCACACACACTCTGTTACATGGGCTAATACTAGAAGCGTGCACGCTCAGGCTGTATGAATGCTGATCAGAGGTGACACAGCTCAATGATCCCCATCCACACCTTTGCTCATGTGGAAACTGCAGCCACAAGCTGTATGGCACTTTAACAAACATTTAAACATTTCTTGGTGCAGATGTTTTTTTTCTGTGACAGTAGAACTCAGGAATAGCGAGAACACGGCAACAGGACTGCTCAGCTGGAGAAAGTTGTCAGGCTCTATTAAATAGCAGCCCAGTTATTCCGACCAATCAACACCGTGTCAGCATCTAGATTCTTTCTTCACAGAGCTCAAAGTTTTAGTTTTTTTTTGACTGAAGGGCACCGGTGCTTCTAATGCAAAGGACCAGTGTGTAACATTTAGGGGGGTCTATTGGCAAAAATGGAGTATAATATTAATAAGTATGTTTCCTTTAGTGTATATTCACGGATAATAAGAATCGTGTTTTCGTTAGCTTAGAATGAGCTGTTTATATCTACATAGGGAGCGGGTCCTCTTCACGGAGTCGATAACGTTACTCCCTCCTGTTGCCGCTGCTCTCGCTCCCTCTTGCTTCACGACTCACTTCCCACGTACACACACACTCTACCCACTGGCTCTGCTCCAGATGACCTACGCTACTCTTACAACAACTGGCTCTAGAGAGCGACATCTGCGTTTTTGTGTCGGCCACCGTAGTTCTCCAACACGTTTGTTAAAGAGGACCCAGGATCGGTGCCGAAACACTGTTCATTTGCACATACCACCCACGATGCAACGATACAAAGCCTGTTGAAAATCAGCAAAATTCTCTTTTCAGGCGTATATTGTGTGACACATTTTTCCAGGTACAGAAAGCACCCAGCTATGTTCAGTGTAATTACAGAGTGGACTGGTGGATATGTTTTTGATTAACAGAATGTCACATTCTCTACTGTGGAGCGTGTTTATTTCTCCTCTCTTTCTTTTAGTCAGAGCTTAAAACTGTGAAAATCCACTGCATAGCTGGTGATGCCCCTCTGGGTAAGAGCCTGCTGACAGCAAGGTGACTCCAACCATTCAGTCTCAGTGTGTATGAGTTGATAATGACATGATAATATCTGCAAATGTTACTATTGCAAATGTATTCATGCTTACAGCTATTGTGTCCAAAGTCTGCAAGTTCTGGTGACAAACAAGCCCAGTGGTGGGGGAAAAAAACACATAAAGCTGTCAGCTTCCATCAATGTTTAAGAGCTGTGGAAAACACCATCATCATCATTATGGCAACGATTTCGTCAATCGTCTTGCACACAGTTTCCTTTCCTAACTGCTCTTAAAGACGCAGCATACTTGCCGGAAAGTTGATTTTCAAGGTTGGTCCGTATGACATCCCTCACTTTTTTTTTTATTAATTCAATTGTAAAGAAATTACTCAGGAAAAAAAAGTGCTAATAATCTTATCCAAGTTAGACATCATGTTCTCTCTTTCAGGCTACAATGCAATTAAGTTAACCAAAAAAAGGCACGACTCACCAATATGGATTCATTTAGGTCAAAAGATATTTTTACAGTCAGACTCCTTTAAAATGTGATACCTTGAAAGAAGCACTCTGCTAAAGTGTCCTTCATTTTGAAGATTGTTCCTTATTCTCAGCCTGCTCATTATAACTAATGGTCTTAAAGTCGCCAGTGACCGCATCTTCTTTTAGAGGCAAAAACACGAGGGCCTGTTAACCTTCTTGAGTTTTCAGGGATCACTTCAGACAGAGCGCTCTGCCCCAGGAGAAATTAACCAGAGGAAAGGTATTAGTAGCAAACTCCATGTCTAAGAAATAATTAGGGTTTATGCCCCGAAGGGGCTAAACCCTATTGAGTTTGTGTGAATTTATTATTATTATTATTATTTGTTGTCTTATGCCGCGGCTCAATTTGCCGTGAGCTGGAATGAGCTAGAAACATGAAACTTGGCACAATAACTGGAAATGATGTGCAAATGCTTCTCAAGGAATATGACATCAATCGGCCACATGGTGGCGCTGTAATTAACGCTCAAACAGGCGATTTTGGAAAGGCCACGCCCCTCGCACCGTAAGTCCGATTGACTTGAAATTTGACACACATGTCCAGCTCCGTGTGATCTACAAAAAAGCCTCTTGGACCACTAAAGTCCGCCTAACTAGATGTTCCGCCATTTTGAATTTTTTGAAAAACACATTTTTGACATCTCCTCCTAAACCGTAGGTCCGATTGCTACCAAATTTGCTGCAAATCATTATTGGATTAAGCCCATCAAAAGTTATCAAAAGCTTTCTGATATCTCATTGCGTTTTGAAGATAATGATCAACAAACTTTTCACTGGGCGGAGCTTATCAGGAAATTAGCCATAATTCATTGACCATTAGTCTAATCATCATAAATCTGGGTAGATATATAGAGTGTGTGTTTGGGAATAGGTGTACCAAAGCATTTTCTGCTCGACCCATTGGGGGCGCCAAAACTATCAAAAACTTGTACCTCAAGATCTGGTGGACAGAATTTCATCAAATTTAGTGCACATGCTCTGGGGGCAAGTATTAACCAAGATCTGAAGTGTCATATTGATCGGTGCATTTGGGCGTGGCCTATTTAGCATTTTATGCTAAATTATGCCTTTGTTCAATTTGCTGTGAGCTGGAACGAGCTAGAGACATGAAACTTGGTACCATAGTTGGAAATTATGTCATAATGCTTCACAGAAAATATGATCCCAATTGGCCTGATGGTGGCGCTACAGCATTTTCAAGGCCGGCCCCCTCACACAATAAGTCCGATTGATTTGAAACTTAACACACCTGTGCTGCTGAATGAGTTCTACAAAAAAGCCTCTTGGACCACTAAAGTCTGCCTCCTAGATTTTCCTCCATGTTGAATAGTTTGAAAAACACATTTTTGACATCTACTCCTAAACTCTACGTCCGATTGCTACCAAACTTTCTGTGGACCATTATTGGAACAAGATCATCTAAAGTTATCAAAAGCTTGTTGATATCTCATGACGTTTTTAAGATATTGACCAATGAACTTTAAAGGGGCGTGGCTTGGCACATCAATAGAGCTAACTCCATAACTGTTGGGCCCATCTTCTCGAAACTGGCAAAATTGGTTGATAGGAGTACCTGAAACATTCCCTGAAAGTTTCATTCAAATCGACCACTAGGGGCCGCCACCAGGTCCAAAGATTTGCATGCGCCTATCACGAATTTCGCCACAAATCAATGGGAGTTCTTCCATCTTCACCAAACTTGATGGATATTTTAATTCACCTGTTGAAACGTTCACAAAATGCCAAGAAATATGAGTGGCAACACTTTGAGTGTGCAACTACAGAAAGGCTGCATACACTGTAATAATGAAACAAGGGTATGATTGGTCTCGCTCCTTCTTTATGCAGAATTAAACCAGGTGAAATGACTATGTTTTGCTTTGTGAAGCCCAAAATTCGATCACTGCTGCTCCTGGCTTTCATTTCAGGTGCTTCCCTCTGTTGAGCGAAAAAAGGGCATAAACCCGCGAACTGCCGCTTGCGGCTGTAATTGCTTTTTTTTTTGTTGAGCTGTTTTAATTTTGCAATGTGAATCATTTATTACTCCTATCATGTCTGTAAAGCAAAGAGAGATGGTGATTGTCTTTTTCTAACTGTCAAATCAGATTTTGTTTTAAATATTGTTTTGTCCAGGGTCTACCATGAAGCCTTTTGCCCCAACTCATGCTGAGATAAACTCCAGCCCCCTGATTGTGATAAAGATATTATGAAACCTTGCAAATCTAATAATATCCTTAAAAATGTCCCTCCATATACCAATGTGTTTGCACCCTGGACACTCTATATAATTTTAATAGACACTTGCCAAACAATCTTTACTCACATTACTCTTGCTGAGTCTCCAAAATATTTAGGAATTTGGCCTGACATCATACAGTCATTCAGAGATTCATATTCACCAATTGACTCAAAAATGTCTGTCTTCTTCCAACCATAAAACTATTGTGCAGTCAATCTTCATGTCAGTCCTTGACTATGGAGATATTCGCTATTGTCAATCTGCCCCATCTACACTTCGGCAGTTAAACCCTGTGTATCATATATTACACTTTATCACAAATAGCAAATTTGGGACTCATTGTTCTCTGTGACAGACGGTTGGATGGACCACCTTTCAGTCATGAATATATAGCCATCTCATGTTATTCATTTATAAAGCTCTACTTTTGAAGCTTCCAAACTACCTCATATCTCTTCTCTCATTTAAATCCAGTAACTACAGCAAACGATCCAGTAACTAATTCACCTTAGATAGCCGCCATATACACACAAATGTTGGTAGAACTGGTTTCAGGTACTATGCACATTTTAAATGGAATGAACTGCTAACTCTCCTTGAACTAGTGTCTTGCATCCCCCCCTTGGAGATATTAAAGCTTTATTATCTGATGATTCGGCCTGTTAGCAGTAAAAGGCGTATAAATGCCATGATAATGCACAATAAGTTTAACGTGGAGTACGCCTTTCTTGATTTCTGCATATAATTTGTACGCCATGTATCCTGTACTGACATTAATGTAAACACATCCACGTATAAATGTTACGGTAAGAGTTTGTGATGTATTATAAAAAGTGAGAAAGACCACTCATGGTGGAAAGGTCCAACAAACAGACGGGTGTTTGAGAGTGTTTTGTTTTATAAGTTACGTTAGTGACCTTTGTGATATGTTTTCCGTAGTTGTGTTACGTTGTTTCCATACGTATTTTACTTAGTTTACAGACTTATTTTAAGCCCAACCATGATGTTTTCCCTTACCCTAACTAAGTGGTTTTCTTGCGTGTACAAATGACACGCGAAAAGGCTAAAATGCGTACTCATGACGGGCGAAATGTTCGTGCTGTCATGGTATTTATACGCCTTCCTGTGAGACCTTTTTGGACGTTTTTTTTATGATTCTCGTAACAGTTTTCAAATCCTGTTTATTGTGTAGTTGTGTTGTTTCTGTTTTGCTGATTGTGTTCTTGTGAATGTTTCTTGTTCTCCAGTCTCTTGGAAAACAAGACTCGGTCTAAACCGAGTATATGGCTGGACCGTATGGTCAGTCTGTGAATTTGTAGCTAAGTTGTTAAACAAATAGTCAGTGGTCATGTCTATAAGGTTTTGTGAACAGTTTTTCCACTTATATCTTAATGTTTGATTGAAAGCCAACTTATAATGAAGCAAATGGCATTCAGTAATAGTAAATGGTAACATTTACTAGTCAGTATATTATACATTTTATACAAGGTGAAAAGGTATTAGCATGACATACATTGTGCAAGGTTAAAAGTATTTCAGTTTTTTATTAAAGCATGTGTATCAAAAGCATTCATCATATAAGAGGTTTTCAATATATACAAATGTTGCGAAAGTTTATCAGCGTTGAGATATTTCCGCTGTCATTACTGACGTTGTTGCCGTATTTATTCCTAGATGGAGTGTTAATGGAGCAGCTGCAATGTTAACGTAGCCTGCCACTGATCGATCCGAACTCCATTCAGAAAACAAGCATTTTAAAAGCTGTTTGCTTGTCGTCTTGTGGACAGACCCGACAAAGCATGAATTTAGACTTTTTACTAATCAGCATCATTATGTAGTTATTTCGGCAGACTTTGCTCCGTTTACAACAACGTCGCTGCCGTATCTATGCCTAGATGACGTTATGTTGAGTGCTGATTGAGTAGCTTGTGTTAGCACAGCCTGGCATCGATCGATCCGAACTCCGTTCAGAAAACAAGCATTTTAAAAGTTGTTTGCTTGTTGTGTTGCGGACAGACTTGACAAAGCATGAATTCAGACTTTTTACAAATCGATATATTTATGTTGTTATTTCGGCTTCATTTTGATCTGTTTATTGCAATTAAATCACAGCACAGTCTGTTTATTTTGGGTTCATACCGCAGTAATGACGTGTGGCTGCTAGATAGTCAGTTCATGGTGGAAATGGAGGAAAGCGAGGCGAAAATTTGCGAACATAACGTCAGTCAGTCAGTCAGTCAGGAACATACTTTTGTGTTTGTAGGGCTGGCCCTCTGCGGTCCAGCCAAAAACATGTTAATCCCAATGAAACTGCCTGAATAACTAAAATTAAAGAAAAAAAAAAATCATGAAAGATTATTGCATTTGGCCGTTTTCTATAGTTGCTTTCATGCAAACGCACTTAATGGATATCAACTGTGTGGATGTTTAGAACACTGTTGATGAAAAACTACAAATCTCTGACACTTTACTTAAGACCATTTATAATATAATAAATTTCTATACATTTATAAGGTTATACATGCTTTTATTTGCTCTGGCCCGGACTACTGTAATGCACTTCATCAGCCAGAGCTCCCTTCACTGACTCCACCTAGTGCAAAATGCTGCTGCCTGAATTTTAACAGGCACTAAGAGATATGAACAAATTACTCCCGTAATAGCCAACTCACACTGGCTGCCAGTTATTTACCGTATTGATTTAGATATTTTACTGATCACTTTTAAAGCATTAAATGGCCTTGCTCCAAAGTATATCAATGATTTATTGACTCCTTATGTCCCTTAGATCGGTGGATGCAGCTCTGCTGGTTGCTCCTAGACTGTGGACCGCTCTGCCTACTGAAACCAGACACGCCACATCATTAGCATCTTTTACATTCCTTCTTAAAACTTTCTTTTATAGAAAATGTTTATGAATATTTAATATGTTGCTGGGTTTTATAATCCCTCCCTGGCCATTTTATATATTTTTTAACTTTATTTTATCCTTTGGTATTTTTTTTTTACGATTCCTCTGTTGTTTGTATTTTATTGTATTGTTGTTACTGTTTCTGGTTTTTATCTGCTGTTTTTTTTCTGTAAAGCACTTTTTAACCTTGTTAAGAAAAGTGCTATGAATACAGTTTATTACTATTATATATATGTTATGTAAAAACAAAACTTTCAAGATTTAGCCGACGTTTGATGCATGGGCTACGAATGCACCAGGCAGATTCAATATGCTCCATGTTGTTGGTGGTGCTGGTGTCAAAATGCAGCTTGTCCTGCCTGATTTGGACCATGAAGATAATTCATGGTCTAAATCAGGCAGGACAAGCTTTGACAAGGTGCGGTAAAAAGGAAAATCAATGCTAAAAGATCTCATGCCAGAAATATCAAGTTTAAAAGGATGTGAAAGGTCACCATGTAAAAGCTGCTGTATATTGTGAGGAGTAAAGCATTACATCCTGTAAGAGTTTTATTGTGGAAAGTGTGGATTCTCGATTAAAAATAGTATATTTTATTTTATATATCTGTATGTATTCTCTTCTATTTCAGGATCATATCCTTGTTGTGAATAATATCATAACAATGAAACACCCTCCATTTCAGACTCATGACTTCAGTTTTGCAAACAGCTACATCGATGTCTTTTCAACAGAGACTGTTGCTGTTATTATTATACAGATAGAGACATCACACATCAAATCCATAAATGCACACCTATTCTTATATTAATAATATCTGTCAAGAGCAGTAGCACTATACTCCAGTGGTGTGAAGGAAGTCAATATGGAAATAAATGTGTCATCAGGAAGTTATGTGTTCAATAGAGGGAGGTGAAAAAGCATAATGCAGACAAAGAAGAGGGAGGGAGGGATTTAATAGTATATTGCCGCCGTTTATTAGTGTGTGACAGACGCATGCATCTTTTCACATCTTCACCACAATATTTTCACCGCTTTATCTCACCGTCAGACAGACGTTGTTTCCTTCTCCTTTCTAACTGGGAACTGAAATGAAAGTGAAACTTGTTTATGCTCTCTCCAAAACCAGCAGACTCAGATGACAAAAACAGTGTAGATACGTTTCACTTTAAGTTCAGTTTGCTGTCGGAAAATGTTATAAATATATATAATAATCTTCCTATGGACATCAGACAGTAATTCTGTGGAGGCCTTTAAATCTAAACTCATCTTCTTGCCTTAACTTTCAATTATTTGCTTATTGTTTCATGCAGCTTGCGGGTCTCAGTCTCAATGTATAATTTGGAGCCGAGTAGTCCTGCCGATGAGAATAATATTAACTTTCTGAGATACTGCTTCTCAATAACCCTCTGTTGTTTGTGTCCCACTGCTGTGTGCTTTACTCTCAAATTCAAATTCAAAAGGGGCTTTATTGGCATGAAAATTGCAAGAACAATGTTGCAAAAATATCAAAATACAATTTGCTTGACATCCTCCTGGATGCATCTTTTTCATATACGTTCATATGTATTATTTTGTCATATAGATTGTCTATATTGTAATTTTATTATGTTGGTCTATTCTGTACAAATGGCATCTATTGCACATCTGTCCGTCCTGGAAGAGGGATCCCTCCTTGGTTGCTCTTCCTGAGATTTCTTCCTTTATTTCCCTGTTAAACTATTTTTGGGGGGGAGTTTTTCCTTCTGCGAAGCGAGGAGTGAAAAGGACAGGAATATGCGCAGGCAAGTATTTAACATTTCCGTGTAGTTTATTCATCACGCCCTCGCTGTGAAAAGGCCTTTAAAGTCCCCCAAATTTGATGCACAGTAATTTCAATTGTAGTGAACATCTGGACACAGTGATTTTGTTATTTGCAGGTCAAATGATATCTATATAAAACTGGGTTAATTGTGGCCAAAAAGACAACTATGTTACATTATTTAAACATTTCATTTACACTGAAAATGTGATTTGGACCTGCATCACATTGAAATATATAGTCAGTAGAATGCTTTTGAAGGAATGAATACATTAAACTAGACGTTTCACTTTTTAACCGGTTTTAACCTCGAAGTCTTTTGACCTACAAATCACCAAATCAGTGCTGACTGCAGGATGCATAAAATAGGTCTCCCTCCATTGTAAATGGTTTAAATCTTTTCTGTTGCATTGATGTTTAAAGTCTTTTGTTAGCTTGACCCAGTTACTGTTAGCTCTCCAATTATGTGACCATGTATCAATACCACCACCAGTGGCACACCACATTAGCATACCAGCATCTAAAGAAATTCTAACACTATATCTACTGTATCCTTTAAGGTATTAAAAGTTTGGCTGCAGGCCGCTGACAAGTCCCAGGAAGCGTGAAGCGGCGAAGAATTCCAACACAAACTCTCAGAGAAACTTTCCAGGCAGAGTCTCATTAACGGAGGCTTAAAGAAGGAAGATAAACTTTGACTGCTTCAACTGTCAATCTGTGTTTTGCATGTAAAAGAGGAAGGAAGAGGGACAAAGAGACGCAAAGACAGAGACAGAATGAGGTTCACAACACGCCAGCCCCCTATCCATCACACGCAAGGGAACTACAGGGGAATAGCCTTGAGTTATCAAAATGCTAATGCAATATAATGGACAACACTGGCTGTGTTTTTTAATATACACGCTACCTCAGTTAGGGTGCGTCTCTTTGTCCAAGGCTAGAGGCGTTGAGGTTGAGAGGGAGGGGAGGACGGGGGAATTGAGTGATAATGCACTCCGTGTCAGCTGACCTTTCTCTCTCTCTGGCTGACGATCAGCAACGGTCCGTCAGGAGGAATCTCAGCCCATTCGAGTCAAAAGCCTCGGTGTTATGAAGACATTACTCTGTAGAAAAGTCGAGCAGAGAAGAAGAGTGTGTGTTGAGGGCCGTGCGCGTCGACAGATTGGGAAATTGTGATTGAACGTGCTGATCTGTGAGTTTGACGCAATTGCCTGTGCGGGTGCACACGTTATCATCCGCCTCCAGCCCAGACCGGTCTTCCTCCATCATGTGAAGCACCGGCTTGAGCCCTTTAAGGTGGCACATGGCGTCTGTCATGCTTTGTATCTCGGCCACAAGAGAAAAGCCCCTAGCTGACGCTGCCCGCATGTCTGTTCATTACTGTAGTGTGTTTATCAGTATTTGAAGGCAGAATCTTTAATTCCTCTGACAACAAAGAATAATAAAAAAGAAATAAACAATGCAACAAACCATCTTCTTTCCTCTCAAACTGTTAGTTAATGGTAAAATAATGTTTTGTGGGATTTTTCTGTAATTGTTATTTGATTTGCAGTGGTTGTCTCTAAACCTGTTTAAAATGTTACAGCTGTATTGACTTTTTTTTAAATTTCCTTTGTCTGCTTTGTGTTTGAGAAAATAATGACACCTCAAACTCACAGGTTTGTGTTCCTCTTTTGGTAAATGTAAGAGCAATATATCATTTACAGATTTTTTTTTTTGTATTTAATCCTCATTGCAAAGGTACATTGTGTTTCGCCCCATTAAGACATGCTCCTCTAGTCTGTCCTGCTATTGGACAATTTGGGTGTGTTTAGTGCGTATTAGGCTTCAATGGAGCAGGATGGGGAGCCACAATTTTTCTCACTGCAGCTTGTAGACTGTATTTCAGTTATTTTCAGCGGAATTGTTCAGTTTTTGATAGTCCATCATTGCATATGGATATATTTTTGTTTATTTTTATTTTCGTGAAATAAAAACTACCTTTCACTCACAGTACGAGCCTCATCATTGGAGCTGACCAAGGAGTGAGCGTCCGCAGAAGGCAGGTGGAAGTTGGACATGCAGTCTTCATGAGTCAGAAATCTTTACATCCTGCAAGAAGTGGCGAGTTAGGTTTATAATAAGCTGCCATTACAGTAAATGTACTTTTAAGAATCACTCATGGTGTTAAATCAAAGATGTTCCTTTTCTCAGGCTATGAGAAGTTGCCATGGCAGCCATGTGTGGTGTTTTTTTTGTTTTTTTTCAGAGCACAAGGTGATGACAAATCTAATAAATCCCTCGCTCCAAAAATAGTGGAACACACAACGCCCACCGACACATACAGCACATACAGGCATGCCTGTATGTATGCATAGTGTGAATATATTGTGTTCAGCTCACTCCGAGAACAAGCTACGTGTTAATAATCCATCTGTGGCTGAAATGCAATGAAAAAAAAAATAGTATGAGGGCGATGTATGTTTTGTTTGGCCCTCTGGCCGATGTGGTTGTTCTTTGTTCTCTCTTCTCTTGCAGGGCTGACTGGGACCACCTGGACCACCTTAGTCCTCTTTCTCAGAGAGGCTCTCTGCTTTGTTTGGGTTTGTTATCATTTTTTCCCACCAACATCTGCACACCATATTCCTCACACACCCACTATCAAAAATTGTGGAAAGTCAACGTATCCTCATTCAACGTTTTGTATGATATCTAAGTTATTCCTCATTTTTTGTACGTTTTCCTACGAACGTGCAACAACACATCATTACATGCGTACAGTTTTCTGAAAATAAACTTTCGTCTTCACAAACAACTTGGTTAGGTTTAGGCAACTAAACTACTTAGTGAGGTTTTTATCTTACGAAAAAGTTATTCCTCCTTTTCCGTGCATTTTCCTACGAAAGTCCAGCAACACGTGTTAATTTCAGCTCGTTACAGGCATAAAGTCTTTTCAAAATAAACTTCCATCCCGACAGGAAACATCTTCCTTAGGGTTAGGCAAGAAAACTACTTAGTTGCAAAACTACGGCATACACTATACACTACGGTGTACAATTAACGCAATGCAGACGTTCCTTTGTTTAGTTGCCGATGAAAGGATTCAGCGAGCGTTTTGAAGACGATGTCACGGCAGTTTCACGTGGCGTCGCTATGGCGATCAGCTGAGAATCCTGCAGACACTGAGGGGGGGTACTATCCACAGTGGAAAGTCATGTGGAAAGTGTATTCTTGTATTCTTTAAGCTGTACGAGAGATATTTTTCGTCTCACTCCTTCAATCAGCTTTCATGCTCCAGTGGATTGGATTTCCCAAGTGACTACTCCTGAACATCTAACAAGGTATGCAACACACACACACACACACACACACGCACACACACACACACACACACACACACATACATAACATTCACATAAATATGCAAAGGTGCTTTCTTGTTCAGAGATCCACATTGCTGCTGAATGTAAAGAGCAGTGACTCTCAAATCCCAGCCCACAAGCCACATTTGACCCTTCATTGACAGTTGAGCTGCCTTCAGCCATTCAACTAATTCTTCAGTTCACTTGTCTTATTAACATAAGAGTGCATTCAGCGTTATCTCTCCACTGGTGCAGAAACAGAAAATTAAAAAGGGCTACATGCAAAATTTTCAGCGATTTCACCCACGCTTCAAGCCATTTAGGAAGACTTAGAAGAACTTCTAGATAAAACGGGTCCTGTTTTAATTGAAATTGTGCAAGTTGATCAAAACATTTATTTTTTTGTTTATTCTAAAATCGATTTATTTTTTAAACCTTGAAGGCACAGCATGGTGTATACAAAGCATTCAATCAACAGCTTGTGCTTCAGTAGTGAAGCGCTGGCTCTGCTCTTTGGCAGCCGCCCACCACTGACATTGAACACTTGCCAGATAATATTTAGAATAAAATGTTGTGTGGTTAATGTATTAAATGTCCATATTGGCCTGCAGTTAACCTAGAGTTTGTCTCCCTAGTAGCAGCTTCACTCAGTCATAAAATGGCTGGTCATGACCTGAGCATTACGTTCTGTCTACAGTTTCAATGGAGCTTAAAAGCAGCTTGGAGGACTGGCCCCCTATTGGCTACAAATCAATTAATGCAGCTTTAAGGCTTTACAAACAAGTGTAAATGTCATAAAAAATGAATGTTCTGAAATCTTAGCTTCCTCTGTGCTGCATTCATGGCACCAACTGGTAAGCTGATGTATTGGGCACCCTCATGCTCATGACATCATCATGTGCCAGCTGTATTGTAACAGATGAGACTATAACGGTAACCCGCTTATCTAAATATTGCTCAAAACTACTAAAAACAGAAACTGTGTATTACAAAGGTTTGTACATAGGTGCATGTACAAACACCCACTTCCAGATGTGCCACTACCACTGACAGATGTAGCTTCTTGTGCAACCCGGTCTCCTACAATATTATGTTCCCATACAACTAAATTCAATTCTCAATAACATTTATAAACGTGTTTTCTCCCAGATTATGGTCGCAGTTAACGTTGTAAATTGAAACAAAACAAAAACGCAACAAAACTACTTGGTTAAGTTTAGTAAAAAAACATCATGGTTTGGCTTAAATGACTAAGTTTGTTACGTTATTAAGCTATGGACGTAAATAAATATAAGTGAACATTGACTTTTAGTTTCACACAGGACACAAACAGCTGCCTCCTGGGTGAAAGTCCTGTGTTTGTTTGACCCGTCCACCACCCCGACTATCATTACAAACATATTTGTGATACGTCAAAAACAAACATAATCCTTGACAGAATATGTTTCCCCTCGAAACAAAGTTCACAATGCAGTTTTGATGTATGGGAACGTATTTTTTTAGAAGTTAGGACTGATGCTTTATTTAACACGAGACTATAATGGTAACACACATATCTAAATATTGCTCAAAATTGCTAAAAACAGAAACTGTGCATTACAAATGTTTGTGCGTATGTGCATGCCACTTCGCACCACACTGGATGTGATGATTGTACAATCCGATCTCATGGGAAGGCGTATAAATAGCACGATATTACAAGGACATTCCACGTGTCATGGCTATGCATTTTAGCCTTTTTGCCTGTCATTTGTACGCCTTTTTTGCATGTCATTTTTACGCCACAGAACAAAACTAAGGTAACAGCTGCAGTTATGTTTAGGCAACAATACCAATTAGTTAAGTGTATGAAAAACGTCATGTTTGGGCTTTAAATAAGTAAGTAAACTAAGTAGAATACGTACATAAACAATGTAACGTAACTTCAAAATAACTCAGCCACACTTTGGGACATGAACAGCGGTCTCCTGGTCTAAAGTCCTGTGTTTGTTGGACCCATCCACCTCCCCTCCCTCCCACCATCAGTAGTCTCTCTCTCTTTTTAGTCTACGTCACTAGCTCTGAGCGGAGCATATTCACACGGATGCGTTTACATTGCAGTCAGTACAGACTACATGGCGTATAAATGACGCACCAATAGAAAGAACGACGTTCTTATTGCAAGCAAAATGACTTGTGAATTACCGTGTCATTCATACTCCATTTAGTGTGACCGAGATTGTAGGAGACAAAATGTCATAACTTTCATGAGCAATTTCTTACAAAGAAATATAGTCTGTGAGAGAAAGACAGACAGGTAGAGAAAGAAACAAAGGTGTGTGTTCTTGATAGTAAATGTTGGTCAAGTGGGAAAAGAGTGTGTAGTTCAATCTTCACCTAAACCCATAAGATGTACATCTGTGTGTATGCGTTAGCATTAACGAATCAGAAGCACACACAGACCCACGGAAAGATACCACAGAGGCACGTATCCTGTTGGCCCTACAGGTTTCATTCACGCCGACGCATGCTCAAATTTGTGCAGAGGCGTGAAATGTTATCAAACTGCAGGATACACACTTCGATGCATTCAATGAGCAGAGATCACATGAGCCCCTGAGAGGTTTCTTGTTGACTGAACCAATTTCCTGAAAAGATGGTCAATCAGTCAGAGTTAAGTTGCTAACCACCACTCGTGTTGTCCTAGCAACTGCACATGAAGTGTCTCCAGAAAGCATTCAAAGCCAGCTGGAATGTTCCATCTTATGCGCTGTTACGACCTACGGAGCATCCGATTCGACTGTTATCAGGCCATTAAATAGAGGTTATCAGTCGCTATAAGCACCATAGATGTGGGTCATTAGGGGCCTACTACACCTACTACGTTGTAAAAGTGAAACTTTAAAGCAACAGATTGTAACACGTTTTAAAACTGAATGAAACGTCATGTTTTGAACACAAACAAAAGACTTCTTTAGTTTTAGGCAATAAAACTACAACTTCTTTAGGTTTAGGTAAAAAAACTACAACTTCTTTAGGTTTAGACAATAAAACTACAACTTCTTTAGGTTTCGACAACAAACCTACACCTTCTTTAGGTTTAGGCAATAAAACTACAACTTATTTAGGTTTAGGTAACTAAACTACAACTTATTTAGGTTTAGGCAACAAAACTACAACTTCATTAGGTTTAGGCAACAAAACTACAACTTCTTTAGGTGTAGGTAACTAAACTACAACTTATTTAGGTTTAGGCAACAAAACTACAACTTCTTTAGTTTTAGGCAACAAAACTACAACTTCTTTAGGTTTAGGTAACTAAACTACAACTTCTTAGGTTTAGGCAATAAAACTACAACTTCTTTAGGTTCAGGCAAAAAAAAATACCTACTACGTTAAGTTTATGGAAAAACATTGTGTTTTGGGTTAAAATAACTATGAACACAAGTTTCATACTGCCTACACTACAGATTTCCCTTCTGCTCCTGTCATAATTACTACGGTCGCTAGAGGACCCTGTCATGTTCTTTTACGCCTTCTTTCTGTGATCTACCATGTGAATAGATGATAAAACATACTACTGGGTGTAGTGGGCCCCTATTGACCCACATCTATGTCACGCCTATTTAATAGCATGACAACAGTCTAATCGGCTGTACAGAGGATTCAGATTGGATCCTGATACCTCTGGGCTCACCTTGACTGTCAAAGTTCATGAGTTATGCAGCATCCACATTTGAATTTTGCATGTCTTTGATAAGTCGCATGTGCCTCGACTTGTGGCTAATGCAATTACCATGATTGATAACTACATAGTGTAAAGCCCACGCAAAGGATATTTCATGTCAGAGTGGAAACTGCTCTAAGAAATGTATTAAACTGCCAGAGGAGTCAGAAGGGACAGAGGGAGAGTAAAGTAGCTTTGAGTGTTTGGGCAATGGGGAAACAAATCCCTCATCTAACACCACCCCCGCTGTTACACATGGTGATGGCAGCGTTATACCGTTTTCAGCAGCAGGAGGGAATGGGACATTTATAAAGGGTAGAGGCAAGTTATTGCCATTGAGGAGAACCAGCTTCAGTGTGCCACAAGAACAAGTCAAGTGATTTGAGTTGGACAGTAGCCTGAAGCTCACAGCCAAATCAACAGATGGCTTCAACAGGAATCTGAAAGTCAACTGACAAATCTGTGCAATTGCTGTTGAGACACTCCCAGACCAATCTGAGCAACACTGAGCAAAGTAAGTACTCTGAAGTGTAATGTTTATATATGTATACCTACAAAGATGCATTTTTAAACAACAACAAAAAATCCTTGAGCAGGTTACAATCATACTGTGGGGATGCCGGTTGACGCGACTGTGCATTTCCTATCCCATCGAACACTGCACGCATGAGTTAGATGTTACTTCCTACGTTGAGTATGTGGCACTGGAGATGACTTATTGCTAATTTTGTACAACTTCCTGTGTCCACTATGTGGCGCTAGAGAACGCACACACTAATTATACGTCATGTTCCTGTATATCATGTGTCGACCACTCTCAGACTGTGGAATGATCTGCCTGATTTAGACCCTCTTTTCTTTTTTTTTTTTCTTTTTTTTTATTCTCCATATTTTTATTTGTTGAGTTATTGGCTTTTAGTTCATCTCATTCATTCATAACTGTGTTTTGAAAGGTGCTACTTAAATAAAGTTTAGTATTATTATATTTTCTGCTTGTCTCTGTTTTACATCATTGTAAAGTTAATGTTTAGAGTTGCGGACTGCTTGTGTTGCGGACAAGCAGTTTGAAGATTGAATAATACTGTAGTTATATAATAATACATCAGAGCTGCCCTTGCAATTTGGTCTCGCATAGCCAAAAGGTCCTAACTGCCATCACAATGCAATTCACTTCACATCACTGAAAGAAAAAAAGGTTAAATATTAGGTAAATTTAAAATGACTATTGAAGTACTATTCAAGATTGAAAAGATACAGTGATAGTGAGATAAGGTTCTAGACTGCATAACTTCTCATACCAACTAATCACTGATTAGTTTCTCCTCCCCGGAAAAATGTGTGTGAATCAATAAACTCATTTTACCCAAGAATTTGGTTGGAAAAAGAACCTTGAGTCTTGACGGAACAGGTTTGAGAATATCGCTCAGAGAAAGTGCTGTGGTGACGTAGTTTATAGAGAAAAAGAGACACAGAGGGCAGGCGGGAGAGGAGGTGGATGGGTCCAACAAACACAAAGCTTTCATCCAGGAAACCGCTGTTCATGTCTTGTGCGTTACGTTTCACTTTCACGTTACAATCAGCTGATCAGTCGTGTCCCGTGTTCACAACGTTCCGTCTAATATCACTGTAAAAAACTAATTTTAAGCCCAACCATGTTGTGTTTTCTTAAACCTAACGAAGTGGTTTTGTTGCCTAATCGTAGAGGGGTTTGACAAAGCGTCAGTATGTGATGACTTGGGATGAGTTGCACACGGTACAAGGGCCTGTTCATCGCTGCCTGCAGTTTTAATTGAAATTATATTTTTGAAGAAAGCAAAGATCATCATTTATGTGCATTTTATACAGCGACTGACAGCTAGAGTTGTCCTTGCTGATATAACACACTGAAATGAAGCAGAAAAGACAGTCTGAATAGAAAGGTTATGTTTCATGCAGAGTATGAATAGGGCACCCAACAGGAAAATGTTGAATCAAGAGAATCACCTTGTTTCTGAATAGCAGGGGGAATCTTATTAAGGAGGGTTACATGAAGGTGAGGCGACTGTAGGGAGGGAAGCAGAGAAGAGGGAGGACAAAAGAACAGGTTTAGGAGAGATGGATGGAGAGAGAGTCACACCCTAATACCCTATCGCTCTTTTAACATCTGTCTGCTTGCTCCTAAAACCAGGGAAGCAGCTGCGACTCATCTGCTGATTAGAGCTGTAATCAATCACTCATCACGTTGTGTGTGTGTATGTGTGTGGAAGCAGTGGAAGCATGTTAGCAGTTGGAGCAGTGATAGGGTTTTTTCACAGTGGGGGGGTTAGTTGCCCCATGCTGGTATGGTCAATCCGTTCTCACTCCCAACTCGTCAAATACCGCCGCACCACACAGCAAGGTAAAGTTGTTACCTTGCCTGCAGCCCTTTTAGATTAGATTAGACTCAACTTTATTGTCATTGCACATAGTACAAGTACAATTACAACGAAAAGCAGTTTTGCATCTAACCAGAGTGCAAACTAGTAAAGTGTTGATTAAGACAATATATACAAATGAGGATGTATGTGGTGTATATATATATATACAGATTGTAGTTAAGATGCAAAGGATAGTATGTTATAATCTGATGAATAAGAGTTAAGCACAAGTTCCATACTGATGAAATATTGTATAAGAGTATTATAAAGGATAACAGTATAAAGCAGAGAGGTTATGTACATAGAGCTATATGCATATGGGACTAAGTGAATATGTATAAGATGAATGAAGTCAGTGCGAGTGTGAGATTTTTCAGCTCACTGTGGATGTTTCTGTTGGTATAGTTCTCCCTGCAATATTTAAAACTGATCTGCTGACCAAATAGCCCAGAATATGTCCCTATTTAATTGGTTACACCTGTTTTATTGAGGAATAGCACAGCTAATGAAGCTCCGCTAATTTGGTGACAAAGGCATCACATTTCCCATAACTTCTTCACAATAAAAGCATCCCGTCGGTTTCGCCAGCGGAAAGCTTTTAATGTGAAGCAGCAGCAGAAGCAGGAACTGTTCGGTTTGCATCAGCAGTAAGGAAGGATTGCCCCACAAGTATGGAAATACAAACGTATGTGTGTGCGTCATCTGCGCTCACATTGTGAAACCATGAAAGGGTAGCTCCTCTATTCAGAAATGAAAAATACAACTGTCAGTCTCAATGTCACTTTTCTTCACTGAAGAAAAAAAAAAAATGCTGCAAGCATGTTCACAGCACCTCTCCCATCTGCTCTCACGGCAGTGCATACATCTCATTATGAGCACAAAGCTGCTGCACAACATGACTGACAGTTTGTTCGCCTTACATTGCAAAGCTTCAGTTGATCGAAACAGCATCCATCATTGTTTATTTTTTTAATGAGAGCACACCTTTTCTCTTATTTCATTAGGAATGTGCAACTGCTTGAAGCCTGGTCTGACATTCGCTCTGCAATGTTTTCCTCATTTTATTCTCATCACAGTAATGTGGGGGTACTCGCTTTCCTGCCATGGTTAGAAAAATATCAAAACAACATGCTATTACAACCAATGGTGCCATTTCAACAGGTACTTCTTCATGCATTAAACCATATGTTTTAAGATTAAGACGTTAAGTCACATCCCTGCACTTGACATCGCATTATCTCCTTTCAAATAAACTGAAATGGAAATGAGGTGTGTCCTGCTCTGAATGCATGAACAGTTTTTGTATTGGTATATAATGCATGGTTTACATTTATTCAAAACATGCACAGGTTAATGTGTTTACAGTTCCGGTAATGCTAATACATGCATGATAGGTTTGTGTGTTTTTTGTTATTTAGTTTGAGACCGATGTTTAAAGGTTAATATGGAACAGTTGTCAGTTGTAAACATTCAAAGTTTGCACTTCCTCCTCGATGGTGGAGCAAGCTATAGAGTGAATGATGAGAGGGAGCGGCGTTCGCAAGAACAAAGCAGTGAATCAGAGAAATAAAACATTATTGTTGAAGCCCAGAAACATCCCGAATACAGCAAAATAAGATGAAAAGAGAACATCCAGGCTGCAGGCTGCAGGGTCTCTGTAGCTACAGACACCACCACACACTTCTAGTGATGATTGAGAGGGGTTATTGTTGTATCAGATCATAAATTGTTTTTTTTATAAAATCCCTGCATATTATACAATCAAAATAAACAAACCATGTTGGGTCATGTTGGAAAATGTTAAACATGTCTTTTCTTATAGTGACTCTAATGCAATAATGTTTTTAGTGTTATTTTATAATCAAATATTAAGTAGAATTTGCTTTGAGGATGAATTACAACAAGAGTTTGATGACAGATCAGATGTGTGGAAAGCAAAAACACTCCTTTAAAACCACCTTGTGAATCCTTCCACAGACTCGCTCCTACATGGTGCCACATTTCCACTTCAGGATATTTTTGGTTGGGCACAAAAATCTACACAACACAACCTGAACACTCTTAACATTTTACACAAGATTTCAACATAACCTTGCTTCTGTGTCACCAAAGCAACAACTCACCTTGGGTTCCACTTGTTTGCAAAGCATTTTTGAATATATCCTGTTGCTTTTGAAATGGTTTCACAAGACAAAGATCAGAAAATCTTCTCAACCAGCAGCTGCAAGGTATGGAAGGGAATAACAAGTTCAAGTAGTATCAATTCAGTATTATCTTGAAATATATCTTCTGCATTACGGATATGGTTTTATTTTAAGTGTTTGTAAGAATTCTCTCCAAACATGTTTACACGTCTAATCACTTATCTGCCTGACAGGACTTATTACACTTAACATGTACATATATTATACATTTATTTACTTAGAAGTAGCAGAAATGGTGTAAATATCAGCGGTGCAACCGGCGCAGCTGCACTGGGGCCATGTAGGACGACACATTTCACTGAGTCTTCTGGGTAACAATTCAACAATAATGCTGAAAGTGCTATTAAATGCGATAGCTATATATACCACCCTCCCACCTTGTGTATAACACTTATGGTTTTGAGTCATAGCCTATATTATATATACATTTGGTGCTTCTGCTGCTGTCCGTGGTGCTGATCAGAGGCTGGTGCGTCCTTGTGTGTGTGCGCATCAAGCAGCAACCTCCGGTGCTGAAAAATGAAGCCAACGTGGAAGTGCCAAAAAAACTGCAGTTCCTCAAATGGCCACTTGAAGCTGTCTCCAAAAGTAAGTCAATCTAGGTAGCTGTCTCCTCTGCACCCGGCCTGCCTCAGCTCCACCAACGATCTACGTCTTTGCCCATTTTTGGATTAGCCAGGAGTTTGGCTGTGTCGTCAATGCCAAGATGGCGACGGCCGGAGCCACCCACTTTGAGCTTCACAACAACTCTTCAGAAACCCATGGGAGACGTCACGGAGGCTATCTCCATTTTTTATGCAGTCTACGGGGCACAGAAGTGGCGCTTCGGCTGCTGTCCGTGGTGCTGATAAAAGCTGGTTTGCAGGATGGGAGTTGCATGGTGAGTGGGAGTTGTCTGCTCTGGCATTTTGGGGGTGAGGGCCAAAGAAAAAAAAATTGCATCGGGGCCAATCACAACCATGTTAAGCTGCTGTGTAGCAGTAGTAGAATGGTAATATTGTCATCTTCATATATAAAACATCTATTGTATCTATTGAAGTCTCTCTCCCTCTGTGAGTGTGTTGTAATCAGAGCTTCTCTGTGCTTTGTTGACATTGCCGGGCTGGCCGCGTTTGCCTTTTAGTGCATGTGAGCTTGCCGCACTGGCTAGCTCACGGCCGCTGCTCTGCACTACTGCACCTACTGCTGATAACGCCGTCCCGACTCATGAGTTTACTATTAAAACTCCCATTCAGCATTGAGTGGATGGCACCAAGGCATAACCCTGCTGTGGAGTGTGAGTAAACGAGTTCTCTTTTAATAGATACTGTATAAGAGGAAAGATTACAAAAAGTCCCTGAATCAGCCTGAAACAAACAGATAACGGCTGGTTTGATGGGTGTTGCATTGTCAGCTTAAATGCCCCATTTAACTGCTCGTTCACACTATGGAGTCAGGCATTTAAGTATTTTTTATGAAAGTGTAGTTAGTGTTTCGTTGATATTCATTGTGTACATGCTGAGCTCCATATCTCAAAGTAAACTTGAGTATTCTCCACAGCAGAAAATAAACATGATGAACAAGTTCACATTTCCTATTTTGATCCAGATAATGTATTTATCACAGTTCGGCCATTAGCTATGCACCGACATGTATTGCATTTGCACACACTTGTAATGTTACCTGTATATCTACTGAGGTTGGTACAACAGACAGGTGTGTGTGTGTGCACATTGTGTGTTAGGCTGCCAGCAGTTTTCTCACTTTCTATTCTGTTCTAAACCTGAGATTTTCATATCAATCATCTCTCCAGGCGTCTTTAACACCAACACACTTTCATCACTGCAAGTGTGCGCACAAATATGTGTTTACGCACATGTACTCGTAGACGTGTGCGTGAGTGTATGCGTGCTGCTTTGCAAGCGCCTGCCGAAGGAGACAAACAAACACATCTCACACTGTGCCCACATGGTAACCAGGGAACAGAATACAAAAAAAAAAAAGATAGGAGAGACAGGAAGCCTGGGAGAGGGGATGCAAACAGATGCTCAGGGATGAAGAGAGAAAGAGAGTGAGGAAACAAGGCCACATACGCCTGTCTAGTTGGATTTCAACGAATCCAGTGAATGGCTGCGAGCTCTCTTGTTCAACCCTATAATGTCCTCTCACACATCTACAACACAAACCACA
Source organism: Sebastolobus alascanus (assembly GCA_916701645.2). Lineage (NCBI taxonomy): Eukaryota > Metazoa > Chordata > Actinopteri > Perciformes > Sebastidae > Sebastolobus > Sebastolobus alascanus. The sequence goes on along the minus strand of CAKAOJ020000036.1, from coordinate 1,042,120 downwards.
ACCATGTGATGTGGCTTAAGCTTTTACTTAGTATGAAAAATGTGGAAAAAAAAAATACGGATACCTATATCCTGTATTCTCATTAAATAAAAACACAAAGGAAAATGTTTTTCAAAAAAATAGCTTAAAGATCTGCTATGTGAAAATCTATGCTGACCTAAATATGAAGATATAAGCTCCATGTACAATAATCACCCAATACTGCAGCTGAATGGAGCTCGGTGCCTTCAAGTGGAGTCTATCTGAATGACCCACTGATGTCGTATTCACAAGTGGAAATCTTCTGAAAGTTTCTATAGTTGAGACATATGTTCATTTTTTTCATTTTTTAAACATTAGAACCCATGGAAGTTACTTTATTTTGTAATTTACCATATCCTTGTTATGGGCATGACATTGAAAGAAAATCATTAACCATTTTTAAAAATGTGACAGTAATCTTTAAAGTCTCAACATATTCTCATACAATTGATTGTATGATATCTCATGATATTTCTCCTTTTTTGTCCATTTTCCTACAAATGTCCAGCAACACGTGTCAATTTCTGCTCGTTACATACATACAGTCTTTTCAAAATAAACGTCCGTCTTCACAGGAAACAACGTCCTTAGGTTTAGGAAAAGAAGTGACGTTACTTGTGTGACAAATACATCAACATATACTTCTGGTTTCACAGAGGACACAAACATCGGTCTACTGGACGTATTTTTTGTCCCACCCATCCAACCCGACCTCCACTCCATGTGGGGTTCGCTGCTCTTTATACTTCACTTCAAATAGATTTTGGGGGATATAAACTAATTTACAGTGCATTACTTTTTGTAGGTATAGCTACGAACGGTGTATGAGACCAGCCTGGTGACGTTAACACAAGAAGCATATCTTGTACGTTCCTTGACTTAGTCAAAAACATAACCTCACAAGTTCCCTTTGAAAGCAGCATGCCTTTTCTAAGTTCATCGTTTCTTTTTTTTGGGCCGGAAAATTCACTGTAAGTTGCAGTCTAGTTAGTCTAGTTTTCAGCAAACAAGCTCTGATAAACACACTGGTGCACTGCACTGTTAAATGTGGTAGGCTATACACACAAATGAACCGGCTGGTGCAGATAGTTGAACATCTAGCAGCTAAAAAAATGGACATTTTTTTCAGGAGTGGGAGGAGATGGGGGTGTTGCTCTGTGTCTTTAATGTGTGTGCGTGTCTGCTCCCCAGTGGCCAAAAATGGATTAATGCAGCTTAAGTCAAAGGTGACATTAATGCTAGACAAGGAGATTAACACTCGCCAGGTTCAATATGCATGTGTACTATACAGTAGTAGAGCCTGAGGAGTGAGTTTAGTCTCCCTGTTAGTGAGATGAATTAATATTACATCATTGATTTTGGGGGAGTGTGTACTCCTGACAGCCATCTGTCCTCTGTTTCTCTGACTCTGAACTGCAGCTGTGCAGTTCACTCCTGAGGCCTTGCATGTGTCTCTGTGTCTGTGTGTGTGTGTGTGTGTGTGTGTGTGTGTGTGTGTGTGTTTGGAAAGTTGTGTTCCAACATCCATGCATGATGTTTAATTTGTTGTCATAAAAGGCCTTTAATCCCTTTCACACTGCAGTTTAATCCTTTTGATTCTGGTGCCTAAGTGGCACCATTTGGAAGAAAAATCGGCTTTGTCTCCTACAAACACTCTTAAATGCACCATTGGTTTGTGTCCACTTCTTTTTGAAAGCCACCATTATTAACTATCTAGCACACACACGGTGTGTTTCTGTTGTTGTGAGGACTGTTCATTGAGTTAATACAACACAATAACCAAGAACCACAAGGCCATGTTCAGACCAACTTTAGCACTGCAAGAAATAAATCATCTTGCATCCCCCGCAGCCATTTCACCAACATCACAGTGTTGGCCAACAGGGATGCTGATGCAGAGGGCGATAGCTAAAAAGGAAAACCTGACTCAACTTTTGTTGCAACACAACGTGACATCATGCAGCAGCTCACTGTGGGGCACATGAACAACACACTTCTTCTGTTTACATTACAATTGTCAAGGTGGTGAAATTATTGTCAAGGTGATAACGTTCCCAAGATGTAAAATCCTTTCTCCTAACATGAGGAACTATTTTGACATCAGTACCTGGAACAACACCAGTGCAGCCCCTTGTGCTGTTTTTAGTCTAAGAGCAGGCATTTACCGGTGGAACGCAATGAAAAAGAAAGTAAAAGCATCAACCACCATTGACTAACCTTGGAAATAATAATAAAAAAAAACCCTCCGCTGCTTTCACTTCCGTTTCTTTTTGCTGCTGAAAAATAGAGAGGTGCGTTGATTTTCACTGCTGTGATGTAGACCCTAAAACCAAGCTGGGTGACATTGAAATTCAAGTACAATTGCTTTGACAGTTAAATGTCTTAAAGTGGCAGTATGTAACAATTTTTGGCTGGACCGCAGAGGGCCAGCCCTACAAACGCAAAAGTCTGTCCCTGACTGAGTGAGTGATGAAGTTACAGGATTGGTCGGCTGACTGCTGGAGCTTCCTCATTGGTCGTTGCTCTTTCAAAATGAAAAGGCGGAGAACAGCTCTGTGTTTACGTTTTCTGGGGAGCGTGTCAGCGGTTCAATGTAACATTACATAGTGCTGTTGTTGTGCATGTGCTATTGTTTGTTCGTTTAAGTTACGTTATTCGCAAATTTTCGCCTCACTTTCCTCCATTTCCGCCATGAACTGACTGTCTAGCAAACACATGTCGCTACTGCGGTATGAACCCAAAATAAACAGATTAATGTTATAAACTATTACTACTATAAACTATTGATTTAATTGCAATAAATAGAGCAAAATAATGCCGAAATAACAACATAAATATATCGATTTGTAAAAAGTCGAAATTCATTCTTTGTCAAGTCTGTCCGCAACACAACAAGCAAACAACTTTTAAAATGCTTGTTTTCTGAACGGAGTTCGGATCGATCAATGCCAGGCTGTGATAACACCAGCTACTCAATCAACACTCAACATAACGTCATCTAGGCATAAATACGGCAGCGACGTTGTTGTAAACGGATCAAAGTGTGCCGAAATAACTACATTATGATGCTGATTAGTAAAAAGCCTGAATTCATGCTTTGTCAGGTTTGTGCACAAGACGACAAGCAAACAACTTTTAAAATTCTTGTTTTCTGAATGGAGTTCGGATCGATCAGTGGCAGGCTACGTTAACATTGCAGCTGCTCCATTAACACTCCATCTAGGAATAAATACAGCAGTAACCGCAGTGATGACAGCGGGGATATCTCAATGTTGATAAACTTTCGCAACGTTTGTGTATATTGAACACCACTTATATGATGAATGCTTTTGATACACATGCTTTAATAAAAAACTGAAATACTTTTAACCTTGCATAATGTATGTCATGGTAATACCTTTTCACCTTATATAAAATGTATAATATTCTGACTAGTAAATGTTACCATTTACTATTACTGAATGTAATTTGCTTCATGTCTCTGTTTTCAGGCTTTAGAAAAATCTAGCCCGTGACAGCAGATTTTGACCAATCACAGGTCATTTCAGAGAGAGAGAGCGTTCCTATTGGCTGTGCTCCGGTCATGTGACCAGAACTTGGCTTCCTTCAACATATTTTACAATGGCGGCTGGGGCATAAACTTTCTCATTTTTCAGTTAAACAGTACACTACAAGATGATTCTGAGAACATTTGAGGAGAGAAATAGTCATTACAGTAACATAATATCGATTCATATTTGATCAGCGCTGCCTAGTTTGACCGTTTGGTCGGAGTTCGCGAGTGATTGACAGCCGGCTCTCATAGACTGCAGCTGGACAGCGGACCTTGTTTTCCTCCGGTAAGTGAAATCCTTCAGATGCCGTTAGGAGCACCGGAGGACACAGTAGGCCACAGAGGAACAGGATTTTTTTCAGGTTACCTGTTTCATGTACTACTGTCACGATATAGCGGCCGTTTTCTAAAAATAACTTTTTTAAATCATATTTGCGCCAATATCGCATACTGCAGCTTTAACTTGAATCCTCTGGTGCGGTTCAGCCACAAATGTCTGCAAACACCTTATTACTGCAGGGTTTCTCCAACCTTACCCTCACATGGAAGCACATTACATTCACTAAAGGAAATTATTAGTGTTACTGTAGCATCTCGTAATTATGAGCTATAGCTCATATCAAAATTTATGAGTGGTGACAAGGTCCAAGTTTGTGTAGTGTGGAAGAGGTTGGTTTGGACCCAAGAAAGGAGCAGGAAGAATGAGGAATAACTTTTTCACCTGCAGCATTTTGACTGATCACTGATCACTTAAAGTTAACAATCAGAAAAATATTTAGTTATAATTATGAGATTTTAAGTCATGATTTGACATATAGAAGAAAAAAACAACAAATAACAAAACATCTATAAACATTATTAATGCAACAAAGCTTCTGTAACAAAACTATACCTTAGCTGATGCATAATGCATTGAAAACAAACTCGACATATCAATTACGTGCACAAGTAGACTCGCTGGCTCTCATGAGCTGGTTTGAATCCAAAACTTGTCCCCAAATGTACCCAAGTTCAGACACACACACACTCTCTCTCATACACACACACACACACACACACACACACACACACACACACACACAGACAATCAGCGGGGACATGGGCACTGGCAGCCCTATCAAAAACCGTGGCACTGCTCCGGTTAGCACAGAGGTGGCTGCTTCAGAATGCCAATAAAGAAGTAAAGAATAGGTCCAGGGTGACTCAGACTTTGGTATACCCCTATACACACACCCACACACACACACCCACACACACACACACACACACACACACACACACACACACACACGCCCAATCCAGGCTCCAGCTCACGTCTGCGGCTGACAAAATGTCCCACTCAATCATGTTCTCTTTTTCTCCCCTTCATTGTCACTCTGCTCTGCTACACCGTTACTGCAGACACGAAACACACACCCACCTTTCACTCTCTCCTCCCCCTCCACTCTAATTCCCCTCTTATCAAAACGCAAACAATCCATAAATCCCAAAATGACCATTTTGTTCCACACACCACATCTCATAACTCATACGTCTTCGACGGACTAGCAAGTTTGTGTATAGAAACTGCAGAAGAAGCTTTTTAAGAGTGTTTGTGTGCCTTTAGGGAAATTGCAGGAGTTGTAATTGTTTGGCTCTTATCACCACTGTAGTTGTGCAAAGTGTCAACAGTGTTTAGAAATAGAGGCGGAATGCACGCAGCAAATCAGTCGCTAACGCACAAAAAGCTCTTTCTTTTGATGTTTTTTGACGATAAGAGTGGGACTGTTGTTTTCCTTCTTCATTTAGGTGAAAAATGCCTTCGATTTAATGAAATTCTCCTCTCATTACCTCCTGCTATCTCGCTTTTTATCAAGTCACTCACACATTTTTGTATTCACTCTTTTGGCATACTTGCACACACACACAGAGTCAGATCTGGAAGGGAGGGTGGCTTTATATGCGTATTAAAGAGCCAGCGTATAAAAAGACCATTTATTACTGCTGTCATTGGACTGCAGACTGTTAAAAAATAGATTATAGAAGCTGACAGAACATTTTAGAATCTTTTTGGTTCATTCTGAGGTAGACGCCGCAGTTGCTTTTATTCATAATGGGATTCAATTGTATGAGGGTGAAAGCTTAAAAATGTCTCGCAGATGTTCTCAGAGTTGTTTGTTGTGTGGGAGGAAGGGCGCCGTGCTGCCCCACGCTGTGCTTAGCCTCGGATCGGAAGTTATGTGTATTTACTGTAATCAAGTAGAAAGTAGGTTTGGCCTTGAACTCGCATTCTCATATTTTATCATTACTTATATACCTCATATGTGAGCAAGCAGCTATTACAATATGTAAAAGAGCAAACAATGAGACACCAGAACAGCATGCTAAGTCCTCTGACAGCTAGTGTCATGTTAGCGTCAAGCTATTAGTACAGTTGGGAGAGTTCAGTTTTCCTCATTTAGTACCTTTAATGATATCAACAGTTATGATATTAGCTATCTTCCACTACTAGCAAGCTATAGACCCTTTTTACAGTTTGTAAACAATGATGCCATATGTAAGTGTGAGCACGCAGTTTGGCAACGGAAGTATGGCGAAGTGCATTAGCTTGTCAAGCTATGTAAGGACATTAACCACCAAAGATCGCGAATGCAACCTAAATAAATTGGCCTTGACGAATGGTGACCGACTTCCGGATCCGTGCGCTATCAGTGAGTGGGTAGAATACATTAGCAAGTGGCCCAATATTCAGTGGCCAGATATAGACACGTATCTGGTGGAGAAACCTAGTGTGTAACGTTACAGCAGCGAGAAATCACGAGCATACAAGTCACTAGATGCTTAAAACTATGTTATCTGTGGTCATTGTTACGGACTGGGGGCGGGGCAGAGGCGGAGCAGGGAAACTCAGGAACGGGCATGAAGTCGCCTGGGACCCCTAACTCAGGAATCCCACCTTCGCTGCCAGCCACCGATGCGGTCCTGCCTTCGCCAATGCCCTTTCTCCTGTCTGTCCTGCCCCGAGCCGTCCGCCTGGGGGATCCTGCTCATCGGCTCTGTCCTGCCCCTAGGCTGTCCACCTGAGATTCCCTGCTCCGCCTCTGCCCTGCCACCAGGCCGTGGCAGTTACTTACAGAACGCCAGATACCATGACTGATTATGACAGTTTATGGAGTTTTAAAATGGCCACTACAATCAAACAAGCATTTTTGATTGTCAACACGTTTGATAGCTTGTAGCCATAGAGGTGTTTCGGCTTAAGAAGTGACTGTGTTAACTGGTGACTCTCAGTCGAATGCATCGTGGTTGCTCATAGTGACCACAGCTGTTAAAAACACAAACACAACATGTAGGTGTCCTTGTAAAAGCCTTATATCAATTTAAACGCATGCTCATCTATGTTTATTATCTACACCAACCATTTACTTAACAAGCAACCATGGACGCATTAAGCTGAAAGTCAGTTAACATGGTCACACGTTAAACCGAAACACTGGTTGCTGGTTGGTTGTCCTAAAATGTCCAAGTTTTCCTTTAAATTAGGGTGAAATGTAATTGAAGAGTTGTAAAAATGACTTAAAAATAATGTTACATTGATATAATCATACTAATTTACTCATTTCACCAAATCCATTTCTTGGAATTATTTTGTTCGATGTCTTATATTCAACGAACTGCATTATTTCAGACCTATTATTGTCTTATTGTTGAACTATAATCCAATCATTGTGCTTTGTATTTCTACAGAACAAAATCTACTGTTAGATCTAACTGCCATTTTCCCAAATACGGAGCCCCAGCAGAGAGAGAACACTCTTTGAGTTTTGTCTCCTGAGCTTTCTTCCATTTCATCCTGAGTACTAAGGTTTTGGGGGGAGTTTACCTTGTTTTCTCAGAGATTGGAAATCACTGCTGTTGTGGGCCACTGAGACACCGCATGTGATCCTGATCCTGTTTACAGTAAAACTGATTCTCCTAGAATTGTTGGAGGTCAAGGATCAACACTTCTCCTGCTCAAAAGTAAGAATCCAGAGGGATTTTCTGTCTCCGGCCGTGACTACTGTGGGACCATAAAAATGTGATTTCTTACTGTTCTGATTTCAGAGAGTTTTCAGCCGTCCCTCGGAGGCAAGACCACAAAGATTATGGGAATACAGGCCGTAGTTAATGTCAGATCCCTGCTGCTTGTGAAATAATGCATTCAATGTCATCTGCTGGATGTCAAGAAAGGGAACAAGCTGTTGAGTCATAGAACAGTGTGAATAGGTCACATTTTCTTAACATTCCTGATGTCGCAACAATACAGCTTTGACAACTGTCAAAAGAATCTGACAAAATCACCAGCAAATACAGCTCGCAACATACTCCGATTTAATTCATCTTGAGTCCTAAGGTTACATTAGAGGTGCTTGTGTCTTTTTGTCAGGTTGGTTCAGTTATAAATAATTCACGTCCTGCTGCATTGTTGTTATCGTGTCCAGATTGTAAATTGAATCAGTACTGTGATGAATGTAAAGACACTTCTAGTATTAGATGTTACATTGAGCAAATGGCATTATAGTGCTGACATTTAGTGGGCTCAGCTGTAAATAAAACAACAACAAATAATGGGTGTGGCTGTCTGTTATTGCCGTAACTCTAATTCTTTAATACGTCTTCTTTGGATCTCTCGGGGAGACTGAATGCTTTGTTCCTGGACTTGAATAGCCCCATTCTTCACTTTGATTAGTTTCCAATGCTCCAATAAGTGCACTCCTAAAGCTGATTAGTTAGTTCCCATTCAACAAACACATCAAGTCTCATCTTCTTAGCTGCCTGCAATTCTGTTTTGGTTGCATGCCGCCCAACTTGATGTGTCAGATGCACATGCTCACTGAAGTGTGCAGCACACATCCAAATATGCAAAGACCAAGGTTTCCGCTCCTGCCTTTCTAAAAAAAAACGACTTAGTTAGGCTTAGGAAAAGATTGACTTGGTTAGAATTAGGCAACAAAACCACTTGGTTAAGTTTAGGAAAAGATCGTGGTTTGGCTTAAAATAACTCCAGAAGTGGCGTTACTTAGGTACGTAAGTTATGCAACAAATAAATCAACGTTGACTTGGCAAAAGTCCGTTATTTTTTAACCCACCCATCCACCCTGACCTCCTCCCTACGCGGCGTTCGCCGTTATTTATATTTCCTGGTTCACGATTACGTGGATTACACCCAAATTTATTTTGTGGGCTATACACGAATGCAGTGCATAACTTTTAGTAGGTATAGCTACGAACAGTGTAGGAGAACAGCCGGCTCAGAGCTAGTGACGTAGAATAAAAAGTGAGAGAGACTGCTGATGTTCAACATTCACGAAAAGAACGATAGCCAATAGAGAACCAAGCTGACTGAAGAAGGAAGGACAACCACCGCCGTCGTGGCGACCGCGGCTAATGCATGAGCTAATGCTAAACGTGAAGCATAAAATAGTAGTAAGATGTTAGCTTGTTGATTTGTGGCAACAACGCAACTTTTTATTTAACGTGTCTCCATGACTTCATCCATCCATCCTTCGTCAATTTTCAGTACAAAGTAATAACTAACATCACTAATTCTTCCTGCACGTCGTCCTCCATGTTTGTTTACACTAAAGTCACGTTTGATTGTGAAAGATTTTGTGAGATTTCTGTTTTTTTTAGTGGGGAGTCTTGTTGTTCCTGAATGAATCTGTTAGTGTGTGGTGTGCTGTTTTGGCCAAATCGTTGCTCTCCACACACTAAAGGAACAAAACTGTTAAATTTAACAGAACATTACGTTTTTTGTGGGCTCTCTCACATTTTACACATCTGGTGAGATCTGAAAAATGTTTGTTTGGGCCAAAAAATGCGTCCTCATGACACGTGGTTTATTTTTATTCTTAATTGATTTACGCTGTACTTTATTCTTGATGTAGTGCAGTGTAATCATTCTATGTTTTTAATTCCATTCCTCTTTTTTTTTCCTAGTGCTATAACAGAACTGAGGCAACCAGCAGGAAAATGACCCACAAACAAGTCTTTACTTGCCAAAAACCACAGTAGATTACAGGAAACTGTCCGGGACAGACAGGCAACAATATAAAAAAAACACTGGGCTGAGACGTAGTCAAGAAACACAGAAGTGCTTAAAACGAGGAATCAACAGGGAGGAAATATTGCCGGAACGCTTACTGAAACTCTAAAGACAAACTGGCACAGACAAAGAGGAGCACACAGACTAAATACACAAGGGAGGAAGTGTGATTGGGAACAGGTGAAACTCATCAGGGCGGGGCAAGTAATCACACAGGCGGGAAACACACTAGGTCAGGAAACCAGAGACAAGGGTGAGTATACCAAAGTAAAACAGGAAATAAAAACTGTAACAAAGAAAACACAGCTTAGACACATGGACCGGGATCTAGCATAGCATATTTGGCCGTCATGCCAACGGAGAGGGAGTCTCCCTTATTTTGATCTTGGTCTGGACTGATGGCCTGCACAGATTATCTAGTAATGTCAAGTGTTTCTAAACGCAATCTAACCACAGTGATGGACTCTGAAAGATAAAAGCCACTGTGATCATATCAAACGTCTGGTGTTTACGACTCGATGTCTGGCTGCTTCATGTGTAGCGTGAGGATCACAGATGTAGTCGCAGAGCGAGGACCACCAACAGGCAGAGATGTTTACAGCGATGTGAAGCAGGATTTATAAGGAATGTTGTCTTAATTGTTCTTCAGAGTGCACTGCATTGACCGGGTGCCAACAAATTTTGTCATTTTGTGTTGTTTTTTTTACCTTTTGCAGTGCATAGCAATCCACATAGTTTATCACAGCCTGTTCTCATTCCAAGGGCGTCAAATACAGATGCTTTGTCATGGCCGTCAGCGTACGATATTGCCGCACGAGGCATCCTTTAGCACCAGGTGTTCCACTAACTACAATGTAAACCCATCCGCGGCAACAGTTAACGCTCCGAGAGAGTGCGCCGGGAGTGTGGTGACGTAATTTAAGGAGTGAAAGAGACACATGAGGTGGATGAGTCCAACAAACACAAGGCTTTCATCCAGGAGACCACTGTTCATGTCCCGTGTCTTACGTTTCACTTTCACGTCACCCTAACCCTAACCCTAACGCTAACCCTAACATTGTTTGTTTCCCGTGTTCACAACGTCCAGCGTCCATCTGTGATCCTCACACAGCACAGGAAACAGCCAGACATCGAGTCGTAAACACCAGACGTTTGATATGATCAGAGTGGATCACTGTGGTTAGATTGCATTTAGAAACACTTGACTCATGTTTAATGTTGCCAGTTAAACAAAAAACATTTGCTTAGGTTTTGGCAACAAAACCACTATAGTTAGGTTTATGAAAAAAACAACATGGTTGGACTTAAAACGACTACGTTTGTACAGTGAAAATGTGACTTTGTTGTGAACACGGGAATGAGAACGGGCTGAACATATTTATGGACAGCAAACAAGTGAATGATGCTGTTCTGGAGTGTTTTTTCTTCTTGCTGTGACTCTAAGTGGACATTGTGGACATTTAAAGGAAAGGATGAGGAGGGGAGTCCTTTTCTCTCTTTCCTCCCTCTTAGGCCAATATATTCGGCTTCTCCAGTCTATTAAATGACTCAACTTTAATGGAAGCTATCTTGGTACCTGATGGTCGATTTCACAGTTCCTTTGCGGACTCTGGTTGTTCATTCACGCTGGTAATCAGCCGTTTTTCTTCTCAAGAGTTTCCTGTGGGCCTGCAGGTGACTGATGGCCTTCTCCATCTGCTTTGTATCAGCCTCTCTGCTCCAAATCTCCTGCTGCCTCTGCTGGCTTTGAATATGTTGTAGATGTTCCGTCGTCATTGAAAACTTTCAACCTTGCGGGTGCGAGGACGTGTGTCTGGATTGGTTTAGACAGAGCTCTCTGCTGTCGTAGTCAAAATAAATATGTCCATTCTTATACAGCACTTCTGTCTCATCCCATGCTGCTTTGAGTGTTTATTTCTTTGTGTCCAAGTTCAAGAAAGCCACAATAATACTTAGTCATCTGGAGTTCACGTATTATATTGAGCTCACCTGGCACTTCCAGAGTTTCGTCAATTAGCTTCTGGAGGGAGGCTGTCATGTTACTGCTTTCACCTTTTTCCTTATAAATACAAAGATTATTCTACCCGAGTTATTTTTTTTTGCATCTCCAGCTGATCCACACGTCACTGTCTTCCCCATGTCCTGGTGTAAGTCCACTGTTTGTTGCATGATTGTCTTTATGTCCCGTTCCATATCTTGTCGAAAGTCTTTAAGTTCTCTGAGTTCCATGATTTCTTTAGTAAATCCGTCACATCCGCAAACAATTGTTGCATCTCACTTTTCTCTACCATTATGGACTCCACCTTTTCACTTTGTTCTTTCTGTTTTGATTTTAGTACATCAGACTTTGTTGTTGTTGTTCCTGAACTTAGATTTCCTTTTTTTCTTCTTCTTATTATTAAGTTTTAACCATTATTTACGGGGATGGTCGAGTAAGCTATCATGTTGCGGCCTTCATTCTCCCCCCGCGTCAGCCATTTTTCCATCCAGTAAATTTAAATTTAAGATGTTTATTAGTCAACCCTGTTTCCTTAAAAGATTACGTTCCAATACAACTAAACTGCTTTCTCAATAGCGTTTCGAGGGAAACTTATTTTCTCCTGGATTATGGTTGCAGTTTTAAACAGTTTTAAACACGTGGTTAATGTTGTAAATTGAAACAAAACAAAACAAAAATGCAACAAATCTACTTGGTTAAGTTTAGTAAAAACATCATAGTTTGTCTTAAAATGACTGCGTTTGTTACGTTATTAAGCTACTGATGTAAATTAAAATAAGTGAATTCTTAGGAGACAGGGCTGTGTCATAGTATGTGCTCCTGCATGACTGTCTAATAGTAAAGGTAAGAAGGTGATGATCTCATGTCTGTCATATAATATCCTCTTCAGTTTTAAAGTTATAGCTATATGATCACACAAAATGGGCATAAATATGCATCAATAGCCACATGCATCTATGCACACACACAACAAACAACTTTAAAGCTTGTGTCCTATTATCCACCAAATCTATTTTATGTCCCCCTTTATCTCTCGGCGCACTTTTGATGACCACTCATCTGTCCACTTTATGTGATTCTGTCTTTTCAATAACTCACCCTCATTACATCCCAAATGCTCCAGGCTCGCTTCTCACCTGTGAGATTTAAAGTCATCGGTGAGCGACGTATGAAAGACTCTGTAGAATGATTCAACAACATCACAGGCCCGTCAATGTGAATGGGGAGGGATGTGGGAGGGGGGGGGGAACATCTCTGAAAAAGAACGAGCCTCATTCAGATGGAAAATGCCGCCAGGAAAGGAGCCGGCAGGATCCTTGATTCTGGACACATCTCTGGTTTTATAGGCGTTGTGAAGATGAGGGAGAGGGACTCAGTGCAGAGATAGTGTCATTACTAGCTAGTTCACCTTGAGGTTATGCGCATTCCACTATAAATCCAGAGCCTGCTCTCACCTTGGCCAGGTGCTACAAACTGCTCCTCTAAAGCGGTGCGAGGGAATCGTTCATCTAATGAAATGTTTGGGGGAGCGGAGTTGGAAGGGCTGGACAGGCCGCTCAGTGGCTCGCCTTGAGTTATTCTGCAACACAACAGCTGTATTTGTCAGTTGTATTTGTTCAAGTGTTACTTATGTATCCGGTGTCTCAGAGGTTGTTTAGAAAAGACAAACAGGATTACACAGAAGGAATCAGGAGAATAAAACATTGTACCGAGGAGAGCAGTCTTCTAAATACTGCCTCGGTGAAACTTAAGATTCTTAATTCTTATTGACAGAGAGTCAAAGAGGTGTTAATTCCACTTCCAAGTATCAGGTTTGAGGCTATAGATAATCGTCTTGTATCAGATCACATTTGATTGAATGCGATGTAATAGTTGCATTTATATTAATTTAACGCACCCTGTGGAGTTTTTCAGCACCAGTAGCTCTATTGAGTTGATGTTTTTACCAGTAGGTGTCTGTTATGTTTGTATCTCGTACACAAACACGGAGATGCGTATGCTCACATGCGTACACATTACTGCTGAAGGTTTTACACTATTCTACTAATTCGACAACTAGCAGTAAGAAACAAAGCAACATAAAAAAAAACAGCCTTCAAAAGGTTTTATAAGGAAGAAAATGCATCAGAGACATTTGTTAGGCATCATGGACATACACAAAGCATTTTGGTCAGAAACCCCGTGTTGTAGTTGACTGCAACAGGATGTGACACAGTATTTAGTTCAACTTGACCCCGATGCTTCCCTATTGTCTGACATCATAAAAAGTGCACAGGCTGCAGTTGTGGTTATGACCTTCTTGTGTTGTTCCAAGTATCAGTATCACAGTATCACATTGCACTTTACAGCCCTAATAAAGTAAAATGGCTCAGCATTTTAAGAGCTCTTGTTTGTAATATGATCATTTCACCAAGTCCTCATAACTAAATGATAAAGTTGGTCATTTGTAAATGTGAATCAAACATTTACTCACATGAGCAGTTTCTAATCTAACCCCTATAACTAAATTGTGGTTGCATTTAGACATCTTAAGCTACTGTAATTAAAGTTAGAGAAGGATAGTCTTCAACATAGACGTGACATGAACCCCACAGTCTCTGATGTTAAGATTCCATCCATCCATCCATCCATCCATCCCAAACTGCAGACGTTACACTATTTCCAACTGCTTTGGCACTGAAGACAAACCTGTTGTTTTCAGCTGTTTTGAACAAACAATCAACGCTGTTGAGAGGAGCTGTTGTTGCTGGAGTTGTTAACAGCAGGACGTACAGTAACACAAAGAAGTGTCATTCTCAAAAAAGATACCAAAAAAAAAATCAGTATGTTTCGTTTTACAAGCAATGCAGATTCATGGTCATGATAGGTACGAAGTGTATCAGGTATCAAGGTGAAAATTAGACTCTCAAGAACACATGCACTGCACCGCTGTACAGAGGTGTAATATGTACAAATAGAGGCGTGCACATTTGGGATACTATCCACAGACAGCAGGTAGCCATGAGGAAAGCCACCAGCTCTCAGTTTTTTTGGCAGCGGTCTGTTGGTGATTATCCTGCTGCCAGGTATTGATTTTTGAATAGCGGGCCAAGCACTGCTACTCTGGACTGAGAGGTCCTGTCAATACAAATCTCATTGCTACATTGGCAAAGTGAAATAATTTCATCAGTTCCACTGCAAAAAAAGCAGGGGAAGGGAAGTGTTATGTGGTCTGGCCCCACTTTGTGCAGTCGATCTGTTTGTACTCATGACATTGTGTGAAGAAAAATAAGAGAAACAGAAACACAATAAAGCTGTGAATCATCAAACTTGAAATATTATTAGTAGTTTAATTAGCAAGTATTTTTACAGTCTTGTTTGTTCTATATTTCAACAGGGTATATATTCAAAGTAGATCAAAATAACAGCAAATTAGCTGTATTATTTATTCAGGTGGTACTTGAGGTAGCAAGTGTGGGAACGCAAGTTCTCAGAGTGAAGTCATTAATAATGTTTTACAGTAATAGGGACTAAACATAAAGCTGAAGTTAGTTAAAGCTTCAGTAGGCAGTATATTTTTGGCATCATTGGGCAAAAATTCCATAATAACCTTTCAGCATATTGTAATTGAAGTGTTCTGAGAGAAAACTAGACTTCTGCACCTCCTCATGGCTCTGTTTTCAGGCTTTACAAAAGATAGCCCATGATGGGAGACTCATGTTTACAATGTTTACTGAGGTAATAAATCAAGCAAGAAGTAGGCTCATTTTCTCATAGACTTCTATGCAATCAGACTTCTTTTTGCAACCAGAGGAGTCGCCCCCTGCTGGCTATTAGAAAGAATGCAGGTTTAAGAAACTTCAGCACTGGCTTCACTTCTCAGACCCGGAGGTTGCCGCCTGACTTGATGGTTATGTTAGCTAGCGTTAGCAGGATAGCTAGCAAACTAATAATTACATTACATGGGTTTAGGTCACTCGGCAGATCGATGAAATAGCTCCTTGCCAAGCTGAATGCGTTACTAATGTTACTAATAACTCAATATCACGGTGTGCTTTGATTGCCACTTGACATTGTTCACAAAAGGTTGACTTTATTTCATTGTTTATCTCGT
The DNA here is from genome assembly GCA_916701645.2 of Sebastolobus alascanus. NCBI lineage: Eukaryota > Metazoa > Chordata > Actinopteri > Perciformes > Sebastidae > Sebastolobus > Sebastolobus alascanus. The sequence continues at coordinate 1,026,390 of CAKAOJ020000036.1, read as the reverse complement.
TGTTTGTTCAGGGGCCGCTGTGTAATTGCAAACAATTATGTGTCAGCAGCTGCTAAAACATCTGTTAATATTCATGTGTGCAAAATGGCAGAGATCAACTTCTGTAGTTTGTTAAATTATGCATGTCTCGATTCATCCACTGGCTCGGACCAAGCAGTGTGATTATTCCCAGACAGACTAATCTTATGAAGTATAATAATCAGGCAAAATAAATAAACCCTACCGGCGTCACACTGTTGCATCCAGCTGACGTCCGGGTGGTAAAACTGGGTTATTTGGTCTCATCACTGGAGTAATGGGCATGATGCATCGCAGAGACATCTGTCTCGGCATGCTCTTAAAAAAACTGTGAGGTCAGAACTGTCCGTCGTCGTGACAACCCACACTCTGATACACTTATAGTAGCTGCCCCCTCCTTTCGCCGCCTTCCTCTGCATCTCTGTCTCTCACCTATTCACCAGCCCGCCTGGGTGAAGAGTCGCATCGGCTGCTGAGTGAAATGATAATGAAGACGGGCTAAGAGTCCCCTCTCTCTTCCCTCTATACACTCTTACACTCATTCACTCTAGTCTCCTACTCCCCCACCCCAGCACCCCCCACCTTGTCTCAGTAAATCTGTCCAAATGCTCCAGCTGTAACCTTCGGACGCTCAAGAGCACTGACTCAATCTGTATACATGAATCCCTTATTGTTACCAAGAAATCAAATCATTCTACTGGCTGCTGACAGGAAAATTGGCCCCCTTGAATGCCACACACACACATTCTTGCACACACACACGGTGCATTTCCATCTGCACCGGCCTCCTCCGCAATCCTTTCACTCCCTCGATTCTTCTTCTTTGCCTCTCACCAGCTATTCAGGTAAGACTTTTTAATAAAGGCGTATCAAGGAGCAGCCGGCGTCTACTGTAATGTAGCCCACTCGCCTGCTTTTGTCTCACATTAATGTGTTTACATTTTTCCCAAGGTCAAATGACTCAAACTGACAAACACACCAGCATACTGAAAGGCAACCATGACAACCAAAACACCTATCAGTATGTCTCATAATACTAAATGGAATCCTGTTTATTTTTCCACAAAGAAAATTATCACAGTCCAGCTAACACATGTAAAACCATCAAGCTTTTCCAAGGACATCTACCTGATTGCATCTAGCATAAAACAGCTTTAGAGTTGTGCATTTGGCTGAATGAGAAGCTTTCATTTAAAACACATGTACTCGAGCTCATAAAGGAGGTGAGAATTAAACTGGAAGCACTGTACAGGATTCGATCATGTCTCTCTTTAGAAAACAGATTATTGTTCAATCAGACATAATGTCTTAGACTACGGTGATATTTTGTATATGCACGCGGCCCCAACTATATTGAAATCTCTAGATACAGTCTATCATAATTGTCTACGTTTTATTACAGGGGATGGTTTTAGAAGTCACCACTGTGATCTCTCTCTTTTCTTAGTGACAGAATGGAAAAACACGGCCTCCTTTTTGTTTATAATGCGTTGCTAGGCAAGTTACCCTTCTAACCTCACTTCTCTTTTAAAATTCAAATCCATTTGTTATCACACACGCTAACAGGACTTTTTATCCCTTGAAATTCCTCGATCAATACTGAGCTTGGCAAATAAGCTTTTAGTTTTTGTTGCAGCAAATAAATGGAGCAAATCACAAAAAGGTTTTGAAATTAGACAGATATTTACCAGTACATCAATTTAAATGTATGCTAAATGATATGGTTGTTCCTGCTCCTGTTTCTTTGGTTAACTCGCAGACATGGTTGCTATTTCTGTTGTTGTATATATTCTTATATAGTGTATATCCTTATAGCCCACACTCTAAGAAACAAATCTGTAGAAAAACAGATAATTTCCACATTTTCCGGTGAGTTTACGGACACTTCCTTCAACCCTAAAACTTAAATTTCTGTTGATTTACAGGATGTCCTCCATTCCATTCACAGACACTTCTGTTAATCCTAAAATGGAAAATCCTGTAGAATTACAGTATATCCTCCGTACCTAGCCAAATAACAGGCCCAACCTTTACGTTCTGGAGGGAAAACAGACGCTAACGCTAGCATTGATACGTTACCTATCGGTCTTTGCGGACCACCTGAGGCTAAAACAACTCTAACTCTACCTGACGTCCACTGAAGTCTAAAATATAAACATCGGAAAAATGTAAATCACAATACCAAACTTACATTAGTCTCAAAATGAGTCAGCAAAATATTCCTGGCGTATCTGGAAACGTTAACGGTCGACAACAGCTGAACTAAAGAACAAAACATCTTTCCATCTAAAATGATACTGAGCTAACGTTAAGTCTTTAACATAAATCACTCTGGTTAGACATTGATTGTTGATTTTTTTACCACAGAAGTGTGAGAAAGGTGTCTCCACATCCGAACTAAACTTTGCCGTGTGTGATGGTCTCCGCCTCTTCCAACTTTTGCACTAGCGGAGGTTCTTGTTCCCACAATGCAATGCGTATTTAAAAATACGGGTAAAACTCCTGTGGAAAATCAATACAGAACATTCCTTCTTATTAACATGGTATATTGGCCCGTATTTTTACAGACTTTTCTTAGAATGCATATGAATGTGGTTTCAGGGCATTGCTGTAAAAAGAGCTTAATGCTCAGTCAATTTTCCCTGAATAAACGATGTGGTTGATGATGATGAGAGTTGGGCGATACACCGAAACACAGTAGGAGTTTAGTATTATTTTAAATGAGGATAAATACAAAGGGATTTAGTGGAAGATAAGGGCAGCTCAACATACCGTTAATATGCTGGTTGTTTTACGCGTTGGTCTCATATCCAATAAGCGTCTGACTCACTTGTCACTTGACAGCGATCTGACTCGGGCTACTGACATTTAAAGTAGACCTTTATAGATGGTAAATGGACTACACTATATAGAGCCTTTCTACCTTAACAGACAAAGCACTTTACAATTGGCCTTTCATTCACCTCTTTACACACACACTCACACACTAATGGCCAGAGCTGCCATGCAAGACGTTAGTCTGCCCGTCGGGAGCCAACCCTGTGATTAGTTGACGACCCGCTCTACCTCCTCAGCCACAGTCGTCCCAGATGAATACCACTAGATGCTTATCCCATCAACCCAGCCCTTTCTCCTAAAAAGAACGTTCCCATACCATGAAACTGCATTGTGAAATACGCTTTTGACGTATTACAAATACGTATGTAATGATAGTCCACAGACGTCCACATAAGGAGGAGGTCAGGGTGATGGATGGATCAAACAAACACGAGACTTTCAGACTTACAGATCGAACGCTGATGGTCACGACAAAGCGTCGGTAGTTGACGCCCTGGGAATGAGAGCGGGCTGGCGATATCCTCATATGACCCTATCTCTGCATCAGTGTTTGCAGTAGTCTCTTGACTCCTTCAAAAAGCATTTTTCATGTCATGTTTATGTTGCAAGCCAGAGTTCCTGAGGCGTTGGCGTGCCCTGGACAGTACACAGAACATGTTCTCAGCTGAGGCATCATCCTCCTTACATCTACCCAGCATGTCACGGCCTGCACAACATAAGAAAGATCAAATGTCACATGTAAAAGTCACAACAAATGCCTGAGCTGCTGATTGTGCTTCTCTGCTGCCATAGCGGTCGCAGCTGCGACGCTCCTCCGGGGCTGAGCCGGGGTCAGGCGCAGACGGCTCCGTGTCAGGTCATGTGATCTGTGTTCATATTGAGCTGATCTGACAGATGATCGCTGTCCGTGGTCCTGAAGGGTGTCCGCACTGTCGCCTCGCAAAGTTCAGGAGCAGCACACATACAGCAGCTTTAATTACACTGATTAATGCACTTAATACTGCTGCGTATTAATACAATATGTTGAGAATATATGTGTGACGTGTTTTATTCGGTAAAACACAAAACAAGTACATCTAATAGAAGAAGATTTTGTGTTACTGTTGAATAATCAGTGCACAAGCAAGTTGAATCGCTTAATGGTTTATAAAAAGAATGTGTTGAGGTTGTTTTGTTTTTCAAATAAAATACTAAAATACTACTTACTGTTTTTCAAATAAAATACTAACAAGCTGCATATATTTCCTCAGGCTTGTTGTTCAGAGTTCTGATTGCAAAAGCTTAATTTGTGTCTTTTGTCTACACTTGTAGATCTGTAAGGAGAGATTTTTGCGTAGATCTGACGATAGTTTTGATGTTGGAGGTCCAAAAATCGTGGAATTTAAAAATCCAACAGGGATCCACACAGATTTCAATCACATGAATAACCAGTACATTTCTAGTAAAGTAAGAAAATACAGTATGGGTTAACTGTAGAAACTGCACTTTAGGGGGATATATGTAGCAACAAGATAAAACCTCCTTAACCAAGAGAATGTTTGCAGACTAATAATTAATGCCTATGATGACATATTAGAGCCAGTGCAGGTAAAAATTAATAATTACAGAGCCGGGGTAATATTCTGAGAAAAATCTCAGAATTTCTGAGATTAATGTTGTAAATTTACGAGAAAAAAACTTGAATATTCTCTGAGATTTAAGAGGCAAAATTACGAGAAAAAAAATGTGAGATTATAAATTCACGAGAAAAAAAATATGAGATTATAAATTTACGAGAAAAAAACAAAAAAAATAGTTGAGTGCAAAACTGGTAATGAAAAAGTATTTTTTTTTTGTTAAGGAGTCACATCGCTTCACTTTACAATGTTGGATCAACCTCATCATCACATATGCCACCGAGTTTAATCTTGGAAGGGTTTCTTTATAATGATTTAATTATAATATTACCCCCCTCCCATTGCTCTGTATTTTCTATTTATTTATTTAGTTTTTACCAACAATAGCTCTAATACGCCATCGTAAATGCCTGAATATATGAATATAAATTCTTACCTTTAACTGAGTAGCAGAGCTCGATAGTGCTGCAGTCATTGGGCTACCTCCAGGTGTGAAAAGTGAGGCTAAGTGATTACTTGTATTTATATACAGTATAATTAGCTCAGCCATCATACTGATGCAACATTATTAATGCATACAGTTTGTACATGTTCCTAAGCACCTTGTTGTCTCCAGAGTAATTAGGTGGCTTTTTCACACTGCCTCAAGGCCAGTTTTACTGTTGTTATAGCTTCAGTTATTCATGTTGGTGGTCAAACAAGCATTAGGCCCATTAGCAGACGGAGCGTGTTTTAACAGTCAGCCTGGGTGGATTTTTTAACTGTTTTCAACGTTGCTGAGCGCCTCGCGTTTTTGCCTGACGTCATTAGCATTTTTTCTCATTGTGGTAACTTTTGCTGGATACGCTGAGCTGTATGACTTCACCAACCGTAGTTAACATGATCTGAACCGGCGGGCAACCTCCGGGTCTGAAAAGTGAAGCCAGTGCTGAAGTGCCTTAAACCTGCATTCTTTCTAACAGCCATCAGGGGGCGACTCCTCTGGTTGCTAAAAGAAGTCTGATTGTATAGAAGTCTATGAGAAACTGAGCCTACTTCTCACTTGATTTATTACCTCAGTAAACACTGAAAACATGAGTTTATGGTCTCAATCACTAGTTTCAAGTCTTCTTCAATACAGCATGATGTTCATTTAGTAAATTATGGTCCCATTTAGAGTCAAATAGACCATAAAGCAGGGGATGCTTTAGGGCGGGGCTACCTTGTGATTGACAGGTCGCTACCACGGCGTTGTCCGGTCTGGGAGTTGTTTTTTCGTCTTAGAACTTTAACCCTTTCACAGTGTGTTTTCAGTTGATGAAAGTTAACTGTAACGTTTTGGTCGCCTAAAAATTTCTTATTCAGCATTTGGTTGTACTTAGCTCCACCCTATTGCTGGACTTGAGGCTTCAAACCGCAGTCCACAAACCAATGGGTGACGTCACGGTAACAGTAGGAGACTGTTAAAAAGAGACTGAAAATAAAATAGAAAGGAACACAGAGAGTTTAAGGAAGGGATTCAATATAAAAAAAATAAAAAAAAAAGATTGGAGGGATGGTTTGGGCAGTTGTGAAGTGACTTGCAGTGTACAGGTGGTACATCTGTGTAATGGCTGGAACTGTGACTCTGTGTAAATGGCTGGATGTGTCTGTCAGTTGATTTAGAGGCTGGGCCGTAGCAAATGAAGCGCGGCACTAATGGTCCTTCCCGCCAGCTTTAATGGACATACCTCCAGAGCAGCAGGCACAGAGCACGAGCCTGCCAACATGCTGGGGATAGGAGGTAGTGAGGTAGAAGGGGATAGAGGACAAAATCAAATAGTAGAGGAAGAGGTGATTGAGAGGAGGTGATGTGTGGAAGAGAAAAGTGTGGTGAGTCCTGCGGCAGCCATCGTCCTTCGTGCTGAAGATGCCAGCAAATGGAGGGAAGTCCTTCTCCTCAGGAGAATAATGTCAAAGATTAGTTTTACTCAACTCAGCATTTATCAGGTTACCTCACTCTCCCCTTAGTCACCCCCCCACCCTCCCTGATCACCAGTGACCTCTAGGAAAACATTTTCAGCACCCAGGAGGATTTCTCTTTGACAGAAACCATTAATCCTCACTCAGAATTTAATTCAAGTCAACTCTCTGAGTCTTACCTTCAGCAGTAGGTGGCTTTCCCACATGGATTTAATTAACGATTACTAATTAAGGTTTGATTGCTGCTGATTGCACGAGGTGGTCCAGTGTTCTTGCGAAAACTGAAGGCTTCTCTTTTAGCACTTTAGTTTGGATAAAATAAAATATTCTACACGTAACATCTACAAAAATGTGAGAGGAAAATCATTTTTTGTACATCAAGCATTCAGCAGTGCTTGCTAATGGAAAATCAAGGTTTATTATGGACCTTGGACATACCAGTTAGAAAATACTATTTTTTTTCTAACTGTATTTTTTATGTTTTATGATTATTTGATATTGTTATCAAACATTTTATTCATTGTATTTTTTGTCTTTGATCTAGTTTTCTACCAGACTTCTTTTTAAACCTGTTTTGTGAAGCTCTTGCAGTCTGAGAGGGCAAAAAAACACGAAATATTCACTTGGAAAGTGATAATTCACATCACGTTTTGACAGGTCTGAGCTGCAGGCTAGCTAGCTACAGCTCCATTTCCATCCTTGGTAACACATGTAGTAGAAGTTGCTAATGATGCCCAGTGTTTGTTTTTCTCTGGCTTTGTTTTGTAGCCCAAAGTCCAACATTCAAAGGATTCTGTGGACGTTCTGCTTCCGCTTTAGGGCCTCTGAGGCCTGTTGGACTGTTTAGATGGTTTGTGCTAATTACAATTCAAATGCTGTCTCCCTGTCTGTCGGCTTGGGTTGGGCTCAGCAGCGTTCACGTATCAGTTGTTTGTGTGCATGTGGGTGTTTGTGTGTGTGTGCACGCCATCTTGCCCTCAGAGGACCCTGACCCAGCTCAGACCCTGACCCATCATTCATGTTCATTGTGCAGGCAGCAGCCGGTGAATTCACAGAGATGTGTGACATGGAGCGCCGTCACTGCACTCTTATGAAATAACTTTCAATGAAGTCCCCCTAAAGGTAATTTACTCCAACGATGTCAAGCTCAAAGTTATTAAAATGAACACGGAAGGGCAACAGTATCCCCATATTCCATCTGTGCCTCCAAACTAGTTGAAAATACTACAGAAATGGGGATGAGTGTCATATCAATTCAACTTTACAGAGATTCAAGTCTCCAGATAGACGCAACAAAGGAGTTCCTTAGTTAACCTCAACAACCATTGGACAGATCACCATGACATTTGGTGCAGATATGGTGTCAGCGCGATGAACCCGAATGACGTTGATTTAGGATCAAACACCTGCAATTAATGGCATTCCTATCAGCTTCAGCTGTACTTACCAAATGCTAGCATGCTAACACCCTGAAATTAGACTTTGAACATGATCAAAATTATACCTACTAAACCTCAGCATGCTGATTTTAGCATTTAGCTTAGCACCACTGTGTCAGTCTCACAGAGAATCTAGTGTTACATGTTTAAAATGATGTATTCCCACAATGTCTCCACATGGTGACTGTGGTCATGTTGGTTAAGGTCCGGTAACTGAAGACACTTGAATAAGGGGATCAAGCTTTTGCTGTTGGGGCACCTCAACTCTGGAGACTTGCAAAATCAGTATGAATGTATTTTTATTAAAAGCAATCTTTTATTTTATATGAATAAACTAGGAAAAGATCACGATTCATCCACCAGCCCACCTTTACTTTTCACCTCATTAAAAGTAAACAAACTTAACACAGCAGCACTGAGTGTTGACACTGGATTTACATCATGTGCTGCAGACTGGTCCAACATGTGTGCTCAACTTACTGGCATTGCGCAGCAGTTTTAGACCAGCAGATGTACTAATGCCTCTTCGCCCCATCTACAGAATTATTGAAATAATAATAAAAAAAATGTTCACTTTACTTACTTGAGTCGGATGAATTAGTTTTCAGCAGAGCAAAGTAACAAGGCACAGATAAGTGTCAGCAGCAGGACATATGGACGGACATCAATATAAAGGATTAAAGAAAGGCACACACACACACACACACACACACCATTTTATTTAAATAAAAACAGGAATTCAGACTCATTTATATTTCTAATACCCACAGACAAATGTTATTACTAAACTCTTTTACATTTTTACTTTTTTCCCATCTTCTACAGAGTGAAACGATTAAAGGAGCAGGAACTTATTTAAACTAGCAATATTCATTTTCAAATTTAGATTAATGAGAAAGGAGAATCTAAATCTGCAGTGTTATTTAAATATTCATTTTACCTTGCTGAGATGTATTAAAGTCTTTGAAAAGCTTTGCTCCCCACGTGTTGTCAGACTGCTCGCTCATGTGTGAACACATGGGTGTGTGCAACGTGTTGGTGTGGTTGTAGTGTTCTGACAAATTTAGCATCCATCAATTATGCATTCAGCCATCTTGACTAATTAATGCACAAAATGCTTCTCTCCTTGTTTGTATGTTAACACAGTAGAGATTCTGCTGAGAAGTTATGGTTTTATCTCTAAAAGCCTTTTTAACACAGACCCAAGGTAAAAAAAAAAAAACATCAGCATGTCAAGATGAAAGCTGCTGGCAGCTCAGCAGGCAGGGAATAAAGAAGTATTATTTCTGCAGGGTACTTGGAGCACATCGTTGGCCTTGTTATATTCAGTTAAGAAGAGGATCTTTCTCGTGCATTCTACAGGTGGTGACCTGCACTTGTTGAATCTATTTACTCAGTTGCTCTTTGTTCGTGTTTATTTTCACCCAACACTTCATCCCCTCATTCATCCAGAGGATAAATTGACAGAGGAAAGGGGGAAAGACTTTCAAATTGTCAGAATTGCTGTACAGCTCACACCTCAATATATGTTTGTCATGTGCACATACAACCCATGTCCCCTACAAATTAAGTTTATATAATACTAGATTGTTTTACCGATTATGCTCTGGTTATGGTCATATTATTAAGAAACTCAATATTAGTTAAAATGTTTATGCCGATGATACACAGTTATATCTTTCCTTTGACAGCAATGATACCATCAATTGAACAACCTCCACATGTGCATATTAATATCTGGATGGCGTCAAATTTTCTGAAGTTAAACTCGGTAAAATCCAAGATTATTATCACTGGCACAGACTCATCATATTTCTTCTCACCCTCATCTAACATTACTAACTTCTGCAGAAACCTCTGTATTATATTTGATAACCACCTCAACTTCAACCAGCATATTAACTCTCTCGCCCAATCATGCTTTTTTCCAATTAAGAAGATTTTCATTTCTATCTTCCAAAAAACAGTAATTCATGCATTCATTTCTTCCGGATTAGATTACTGCGATGCACTCTTCTCTTGCTTCTCGCTGATTCTAAAGGCTGCAGCCAGACTCACAACCAGGTCCAACAGGAGAGAACACATCACACCCGTTTTAACATCGTAATGATCACTTTTAAGGCTTGTAGGGCATTAGCTGCAGAATATATAGCTGAGCCTGAATGCTTCCTGAGATGTTCTGGTAGGTCATTCCTGACCTTCCTCGTTCAAATCTTAAAACTAAAGGTGACCGGGCCTTTTCTGTTTGGGCCCCTCACTTGTTGAATGACCTGCCGGAGGAGATCAGGGAAGCTAACACATACATGTAATCTCACTATTTCAGACTTGCTTTACTTTACTTTAGATTTTACTGTTGTTTTATTATCTTTTGTGACTGCTTATTGTCTGTTTTTAATGATATGTAAAGCACTTTGTAACTTGTTTTGCAAAACACTTTATAAGTAAAGGTATTATTAATATTATTATTATTCTAACAATGTTTCATAATGCTGTTATATTATATTGCAAGAGCGTATATTTTGGTACTCATAGACATTCCATTTGTACGACGGTGTATTAGGGCCATTGTATATATATGTGTATATATATATATATATATATAAAAGGGGATTGTGAGTCGCTGTTGGAAGTCAGGAGAAAAAAAGTAAAATGGATGCTATAAAAAATAAACAGATGTTGGTAGGATTCAACCAACAGCTGCTGCTTAGAAAATAACTGTCAGGTGATTGTTGAGAGGCTATGGCAACTGATAACAGCATTTCTTACCTTTTTAACACTTTCCACCCTTAACACCATTGCTATTTTGGAGTTGGAGATTGAGTTGCATACTGTACAGTGGACCCTCGTGATGCTGACATTGCTGTACTCATACTCGTAGCCTCATAGCTTCATAGATCGGTACGGTTCACACTGAAAGAATGACACAAGAATAATACAAATATACAAAACGTTAATGCTGCAACATGTAAACCAACAGTACAGTAGAATTAGCCAACAAACTCATGTGGAATAGATTAATTTATGAACATACAGTAGATTATGCACTGACCTCATCACTCCCCACAAGGAAACACGTAGTGCAGCACAGCAACGAGTGGGAAGTGATGATAATAACTCCTCCCCAGAGTCCTGACCTCCGCCCCGTCCAACGCCTACTGTAAACTGAACTGAACTGGAGCGCCGACAGCGAGCCAGGACTTATGGCCTATCGGTGTCCAACCTCACTAATGGTGACGGTTTGAAAAAAGCAGTCTATCGTTGTTGCAGAAACAAACACGTAAAAAATGCCAATGGCCTTAACGTATAATACTGTTATGACCTTTTCCATCACTTCAGAGAAGTCTTTTTTGCACTCTCTTCCAGTGAATATCTGCATTGTCTGCTGTCAACGCCACGTACTTCATAACCTGCAACTGTCTCTCTCCAGAGTGAAGGCATATGTTCAAGCTTGACAGCTATCATAAGGCCTGTGTGTGTGATTTTTTTTAAAAATAACAACAGAAGAGTGAGAACTGTGAAGAGAGTCCGTTCTCAAACGAACTGCCATTCATGATGGAAGAATTGAAGGTTAGAGGAACATAAATTTGCTGAAATGACTGTAATAGGGGTTAAGAATGCAGAGAGCACTTGGAGCAGTTTATCCCCGGCCAAACAGATCGTTAGTCCACCCGAGGGGGGGGGAGACGCCAGAAATTCAGAGCAGCGATGGACCATATTTATCGATGCAAGTTGGAGCATCCCACTAAAATATGAAGCCAGGGGACTTGGAACACTCAACAGTTGTCTTTAATATAATGCTGAAAACCTTCATGTGTTCCAGTTAAAAGTGTTGCTAAAATACATGTTATATAAACTTGAATCATTTTATTGTGCAGAACACTTTTAAAATTGTTACAAAATGCACCACACAAGATAACAAAAGGAAATAATTGGAGTAATTAAATCTGTCTTTTTAATGTGCTTCACTGGAAAAAAAAAAAGGCCACTTCAAAAATAAGTAAAAACAATGAATACAAGGTGTATGTGCTTGTAATAAGTAAAAACAAAATCTGCCAATTGATTAAGTGAATATTTCACTTTGTTAGATTTCTTGAAATGAGATGTAATATTTAAAGATAAGAATAGATCTTTAAATTAGCTGGTAAAACTCATTGTGAGCTATCTTTCACTAGTATTAGGAAGTGCTGTGTGTCATAATGAGCCTGTAATGATGTTAAGTCATATTTTTTCACTTAAGATATTCAAGATGCATTGTCTAAAAACAATATCTCACTGAAATGTAACGTGTTATGTGATTGTGTCTTATATTAAGTGATATTTTGACTAGTAATTAGACAAATATACTTGGTAAGATTTTGTAGTTTTCCAGTGATTTTAAAATGAGAGAAGAAAGTGTATCAATTTAATATAAAATATAACTTAAAAAATAAATGAATAAATAAAGACCACTTAAATACATTTAACATAGCCTATTTAATTGTATTCACTGTTTATTTTCTTTAATTTTTTTTCAAAATTAGCTTATATTTTAGGTGCACAAGCACAAACAAAACAAAACTAATAAAGGTTGCAGGTATTTTGCCTGCTGTTGCACATCATCTGATCTGATCCGGGTCCTTGTCTTGTTTTTATGTATACTAGGAATGAATAAGCACGCCACTTGAATGCTATCCATATCTAAAATACAACTTCATGAGTTCCATTTAAAGGCAGCATGTGTCAAAAAAAACTATACAACAATCTTTCTTTGTTGATACAGAAAAGACTGAAACCAATTAAATTACAGTTCTAAGTGTAAGTACTTGACTGTTGAATGCTGAATGCATCATTACAGTTTCTAGTTGTCCGGCATTGTTCTGGATGTGAATAGGCCTTCAGAGCCTGATCCATTTAACCATGCAGGGTCCTATTATTAGCCCATCAGAACAACATTTTCTACTACAGTCCAGGGTGATAATTGTCTGTTCAAAGCTAAGCCAGCGAACGATGAAGAATGGCCATTCATTGACGGTAGAGTTACAGCAGTTTGAAAAGGTTTTTCCCGTCTCCTCTCCCTCAAGTACAGGTCTTTTCAGCTCCTCTTTTGTGGATCGCATAGGTCGCCTTTATTATAAATTTGAATATCAATGGTCTCCATTGTTGGCACCGCTTATAAAATCCCTTTAGCCTCTCAGAGCTGGCACCCGTTTGCTCATTTCATTATTTCCCCCACCCCCTCCATTTGTGGCTGGGGATGATAATTCGGTGTTAACAACACACAACACACAATGCACCAACCGCTGCACCCCACACTTATCAAATGACATCATCAACCAATTTCACAATGTTGCAATTGTTCTATTTTGTTGTCTGTTTAATTACTTTCCATTTCACTCTTACAACAACAGTTTGAAATGAAATGCACCGTTGTTGAGGGCAGTGACAGCGGCGAGGAGATGGAGGGCAATCTGCCACTCTCGTAAACGCATGCGGCATTATGCCACCGCAAGTTTATGGTGGTTCCAATTCTTTTTCAACCACAGAAACCACAGCAAGAGAGAAACAGGACCTGATTTTACTGATTTCTGAGGTCCCTGAATGACACCACATCTTTTCACCTGCAGAGAGACAACATGGCGGCTCGTTTGGAAACTTTCTTCTCTTATTCCACGGAAATAGTTCACCGAAATGATTTTCTGAAAACAAAAAATTGAAATAAAAGTTGAATTTATTTCTATTTAAAAACCAAAACTCTCTCCTTGTGACCAAAGATGACACAACTTTTCAGCCAAATGACCCACGTAGAACATTTCTTCATATACATATATGAACTACTACTACTACAGGAACTAAAGGACCATTTAAAAGTATATTTAGAGATCTGAGTCCATTGAATACTATTTGCCATCCCCACCCTTCAACTTTAAATATTCAGTGTTGGCAAAAAACAAACTATCATTGTTGGTTCTCATCAACATGAACTGCCTCCTAGCTCTGAATGTCCTCCTTACATATCAAGTGAGGGATTCAAATGTTCAATAAACATTAACAGTTAAACAACAGTTTCTAGGCCAGAGGCGATGTCTCTCACCCGACCTGAGCTCGGTACAGTTTATCACTTTATCGTCTTACACACACACAGAGAGAGAGAGACTCTGTTTGGGACAATCGTAAAAGAAACGAGGGTCACTTCTGCTGTATTTGTGGAGCCACACCTGGGTCAGGGAGCTGGAAAAGACCCAAACTGGGCTGAAGTGAGTTAAGGCTGAATCAGATCTCACATACATACAAACAAACGAGTTTGTACCTGTTGGACATGCCCAGAACCACAATAAAGGAAGGCGTCCAATCCTGATCAGATACCCGAACCACCTCAGCTGGCCCCTTTAGACGCGAAGGAGCAGCGGCTCTACACTGAACTCCCTCCGGATGTCTGAGCTCCCCACCCTATTCCTAAGGCTGAGCCGAGCTGCCCCCCCTACGGAGGAAGCTCATTTTGGGTGCTTGTATCTCATTCTATTCGGTCTCTAGACCCAAAGCTTTGGATATCTTGTAGAACTAAATTGTGTCAGTCTAGAGGACTGAAATTCAGCCCGGGACTTTGAGACGGAGAGACCCTGTATATGAGCACCTGGATGGTACGAGCAGAATTTGTTTTGGTAGTTTAAACACTAATACAGCCACCCCAGCTGCACCGGTTTCTATTCTGGTCCTTGCTGCACACAACGACGGCGCATGACTTTTTTTCTTACTAAATGTGTGTGTAGGTTTGCCGACTTCTACTAGTAGAAATATAGAACGGCTGCAGATGGATCATGGCGGGTTGTTTTGTTTCGTAATAGTTAGTAAGGCTGTAATTTAAAATAGATTCAACTGATGTTTGGGTGTGCCAGCTGTCTCTTTGGGTGGAGAGCAATGACGAAGCAACATATTTAGTTGAGATGCCATTGTTTATGCCTTTAAGAAGTCAGATTTTGTCTTTTTAAATATGTTTTGAAGCAGGAAGGTTGACGTCCCCGGTGTTCACAGGAGAAATGGTAATTAAGATGGAGGATGATGATGGATTTAACCTCACAAACTTTTTCCAACTCCCTGCAGAGTTTATAGGTCTTGTTGCCAAATTCTCTCCATTCACCGTTCCACCTTAATTAAACTTTTTTTGCCTTTTTCGTGCAGCAAAAAATTAACAATGGTTGTTTACTGTTGGAAGTCCATTTCTGTTTGGGTACATGCACAAGAGACTTTGTGTTCTCACAGGGTCTGAACTCAGTACTGGCAGGATGCCGGCCATTGTTGTACCTTGACTATAAAGGATTTAATTAGCACCAACTTGTTTTAACACAGCATGCGATGAGACTGGATATGGTAGCAGTAGGCCAGGATGGGACTCATCTGGGAGATTTACATTGAGAGAGATCACATTTGCACATTTGACAGGAGCACAAATTACAATGATTACAACAGACACAGGTTAAGCACACTTCAGGGCACAGACAATCCCTTAACACCCATATCTGACCAGGGCAGGATCTGTCTGTTGTCAGACTAAACACAAACACTGGAGCAAAGCCACATAAACTACACATACCAAACATGTCACGTTAAAACCAAAACAGAGTGGGAGAGAATGAGAAATGGGCTTATGAAAAATGTCAGGATGAGTTTAAAGCTACCGCCTCTGGTTTCTGCAAGACCTGAATACACATGAAAACACTGTTTTTTTTATTTATTGACATGCAAGTTTTTTGTTAAGTTTGACTGCATTAGAGGTTTTTCTTTTGGTCGCCCCACATCAGCAGTAAAACATTCTAGGTGATGATAATAAGAACAAGGTGCTGAACATTAAACTTTTCTCACGAGGTGTGGCCAAACGGGAGGCAGGAAAAAGCGTATGTAGGGTTGTAAATAGGGAAGGCTCGATACCACTTTTTCATGTCCAATAAACCATGAATAAATAATAACTTTAGTTGCTTTTGATACTGATACTTTTGTACTTTTACTTGAGTACTATTTTGAATGCAGGATTTTTACTTATGACAGAGTATTTTACACTGTAGTATTACTACTTTTACTTGAGTCGAGATCTGAGTACTTATCCCACCACTGTATGTTAACATTAGTTTATTGAAATATTAAAAGGGTTTCCTTTTCAGTCACATACAGTTCATGCCGTGTAGGCCGAGAGCGAACACTGTTCACCTCCCACTGAGAGGTTTGTAAAATAAAATAAAGTATTTTGAGAGTATCGATCGGATCAGCGCATCACTAGTTTGTAAACTGCTGGATGGCTAGCATGCTAACAACTGCAGTCCATAAAGCTGTAGATCAAACTGTGTTTTATTGAACATTTTACTGTCATTAACCTCTGTCACCATCCTTTCTCTCACTGCAACCAAACATCATCCTTCCTTGTGGCTTGTATTAATCCACTGTGCAGTTTAAACAAACAATATTTCTTGATTGAGCACTCAATCCCATCCCCCCCCCCCCTCTCTCAAACTGGAGAGAACATTGGAGCCTCGCAAATTTGCGTGTCAACTTTCAGATTGAACTCTGCGTGAAGCGAAGGACGCGGGTTGAGTCGCACCTGGAATCTAACGCGTCTCGCTCCATTCAACAAAGAGATGGATGGGAAGCAAAGTCTGGTCTGACCAGGTGTAGAAAAGATAAAGAGATATAAAGAGATAAAGCTTTCAATACGGTTCCAATTTTGAATAATAATTCAATTCTATTGCAGATGTTAAATTCACACGAGACAAAATGGAGCCATGTGTGTGCACAGGGAAAAACTCAGATCAGCTTTTTAACTGGCTCATAACAACAACTAAAGTACCTAATTAATTGGGCAGTTTTAAAGTATTATAATTCCTCTATTATTAATAAGTGTTCAACAGTAATAACTGGGCAGCCAACTTCTCGTCCTGACGTAAGACTTTCTGGATTTCTTCCCATAGTGAAGTGTTACAGTCACGTAGAGGCTCAGCGGGGAGTTGCAGGTAGCAGATTACCCGCTGAGTCATCCCTCAGAGGCACTGCCAAACAGAGACACAGAAACTCTCTGAACAGTGTCTTATCTCAGAGTCAAATATGCAGAGCAGGGCCAGATGGATATGAGAAGCATTTTTCACGTCAGTATTAACTTTATCAGATGATTATAGGGTGTCAGACAGATGGATAAAAGGTGCAATTTAGATGTTTTTTAGTAAAGATAGAAATCTTATCGTTGCACTCTAATGGATACCCGTCCTGCCCATTTGGCTAGTTCACACAACAGGGACAAAAGTGTCTTTCACCATTTCACCAGAAAATGATGTAAATAATGTCTTAATACATCATTTTTCCCTAGATTTGAAATGTAGTCAATATTCAGACTGAAAACTCAAGAGGCTTCAATGGAGTGGGTATGTTGCTGCATGAGTTTGAAGGTTTAGTAAACATCTATTGTAAGTTATCACGGGGCAATCCTTTTATCTTTCCTTCCTTGCAATGATTGCGAGGTCAACAGTACAAATATGACATTCATGTTACAGAGTAATCTAATAGGAATGTCTTTATTATTGAGACTGGTTCAACATTTTTGCCGGAGTCCTTATGCAGCGCTGAAGTTCATCTGAACATGGACTTATACATGATGGGGTAAATTTTTACCTTTATCACAGCAGACATTTGGACTTGAAACCACAGGTGTAGTGATTCATTCATTTAGGTGTTTTACTTCCATGGCTCTGGTGTTGTATCTGCTGTCCCTTTGGCATGGTTTAATATACACATTATAACACTATATGCTTTCCCTGTTATGTCAAAGTCAAATTTTTGCTGTGAAAAATGTCTGTTGTTAATGGTCCTACTTGGAAGTGTTGATGGCAACGAATCACATGCTTCTAAACACCCTTGATTTGGGTATAGTGTTGAGAGTGGCGGGTGCCAAAATGTGTCCACTAATTAATAATGAAGTTAAATGTATTTTGTCTCGGTTTTCTCAAGTGTACTTATTTAACCAATTATTTTTTTTTGCATTATGGGTTTCCTACCAAAATGCATTTATCTAATACAAAAAACTAGAGCTGTCAATGGATTACAATATTGAATCGCAATTAATCGCATGAATGTCCATGATTAATTGCAATTAATCGCAAATTGATCCCACATTTTTTATCTGTTCAAAATGTACCTTAAAGTGGCAGTAGGCAACAATTATTTGGCATAATTTGGCAAAAATTCCATAATAACCTTTCAGCATATTGTAATTCAATTGGTCTGAGAGAAAACTAGACTTCTGCTCCTCCTCATGGCTCTGTTTTCAGGCTTTAGAAAAATCTAGCCCGTGACGGCAGATTTTGATCAATCACAGGTCATTTCAGAGAGAGAGAGCGTTCCTATTGGCTGTGCTCCGGTCATGTGACCAGAACTTGGCTTCCTTCAACAGATTTTACAATGGCGGCTGCCTCACAAACTTTCTCATTTTACAGCTAAACAGTAACTCCAAGATGATTCTGAAAACACTTGAGGAGAGAAATAAGCATTACAGTAACAGAATATTGATTTATATCTGATCAGCGCTGCCTAGTTTGACCGTTTGGTCGGAGTGCACGAGTGATTGACAGCCGGCTCTCATAGACGGCAGCTGGCAGCGGACCTTGTTTTCCTCCAGTTAGTGAAATCCTTCAGATGCCGTTAGGAGCACCGGAGGACACAGTAGGACACAGAGGAACAGGATTTTTTTCAGGTTACCTGTTTCATGTACTACTGTCACGATATAGCGGCCGTTTTCTAAAAATAACTTTTTTAAATCATATTTGCGCCAATATCGCGCACTGCAGCTTTAAAGGGAGATTTGTCAAGTATTCAATACTCTTATCAACATGGGAGTGGACAAATATGCTGCTTTATGCAAATGCATGTATATATTTATTATTGTAAATCACATAACAACACAAAACAATGACAGATATTGTCCAGAAACCCTCACAGGTACTGCATTTAGCATAAAACAATATGCTCAGATCATAACATGGCAAACTGCAGCCCAACAGGCAACAACAGCTGTCAGTGTGTCAGTGTGCTGACTTGACTATGACTTGCCCCAAACTGCATGTGATTATCATAAAGTGGGCATGTCTGGAAAGGGGAGACTTGTGGGTACCCATAGAACCCATTTACATTCACATATCTGGAGGTCAGAGGTCAAGGGACCCATTTGAAAAAGGGCCACAACAGTTTTTCCTCGCCAAAGCACAAGTTTGTGACAAGCTAGCATGACATGGCTGTTACCAATGGATTTCTTAGGTTTTATAGTTTCATATGATGAAAACTGAGCTCGCTACAACCTCTGAAAAATCGATTTTGTTACTGCGTTTAAGAAATGAATGGCGTTAAAACAAATTTTTGTAAATGCGTTTATATCGCATTACCTTTGACAGCCCTACAAAATGCTAAACGTAATTCTTAGGAAAAAAGCGTCGGCTGAATTATGTATAGGCTACATAAGTAAATGCTTACATGGAAGACAATAGAAAAAAGACCAGTGATTAGCCAAACAATTAACAACATGCTGTGTGGTCCTTTGTTGTAATAGCAGATGAAGATATGATGCCACCACTGTAAAAGTATGGGCCCCTTACAGACAAACACAATAATAAGCCCTATTAAGATTCCTGCAGTCCCTTTTCCTCCTATCGATTCACAGTCATTATGCAGAGTAATGGCGTTTGGGGGAGCATGTGTGTATGCAGAGCCACATTTAAAAAATGCGTTTGTGGATGTGCAAGTACCCCCGTGTGCACATTTTATATTGCTTGTAATGGTAGAGATATTTTTAATGCCTCGTCTCCGCGGGGCCGGCTGGATGGTTCAGAGTCAGCGGGATCGGAGGAGGCGGAAATATTAGCATGTGTGGAGGGAAGACTGAGCAGACCTTTGCTGTGTGCCGTCTGTACAATCCTTATCTTCTCGTTGCAGGGTCTGCTCCGCGGAACCGAGCCCTCCCAACTACGCTAATGCTAATGCCACCGAGCCGGTTGGGGACGCTAATGATCTCATCCCAGACAGGCCGTACTTAATGTATATTATTACCGCCTGTGTGTTCTGGGACTCAGCACAGACTTAATTGATGATAAGTCAGTTCAACTGTTGGTAGGTCTCTGTGTAAATGAGCCATAGTGCTGTACAGTACAGAAAACACATCTTTATCTCTCTCCATCCCTCACTCCAATTCAAAACTGCTTCATTAGCAAGAGTGTAACATGCTGAAGCAGGAGGTACAAAGTTTACAGAGTATAATAATTCAGGATGCTTGGAAAAAAAAAACATTTTAAAAAAATGGAAAAAAATTCTCTTTCTATAGTTCCATAGTATGACTGTCACTGGATTTGTGTCAGCAGGTCTGTACACATATCATCTTTAAGGTGAGGTGGATGGGTCCAACAAACACACGGCTTTCATCCCAGCCCCTTCGCACAAAAAGGCGCATGAATGCCACAATAATGTGCAAGGCGTTTAACATGTCTGTTTAAACGTGTTGTTTGTCTTTATGTTCACAACGTTTCATTTTGATTTGACAAACTTAATATTTTTAACCCAAACCATGTTATATTTTGTGTGTGGTTTTGTTGCCTAAACCAAAAGTAAGTGTTTTTGTTTGAATTCACAACGTTAACCACGTGTTTACTCCGATTGTAGTGGAGCGTCATAGTTTGACGCGCTGGGCTACTTAGTGCGTTAGAATCCTGATCCTGTTGTGATGAGAACGTGTTGCTAGAACAGTCTGTATCAGTAGGCATGAGGATAAAGAGACACTCATAACCAGCCTGGTCTAGATGCCTCACATCAGAGGTTTTCAAAGTCTGAGACTGTGGGCCTCCGCTCAGACAAAGCTTGGAAAAAGGCGTGATCCCATAGACACTAAAGAGTTGAGTCAAGATAGTCTATTATTGCTGTTTGACATAACTTCGACCACACCAAACACAATAAAAAAAGGTCTGTGCTTATTAGGCATTTATTAGTTTCTGACTCTTGGAAAGTTAAATTCCCCAAAACTACTGAACTATCTCTTTAACCAAATCACACACATTTAGCCTATTCTATGTGATCTTCCTTTGATAACGTAATATTTTTTCACTTCCATTCACTGAGCCTCCGATGAAACTTGTTGGAGCCCCCCCCGAGGAGGCCCGCCTCACACTTTGAAAACCTCTGCCTTACATGAGTATTTTGTAGGATTTTTTGTGCAAATTTTCACTTCACTGCTGACGCTGTGCTTATATCTACTTATATGTAGATATAAGCCTTACCTTAAAGGATTACTTTGGTATTTTCCAATGTTATTGTGTCTAATGGGGACAGCCTTTTTTGGACACTCGGAGAAGTCTCATTCTGAAATCTTGTGTCTTTTCCACATTGTGGGAATCATCTAAATATTCAGCCATGACATTGAAAATCTTTTAACACTAAGCTACGCTTTCTGTACTCCAACAACGGCACTCTTCTCTCCAACTCTCACTCACGTTTGGAAAAAGTTGTATGGTTTGAGAGACTTGACGTCACTCTGAACAGAGAGAAGTTGTATTGCTGTTGACAAGTTTAATTTACCTGAGATTAATGGAATAGTGAGGAATTCAAATACGAGGAGGAGGCATGTCCAAATTGAAAATCTACCAAAGGCAGCTTCCCAAAGTCTTTTGAAGGTGTACCACATAACGAATAATTAGCAGATCAACTGTTGCACCTGCAACATCCAACATCACACTACTTCAATCACACCTGTCGTCCCCACCTGTGCTGTGTCCTCTACCATCCGCTAATGGCGTTACATACTGTTCAGGGTCACGTCTAATCCCATTATATCCTGTGTATCATGCCGTCAGAGAGGGGTAGGGGTACATGGGATCTGGCAAACTCACTTAAACATAGGACACGTGCAAAGGCAGATTACGGCACTGACTCAAACGTTCCCGCTGATCAAGTGGCAATTAGTGATTCACAAGCTGTTTCCCTGATTTGTCATGAAGCACTTTGTTGTGGCAGAGCATAGCTCGGAGACAGCTTCGTGTAGCTGCTGTGTTTCAACAAACCAATCCACTCTCTAGATAGTGTGACTTGCTTTTTTGCATTTTTGATGTGTGTTTTTAAAAGTTAATGTGTGGTTTTCAATCAGAATCACCTTTATTGGCCAAGTATGTGTGCACATACAAGGATTTTAACCCTTTTTTTTGCATATCTCTATGTACGTACACAGAAATAAAAATAACTGCTGGGAACAAGGAGAACAAAGCTGGACAAATAAAGGTAAAGAATAGACAGGACTGTACAGCAAGTAGGGAAAAAAATAGGAGAATATATAAATATTATATAAATATATATAAAAAGCACCAATGACCAGAAATAAAATGAAAATAAAACATCTACAGACAAGTCTGTAAGTTGCAAACAATACAAATAGGGCAAAGAAATAAATACTGAATGGATTTGCTTACATTTTGTGTATGTATATGTATATGATGTACATACATGCATATACAGCGGTCTCATGGATGTAAGCATTGAGTTTGTTGCCTAAACATAACCAACTGTTTCACATTAACGATGTGGCGTTAAATGACACACGGAAATCTTTATTGTGACACGAATGTCTTTAAAAGGGGCGTGCTATTGATACGCCTTCCCATGAGATCAGGTTGCCCTTTAAGCTATTGGGCATTAGCAAAGTAACTAAATCTGTTTTAGTTCCTCCAATTAAAGCAGCTTGATCAACAGTTGCTCCAAACAACAAACACAAAAGACGTATTTTACGTACGTATTTTAGCCCAAACCATGATGTTTTTTTAACCTAACTAAGTGTTTTTGTTGCCTCAACCTAACTGCGGCTGTTACCGTAGTTTTGTTGCGTGGTGTACAAATGACACACGCAAATGTGTCCTCGTGACACGGAATGTCTGTGTAATATCGTGCTATTTATACGCCTTCCTGTGAGACCGGGTTGGGAAAAACCGCTAGCCCGATTTTCATTCATCTTGGTCGAGGGTTGTAGCAACTCATTCAATTTTGGAGTGTATCTGAATCATGGGACAAATTATTTTCCACTTTCATTAACACTGTGAGACAGGGCATGGCCTTCCCTGTCTAGTTTTCTGCGGGACTTGTGGAATTGAAGCAGGGCTGCACAATATGAGACAGACATGGATGTGTGAAGTGATATGGGCAGTGATGACAGCAGGTGAGAAGAGAGGAGAAAGAGGGACTCTTCACCCTGCAGGATAGATGCTTTCTTTGTCTTTGGCTAATGACAACAGGGACTGGGAGCTGCCAGCGGAGTTGGGCTGTCTAGTGTATATAATGCAGGTGAAAAGCATCTATGAAGACTTTCAGAGAGTAACAATGTTACATCCATAGAAGCTGCTAAATAGATTTCTCTCATTTTGGTTTGCACATCTGCTGGTTGTTGGTTAAATTGATCTGTATTTCACCCAACACAGCTTGCTGCTGATTTAAACTCGTCCTGACATTTAGAACCAGAGTTTGAATGTTTGCAGCACTGAGAGAGAGAGAGCACTTCTCCTCCAAGCCAATTATGTAAACTGCTGTAATGGAGCAGATTTGACAGTGGCCATGAGGGGGAGAAAGCTAAAGGACCCACATAGAATCAACTCTGATGTGTTGGACAAAACCAAAGAACTGCCTTAAAACATGAGATGGTTATGAGATGCTGCTCGTGGTTTAAACTCTCCACTAATTTTGCCTTTATTTCAACATAAGTGAGCAATATGAGTAGACTCTTGCCCAAGATAACTTCATCCAAGATCTTCAAATCAAACTGCTTTCAGAACCTAACAACCAAACTAGCTGGATGAGGATGAATGAAGCTACATTTGAAGACCAGGGTGCAGGAATGGGGCTGGTATATTAAACTCTGGGGCTTGATGAGGAACAGGTGTGGCTGGTTTAGGGGATCAGTAACAGGTGTGCATGTAGGAAGAGTCAGGTGAGGCAAGGTGGGGAAACTGGCTGAGGACAACAGGTGGACAGGTGGAGAATGACAGTGCTCTCCTACAAAGAATACATGTCTGTGAGAGGAGGGAGATCTGAGGCTGAAGAGACAAGGCAGTGACACAAAACACCCATATGAGTCATTTTTTGGAACAGTCACATTTTTGTTGTTTATGTACTTGTTGTTCAACTGCAATAATCCTTCCAACAATATTACAAATGCTTAAATTATACTGCCATTTGAAAAACAGTGCAACACTTCCAGATTAATGTGTAAATAATTAAAGTAACACAGATACCAGGCATGAAAGGGAAAGAGTGTACACATACACTAATAAGGCAGGAAAATATGAAAGTGGAATGAGTAAACTCATAATATCAAAGCCTCGCTGTGAAAATGTGCTTTAAGAAGTGATTTAAAAGATTAAAGTGAGTACCGTCCTATGCTCTTCAGGCAGGGGATTGCAAAAACTCTGGGCTAAGACTGCAAACGAGAAAATTGGAGTTTCAAAATACATTTCTGGAGCAATGTGGAGATTTAAAAAAAAAAAAAAAGCCTTGTTGCATCAGCCAGACTGTCCACAATACAGGAAAAACGTAGAAAGAAAGAACAGAAAAATTAAAAGAAAAATAATAATAACCAAAACATGAGGTATTGTGTCATCACCCATATGAGTAAAAGTATATTCACATACTGTATTTTCAAGTATATACAGAAAGAAATATGTCTGCAGACACAAAGAGAGAAAGGGAGTGAGATAAAGAGCAAACAGACCAAAAAAATGTGCCAAAAAGAATTTGAGAGTATTAAGCTTCTCCTGCTCCGGAGCTCTATTTCAGATAAGCTGCTGTTTTATTCCACTACACAAACATAATGAAGTACACAAGCCGCTGGTGATAGAGTACTGACAAAATATATTCAAGCACAAGTTCAAGCAAATGTTCCAGAAACATAAAGCACCCTCTTGCACACATTGCCACTCCACAATAATGAAACACTTCTTTCCAAACTGTGAAGTGTGAACTGCTTTAAAGACAGCAGCCCGTTTCCACGGTACCACCATTATCTGAACACCTGAATAACCGGACTGCATAACGAAGTCATGCATTATGAAAACTTCATGGACAATAAGTAAGCCGGCTCAATAAGTTAACTACATCTGTAAGTGAGTGGTAGAAAATGTTTTTTTTTTCTTGAGTCAGTGAAACTGTGGTACAGTGTCTTCACACAACCATAAATCAACCTTTATAGTTATAAAGGTTGATTTATGGTTGTGTGAAGGGGTAGGTAAGTGCGTCGGCCCTGTAGCTTTACGCCATAGCTGATGTGCGCCTCCTCAAAAATGTAACTACACAACATCCCAACTCGTCACATACCGCCGCTTTGTCACGCATCATTTTATTTTTTGCGTTGAAACCCCTAAAGTTAGGTCTAGGAAAGAACTACATGGTCGGGGTCAAAACTACTACGTTTGTACACTGAAAATTAAACTAAACTTTGTGAACATTGGACACAAACAGCGGTCTCCTAAATGAAAGCCTTGTGTGTTTCTTTTCGCTCTTTAAACTACGTCACCACAGTCACTCCCGGCGCACTTTCGGCGTACTTTCTCTGGGCGTTTACTGGCAAGAGCTGTGATTGATCAGCGCTGTGTTTTCTCCATCAAGTTTCTGATGCTGGTAGAGTTTGATGAAAGTGAAGACAAAGAAATACTTGGTAGTCTTCTCCTCTTTAGTAACACACGTCTTACAAAGACATCTCCACTGCAAAATTAATGCTTGCTGCGATCACCATGAATTAAATGGGCAATTGTGGTGGCTGCTATTCAGTAAGATAGGTGGACGACGATAGCCCACTGTCGCTCTGTATCACAAAGTGGATGAAAGAATTAATGTGGGAAATAAAGCCTAAGCAAAGCACCATAAAGCCAACATCCGCCTAGCGCTGCAGTGGGGTTATCAACGGGTGAAATCTGGCACTGAACTATAAATCAAAATATGCCAAAGTTATCTATGGCTGGATCGTTGTAATCCCCCCGCATCAAATATAATTCAAGCTTGCTTTGTTAATGATACTATGTGAAGCAATTTACATATCTTAATCGCTTTGTCCTTCCCCGACTTTCTTGGTTGCCTATAACAGCCTGTGGACTGATTTATGTGTAATGGACTCAGGATGGTTTTGCCAGGAACATCCTAAGGAAGTGACGTTTGTGCGCGATCCAGAATGCCTTGCACAGTGTTGAATTTTGTGTCTGCTGGTTGGGTAGACCTATTTACATGCAAATGACATGAATATATACGGGAAGAAATATACAAAAGAAAGGGAAAGTGAAAATGGAATTAAAGACTACAGTAAATGCATATGAAGTAAAAACAGTATGTTCATGTTGTCCAGGCAGGAAGGAGGAAGAGGGAAAAGAGAAGAGGAAGAGAAAGTACCAGGTTAGTTTGTGCGACAGTGAATTGTTCTACACGTTCACAGAGCTATGTGTTATTTATGATAATATACTGTATCTAATTACACAATTTTATGAGCTAGGTTAAAGAACTGTTTAGGGAAAACTGCTTTTAATGCTGTTACAGTTAATATTTATGGTGTTACTTTATAGATATTGCAATACATTTGGCAATGATAGCAATGATGTTGGACTTTATGCTGCGTTACAGTCAACTCGGAAGGAACTCGGAAATTTCCAGTCTCCTACTAGAAAAAGTACC
The DNA here is from genome assembly GCA_916701645.2 of Sebastolobus alascanus. Taxonomy (NCBI): domain Eukaryota; kingdom Metazoa; phylum Chordata; class Actinopteri; order Perciformes; family Sebastidae; genus Sebastolobus; species Sebastolobus alascanus. Next base: position 999,857 of record CAKAOJ020000036.1, on the reverse strand, counting down.
TACTTGTAAACTCCGTCTACCCCGACTTCACGGAGAAGCAGTTGTCTGATATCATAGGCCTACATTGTGAATGGTAAACCATCAACTAAAAGGAAATGTATATTTGCCTTTACTTAAAATAATACATAAAACCTGTTCTACCTGTTTTTTCTCAAGCCTAACTAAGTGGTTTTGTTGCCTAATCCTAAGCAAATGTTTTTGTTTCATTAACAACGTTGAGCATGTGTTTACTGCGATCGGAAAAGAGGCGCCGACGGGTCTGACAAAGCCTGAGCATGTGAGAGATTTGGGATGAGAACTAGTTGGGTACATAGTTGAAGGAACCTGAGGCCAAAGACTTTCATTGTCAATGACTGCTGTCAAATAGAGAACCTTGAATCTTGTAGCTAACAGAACAAAAATATCAAGCATACAGATATTACTCAGAAAGATTCAAAAACAAGCATTTTGTTTCAAGCACTAATCAAAATAATAATAATAATAATAATACATTTTATTTGTAACGCACTTTTCATTTGAAACAAATCTCAAAGTGCTACAAAGTAAAAGCAGGAAAATCAACAATATAAGAAACAGATAAAAAGCTAACATCATAAAAAAAACAGCGTAAAAACAGCAACCAGCAAGGTTCATTTAAAAGTCGTAGCTTCTGCAAAAAAAAGGAAGGTTTCAAGTCCCTTTTGAAAGCTGTCGATAGTTTGTGGAGCCCTCAGATGGTCAGGTAGGGAGCTCCATAGACGGGGGGCCGCGGAACAGAAGGCCCGACCACCCATGGTGCCGAGCCCAGTCCTGGGGGGGACGAGGCGGTTTGAATTTTTAGAGCGGCGGGATCGTGTTGATCAGACCGATCAGACCGGGAAAAAACAAACTTTCTGCGGCAACCTCTGTGAATGCAACGGGGCCGGCGAAGGAGTCCAAGCCGTTCAACCACCGATATGCATGATGGAGTGGTGTTGAATTCCATCAGTTGAGCGGCGGAGCAATTCAGCATCATGCCAGTGGTGGAGAGCAGCCCGTTGCCAGCCGTTTGCCATGGACGTGCTGCGCCGAGGAAAGCCATCAAAACGTGAAAATTAAGAATTTAGAACTTAGAATTTAGAACTTAGAATTTAGAATTTAGAATTTAGAATTTAGAACTTAGAATTTAGAACTTAGAACTTAGAATTTAGAACTTAGAATTTAGAATTTAGAATTTAGAACTTAGAATTTAGGACTTAGAATTTAGAATTTAGAATTTAGAATTTAGAACTTAGAATTTAGAATTTAGAACTTAGAATTTAGAATTTAGAACTTAGAACTTAGAATTTAGAACTTAGAACTTAGAATTTAGAATTTAGAACTTAGAACTTAGAATTTAGAACTTAGAATTTAGAACTTAGAATTTAGAATTTAGAACTTAGAATTTAGAATTTAGAACTTAGAACTTAGAACTTAGAATTTAGAACTTAGAATTTAGAATTTAGAATTTAGAACTTAGAATTTAGGACTTAGAATTTAGAATTTAGAACTTAGAACTTAGAACTTAGAATTTAGAATTTAGAACTTAGAATTTAGGACTTAGAATTTAGAATTTAGAATTTAGAATTTAGAACTTAGAATTTAGAACTTAGAATTTAGAATTTAGAACTTGGAACTTAGAATTTAGAATTTAGAACTTAGAATTTAGAATTTAGAACTTAGAACTTAGAACTTAGAATTTAGAATTTAGAACTTAGAATTTAGAATTTAGAACTTGGAACTTAGAACTTAGAATTTAGAACTTAGAACTTAGAATTTAGAACTTAGAATTTAGAATTTAGAACTTAGAATTTAGAACTTAGAACTTAGAATTTAGAACTTAGAACTTAGAATTTAGAACTTAGAATTTAGAACTTAGAATTTAGAACTTAGAATTTAGAACTTAGAATTTAGAATTTAGAACTTAGAATTTAGAATTTAGAACTTAGAACTTAGAACTTAGAATTTAGAATTTAGAACTTAGAATTTAGAATTTAGAACTTAGAACTTAGAACTTAGAATTTAGAACTTAGAACTTAGAATTTAGAACTTAGAATTTAGAATTTAGAACTTAGAATTTAGAACTTAGAATTTAGAATTTAGAACTTAGAATTTAGAATTTAGAACTTAGAACTTAGAACTTAGAATTTAGAATTTAGAATTTAGAATTTAGAACTTAGGACTTAGAATTTAGAACTTAGAATTTAGAATTTAGAATTTAGAATTTAGAATTTAGAACTTAGAATTAGAATTAGAACTTAGAATTTAGAATTTAGAATTTAGAATTTAGAATTTAGAACTTAGAATTTAGAACTTAGAATTTAGAATTAGAATTTAGAACTTAGAACTTAGAACTTTAGAATTTAGAACTTAGAACTTAGAATTTAGAACTTAGAACTTAGAATTTAGAATTTAGAACTTAGAATTTAGAATTTAGAACTTAGAATTTAGAATTTAGAACTTAGAATTTAGAATTTAGAACTTAGAACTTAGAATTTAGAATTAGAACTTAGAATTTAGAACTTAGAATTTAGAATTTAGAACTTAGAACTTAGAATTTAGAATTTAGAACTTAGAACTTAGAATTTAGAACTTAGAATTTAGAATTTAGAATTTAGAATTAGAACTTAGAATTTAGAATTTAGAACTTAGAACTTAGAATTTAGAATTTAGAATTTAGAACTTAGAATTTAGAACTTAGAATTAGAATTTAGAATTTAGAACTTAGAATTTAGAACTTAGAATTTAGAATTAGAACTTAGAATTTAGAATTTAGAACTTAGAATTAGAATTTAGAACTTAGAATTTAGAACTTAGATAGAACTTAGAACTTAGAATTTAGAACTTAGAATTTAGAATTTAGAACTTAGAATTTAGAATTTAGAATTAGAATTTAGAATTTAGAACTTAGAATTTAGAATTTAGAACTTAGAATTTAGAACTTAGAATTTAGAATTTAGAACTTAGAATTAGAATTTAGAATTTAGAACTTAGAATTTAGAACTTAGAATTTAGAATTTAGAACTTAGAATTTAGAATTTAGAACTTAGAATTAGAATTAGAATTAGAATTTAGAACTTAGAATTAGAATTTAGAATTTAGAACTTAGAATTTAGAACTTAGAATTTAGAACTTAGAATTTAGAATTTAGAACTTAGAATTAGAATTTAGAACTTAGAATTTAGAATTTAGAACTTAGAATTTAGAATTTAGAACTTAGAATTTAGAACTTAGAATTTAGAATTTAGAACTTAGAATTTAGAACTTAGAATTTAGAACTTAGAATTTAGAACTTAGAATTTAGAATTTAGAACTTAGAATTTAGAATTTAGAACTTAGAATTTAGAATTAGAACTTAGAATTTAGAATTTAGAACTTAGAATTAGAATTTAGAACTTAGAACTTAGAATTTAGAACTTAGAATTTAGAACTTTAGAATTTAGAACTTAGAACTTAGAATTTAGAATTTAGAATTTAGAATTTAGAATTTAGAACTTAGAATTTAGAATTTAGAACTTAGAATTTAGAATTTAGAACTTAGAATTTAGGACTTAGAATTTAGAATTTAGAATTTAGAATTTAGAACTTAGAATTTAGAATTTAGAACTTAGAATTTAGAATTTAGAACTTAGAACTTAGAATTTAGAATTTAGAACTTAGAATTTAGAATTTAGAACTTAGAACTTAGAATTTAGAATTTAGAATTTAGAATTTAGAATTTAGAATTTAGAATTTAGAATTTAGAACTTAGAATTTAGAACTTAGAATTTAGAATTTAGAACTTAGAATTTAGAATTTAGAATTAGAATTTAGAACTTAGAATTTAGAATTTAGAATTTAGAATTTAGAATTTAGAACTTAGAATTTAGAACTTAGAATTTAGAATTTAGAACTTAGAATTTAGAATTTAGAACTTAGAACTTAGAATTTAGAATTTAGAACTTAGAACTTAGAATTTAGAACTTAGAATTTAGAATTTAGAACTTAGAATTTAGAACTTAGAATTTAGAATTTAGAATTTAGAACTTAGAACTTAGAACTTAGAATTTAGAATTTAGAATTTAGAACTTAGAACTTAGAATTTAGAATTTAGAACTTAGAACTTAGAATTTAGAATTTAGAACTTAGAATTTAGAATTTAGAACTTAGAATTTAGAATTTAGAATTTAGAACTTAGAACTTAGAATTTAGAATTTAGAACTTAGAATTTAGAATTTAGAATTTAGAATTTAGAATTTAGAATTTAGAACTTAGAATTTAGAATTTAGAATTTAGAACTTAGAATTTAGAATTTAGAACTTAGAATTTAGAATTTAGAACTTAGAATTTAGAATTTAGAACTTAGAATTTAGAATTTAGAACTTAGAACTTAGAATTTAGAACTTAGAATTTAAAATTTAGAATTTAGAACTTAGAATTTTGAATTTAGAACTTAGAATTTAGAATTTAGAACTTAGAATTTAGAACTTAGAATTTAGAATTTAGAATTTAGAATTTAGAATTTAGAATTTAGAACTTAGAATTTAGAACTTAGAATTTAGAATTTAGAACTTAGAATTTAGAAATTAGAACTTAGAATTTAGAATTTAGAACTTAGAATTTAGAATTTAGAACTTAGAATTTAGAATTTAGAATTTAGAACTTAGAATTTAGAATTTAGAACTTAGAATTTAGAATTTAGAACTTAGAATTTAGAATTTAGAACTTAGAATTTAGAATTTAGAACTTAGAATTTAGAATTTAGAATTTAGAATTTAGAATTTAGAACTTAGAATTTAGAACTTAGAATTTAGAATTTAGAACTTAGAATTTAGAATTTAGAACTTAGAACTTAGAATTTAGAACTTAGAATTTAGAATTTAGAATTTAGAATTTAGAATTTAGAACTTAGAATTTAGAACTTAGAATTTAGAATTTAGAATTTAGAATTTAAAACTTAGAATTTAGAACTTAGAACTTAGAACTTAGAATTTAGAACTTAGAATTTAGAATTTAGAATTTAGAATTTAGAATTTAGAACTTAGAATTTAGAATTTAGAATTTAGAACTTAGAATTTAGAATTTAGAACTTAGAATTTAGAATTTAGAACTTAGAACTTAGAATTTAGAACTTAGAATTTAGAACTTAGAATTTAGAACTTAGAATTTAGAATTTAGAACTTAGAATTTAGAATTTAGAACTTAGAACTTAGAATTTAGAACTTAGAATTTAGAATTTAGAATTTAGAATTTAGAATTTAGAACTTAGAATTTAGAACTTAGAATTTAGAACTTAGAATTTAGAATTTAGAACTTAGAATTTAGAATTTAGAACTTAGAACTTAGAATTTAGAACTTAGAATTTAGAATTCAGAATTTAGAACTTAGAACTTAGAATTTAGAATTTAGAATTTAGAATTTAGAATTTAGAACTTAGAATTTAGAATTTAGAACTTAGAACTTAGAATTTAGAATTTAGAACTTAGAATTTAGAACTTAGAATTTAGAATTTAGAACTTAGAATTTAGAATTTAGAACTTAGAACTTAGAATTTAGAATTTAGAATTTAGAACTTAGAACTTAGAACTTAGAACTTAGAACTTAGAATTTAGAATTTAGAACTTAGAACTTAGAATTTAGAATTTAGAATTTAGTCCTTAGAACTTAGAATTTAGAATTTAGAATTTAGAATTTAGAACTTAGAACTTAGAATTTAGAATTTAGAACTTAGAATCTAGAATTTAGAATTTAGAACTTAGAATTTAGAATTTAGAACTTAGAACTTAGAATTTAGAATTTAGAATTTAGAACTTAGAATTTAGAACTTAGAATTTAGAATTTAGAACTTAGAATTTAGAATTTAGAACTTAGAATTTAGAATTTAGAACTTAGAATTTAGAATTTAGAACTTAGAACTTAGAATTTAGAATTTAGAACTTAGAATTTAGAATTTAGAACTTAGAATTTAGAATTTAGAACTTAGAATTTAGAATTTAGAACTTAGAATTTAGAACTTAGAATTTAGAATTTAGAATTTAGAACTTAGAATTTAGAACTTAGAATTTAGAATTTAGAACTTAGAATTTAGAATTTAGAATTTAGAACTTAGAATTTAGAATTTAGAACTTAGAATTTAGAATTTAGAACTTAGAATTTAGAATTTAGAATTTAGAATTTAGAATTTAGAACTTAGAATTTAGAACTTAGAATTTAGAATTTAGAACTTAGAATTTAGAATTTAGAACTTAGAACTTAGAATTTAGAACTTAGAATTTAGAATTTAGAATTTAGAACTTAGAATTTAGAACTTAGAATTTAGAATTTAGAATTTAGAATTTAGAACTTAGAATTTAGAACTTAGAACTTAGAACTTAGAATTTAGAACTTAGAATTTAGAACTTAGAACTTAGAACTTAGAATTTAGAACTTAGAATTTAGAATTTAGAATTTAGAATTTAGAATTTAGAACTTAGAATTTAGAACTTAGAATTTAAAACTTAGAATTTAGAATTTAGAATTTAGAATTTAGAACTTAGAATTTAGAACTTAGAACTTAGAACTTAGAATTTAGAACTTAGAATTTAGAATTTAGAATTTAGAATTTAGAACTTAGAATTTAGAATTTAGAACTTAGAACTTAGAATTTAGAACTTAGAATTTAGAATTTAGAATTTAGAATTTAGAACTTAGAATTTAGAACTTAGAACTTAGAATTTAGAATTTAGAATTTAGAATTTAGAATTTAGAACTTAGAATTTAGAATTTAGAACTTAGAACTTAGAATTTAGAATTTAGAATTTAGAACTTAGAATTTAGAACTTAGAATTTAGAATTTAGAATTTAGAATTTAGAACTTAGAATTTAGAACTTAGAACTTAGAACTTAGAATTTAGAACTTAGAATTTAGAATTTAGAATTTAGAATTTAGAATTTAGAACTTAGAATTTAGAACTTAGAATTTAGAACTTAGAATTTAGAATTTAGAACTTAGAATTTAGAATTTAGAATTTAGAATTTAGAACTTAGAATAAATTCTAAATTCTAAGTTCTAAATTCTAAGTTCTAAATTCTAAATTCTAAGTTCTAAATTCTAAATTCTAAGTTCTAAATTCTAAATTCTAAATTCTAAGTTCTAAATTCTAAGTTCTAAGTTCTAAATTCTAAATTCTAAGTTCTAAATTCTAAATTCTAAGTTCTAAATTCTAAGTTCTAAATTCTAAGTTCTAAATTCTAAATTCTAAATTCTAAATTCTAAATTCTAAGTTCTAAATTCTAAGTTCTAAATTCTAAATTCTAAATTCTAAATTCTAAATTCTAAATTCTAAATTCTAAGTTCTAAGTTCTAAATTCTAAATTCTAAATTCTAAATTCTAAGTTCTAAATTCTAAGTTCTAAGTTCTAAATTCTAAATTCTAAGTTCTAAATTCTAAATTCTAAATTCTAAATTCTAAATTCTAAGTTCTAAATTCTAAGTTCTAAGTTCTAAATTCTAAGTTCTAAATTCTAAATTCTAAGTTCTAAATTCTAAATTCTAAGTTCTAAATTCTAAATTCTAAGTTCTAAATTCTAAATTCTAAGTTCTAAATTCTAAATTCTAAGTTCTAAATTCTAAGTTCTAAATTCTAAATTCTAAGTTCTAAATTCTAAGTTCTAAGTTCTAAATTCTAAGTTCTAAATTCTAAATTCTAAGTTCTAAATTCTAAATTCTAAGTTCTAAATTCTAAATTCTAAGTTCTAAATTCTAAATTCTAAGTTCTAAATTCTAAGTTCTAAGTTCTAAATTCTAAATTCTAAGTTCTAAATTCTAAATTCTAAATTCTAAATTCTAAATTCTAAGTTCTAAATTCTAAGTTCTAAATTCTAAGTTCTAAGTTCTAAGTTCTAAATTCTAAATTCTAAATTCTAAGTTCTAAATTCTAAGTTCTAAATTCTAAATTCTAAATTCTAACTTCTAAGTTCTAAGTTCTAAGTTCTAAATTCTAAGTTCTAAGTTCTAAGTTCTAAGTTCTAAATTCTAAATTCTAAATTCTAAATTCTAAGTTCTAAATTATAAGTTCTAAGTTCTAAATTCTAAATTCTAAATTCTAAATTCTAAGTTCTAAATTCTAAATTCTAAATTCTAAATTCTAAATTCTAAATTCTAAGTTCTAAATTCTAAATTCTAAGTTCTAAATTCTAAATTCTAAGTTCTAAATTCTAAGTTCTAAGTTCTAAGTTCTAAATTCTAAGTTCTAAATTCTAAATTCTAAGTTCTAAGTTCTAAATTCTAAATTCTAAATTCTAAGTTCTAAATTCTAAGTTCTTAGTTCTAAATTCTAAATTCTAAGTTCTAAGTTCTAAGTTCTAAATTCTAAATTCTAAGTTCTAAGTTCTAAGTTCTAAGTTCTAAATTCTAAGTTCTAAATTCTAAATTCTAAGTTCTAAGTTCTAAATTCTAAATTCTAAATTCTAAGTTCTAAATTCTAAGTTCTTAGTTCTAAATTCTAAATTCTAAGTTCTAAGTTCTAAGTTCTAAATTCTAAATTCTAAGTTCTAAGTTCTAAGTTCTAAGTTCTAAATTCTAAATTCTAAATTCTAAATTCTAAGTTCTAAGTTCTAAATTCTAAATTCTAAGTTCTAAATTCTAAGTTCTAAATTCTAAATTCTAAGTTCTAAATTCTAAGTTCTAAATTCTAAATTCTAAGTTCTAAATTCTAAGTTCTAAATTCTAAGTTCTAAGTTCTAAATTCTAAATTCTAAGTTCTAAATTCTAAATTCTAAGTTCTAAATTCTAAGTTCTAAATTCTAAATTCTAAATTCTAAATTCTAAATTCTAAGTTCTAAATTCTAAGTTCTAAATTCTAAGTTCTAAATTCTAAATTCTAAGTTCTAAATTCTAAATTCTAAATTCTAAATTCTAAGTTCTAAATTCTAAGTTCTAAGTTCTAAATTCTAAATTCTAAATTCTAAGTTCTAAAATCTAAATTCTAAATTCTAAATTCTAAATTCTAAGTTCTAATTCTAAGTTCTAAATTCTAAATTCTAAATTCTAAATTCTAAATTCTAAGTTCTAAGTTCTAAATTCTAAATTCTAAGTTCTAAATTCTAAATTCTAAGTTCTAAATTCTAAGTTCTAAATTCTAAATTCTAAATTCTAAGTTCTAAATTCTAAATTCTAAATTCTAAATTCAAAATTCTAAGTTCTAAATTCTAAGTTCTAAGTTCTAAATTCTAAATTCTAAGTTCTAAATTCTAAATTCTAAGTTCTAAATTCTAAATTCTAAATTCTAAATTCTAAATTCTAAGTTCTAAATTCTAAGTTCTAAATTCTAAATTCTAAGTTCTAAATTCTAAGTTCTAAGTTCTAAATTCTAAATTCTAAATTCTAAGTTCTAAATTCTAAGTTCTAAGTTCTAAATTCTAAGTTCTAAATTCTAAGTTCTAAGTTCTAAATTCTAAGTTCTAAATTCTAAGTTCTAAATTCTAAGTTCTAAATTCTAAATTCTAAATTCTAAATTCTAAGTTCTAAATTCTAAATTCTAAGTTCTAAATTCTAAGTTCTAAATTCTAAATTCTAAATTCTAAGTTCTAAATTCTAAATTCTAAATACTAAATTCTAAGTTCTAAGTTCTAAGTTCTAAATTCTAAATTCTAAGTTCTAAATTCTAAGTTCTAAGTTCTAAGTTCTAAATTCTAAGTTCTAAGTTCTAAATTCTAAATTCTAAGTTCTAAATTCTAAATTCTAAATTCTAAATTCTAAGTTCTAAATTCTAAGTTCTAAATTCTAAATTCTAAATTCTAAATTCTAAGTTCTAAATTCTAAGTTCTAAATTCTAAATTCTAAATTCTAAATTCTAAGTTCTAAATTCTAAGTTCTAAATTCTAAATTCTAAATTCTAAATTCTAAATTCTAAATTCTAAGTTCTAAGTTCTAAGTTCTAAATTCTAAGTTCTAAATTCTAAATTCTAAGTTCTAAATTCTAAGTTCTAAATTTAAATTCTAAATTCTAAATTCTAAATTCTAAGTTCTAAATTCTAAGTTCTAAATTCTAAATTCTAAGTTCTAAATTCTAAGTTCTAAATTCTAAGTTCTAAATTCTAAATTCTAAGTTCTAAATTCTAAGTTCTAAATTCTAAATTCTGAATTCTAAATTCTAAATTCTAAATTCTAAGTTCTAAATTCTAAGTTCTAAATTCTAAATTCTAAGTTCTAAATTCTAAATTCTAAGTTCTAAATTCTAAATTCTAAATTCTAAGTTCTAAATTCTAAGTTCTAAGTTCTAAATTCTAAATTCTAAGTTCTAAATTCTAAATTCTAAGTTCTAAATTCTAAATTCTAAATTCTAAATTTTAAATTCTAAGTTCTAAATTCTAAATTCTAAGTTCTAAATTCTAAGTTCTAAATTCTAAATTCTAAATTCTAAATTCTAAATTCTAAGTTCTAAATTCTAAATTCTAAATTCTAAATTCTAAGTTCTAAATTCTAAATTCTAAGTTCTAAGTTCTAAATTCTAAATTCTAAATTCTAAATTCTAAATTCTAAGTTCTAAATTCTAAGTTCTAAGTTCTATATTCTAAATTCTAAATTCTAAATTCTAAGTTCTAAGTTCTAAATTCTAAATTCTAAGTTCTAAATTCTAAGTTCTAAGTTCTAAATTCTAAGTTCTAAGTTCTAAATTCTAAATTCTAAGTTCTAAGTTCTAAATTCTAAATTCTAAGTTCTAAGTTCTAAATTCTAAGTTCTAAGTTCTAAATTCTAAATTCTAAATTCTAAATTCTAAGTTCTAAGTTCTAAATTCTAAGTTCTAAATTCTAAGTTCTAAATTCTAAATTCTAAGTTCTAAGTTCTAAATTCTAAATTCTAAATTCTAAGAACTTAGTTTAAAGCCATCAAAACGTGAAAATCAAAGAACATGACCGTGACTTTGAGTCCCCCCACTTAGAAAAAAAAAATCGCCAACTTTTCCTAGCCATACCAGAAGTGCAAATGTTTGTTGATGCTATGTGTGAAACCTAGTTATCCTTTCTACAAGCATTTCCATTTCAAAAGCTTTATAACTTTTCATTAACATAAAGCAGGATTTGCTCACTCATATTTGTCACTCATGCAGAGGAAAAGATAAAAACACAAAAACAGCAACAAAAAAAAGACCAAACTTTCCAAGTTTCCTCCGAGTACAGACAGCTTTTATATTTTCCTTTTAGTGTTTGACAGGACGATTAAGGTCATCACTGATTCATGGGTTAAGAAGAGGTGATATATCCATCTATCCACACAATGCTGCACTCTGTGGGCGGTCATTTTGGATGCTACAATAGTAGTGTCAATCTTCTACTGCTGTGGCTTAGGTAGAAATGTCTGCTCAAGTGCACTGTGTGTAGTAAAGCTAGTGCAGCAGAAGCTGGTGGGACCTGTCCTGAAAGGTCCTGAGGGAGGTGTGGGGTTTTTAGTGTGTGTCTTTCTTTTGTGTCTGTCTCTCTTTAATGATGATGGCTGTATGGGTTTTTTGTGGATGTGTCGCTGAATATGCTGCTGCTGTGTGTGTGTGTGTGTGTGAGAGAGAGAGAGAGAGTGTGTAGTGTAGTGTAGTGTGTGCCACCAGTGTGCTTGATCAGCAGTCCTGCTGCTATCCCATTAACTCCGCTGCCGCAGGGCATGCTGGTGCGACCCAGAGGACCCTCGGTAACAGCAGGGCCCAGTGAGGTCATTTTTTCCATTCAACCGCCTCACTCCAACTGGCCCACTGCTACTGCTACACTTTTCTGTGTGTGTGTGTGTGTGTGTGTGTGTGTGTGTGTGTGTGTGTGTGTGTGTGTGTGTGTGTGTGAGTAAGTGCAGGAGAGAGAGAGAGATCGAATGGACAGAATAAAACTGTTTAATGACAGGCACTGGCTGAAGGAAAAACAAAATTGCAGTGTAACAGAAATCTGAATAGAAATACAGAATCAGCCTCATTGATTGATTGATTAAGGAAAAGGAAAGCATAAACACATACACAACACAAACAGAGCCTGCCTCAGGAAGCAGCCCGGTCTCACAGGAAGGCCACGACATAACACGGACATTTCATGTGTCATGAGGCCGCGTTTTATCCTTTTCACGTGTCATTTGTACGCCGCGCAAACGTCCACAGTTAGGTTCAGGCAAGAAAACCGCTTAGTTAAGTTAAGGAAAAACGTCATGGTTGAGCTAAAAATAAGCATGAAAAACTAAGTGTATGTAAATCAACGTAACACAACTACGGAAAACACGTCACAAACGTCACTAATGTAAGTTACTAAACAAAACAATGGTCTCGAACGCTGGTCTAAAGTCCGGTGTTTGTTGGGCCCATCCACCTACCGCCTACCAGAAGTGGTCTTTCTTGCTTTTTATTCTACGTCACAACTCTTACCGTAGAAACGAGACACGCGGAAATCAAGAAAAGCGTTCTTATTTAAAGCTAAATGCCTTGCGCATTATCGTGGCATTTATAAACTTTTTCGTAAAAACGGGCTGCAGGAAGACATTGCTGACCTCCAAATAGATAGGGAAACATGACAATTAGGAACATACTCTTCTTCCCAAAATATGAACAGATTGGAGAAATATTTATTTCTGAAAAAAAAAAAAGTAAAAAAATATCAAGCTGGTACCAACAGACAAAGGACTCAAACCCAAGACTCGACACACTGAGAGGTAGTGAAAAAGTCTTTACTAGACGGCAGAGTTCGACAGGTAGTAGTCCAAAAACAGGCAAAGGAATCCAAAAACATTGGGCGAGATCTGAGTAAAAGTAACTGATACTACTGAGGAACGCAGTATGTACTGTATACTGCATACTGCTACTAATACGGTATTGAACTGATCTTAATTACTGACACATCAGTCTAGTAGCCCTCAGCTCTCCCGTTCTTATATTGCATTTCTTGGATCTTAACTCTTAGTTTTCTGAGCTGCTACATCTCACAATAGTTTACTGATTCATTCACTACACTTCAGAAGAGGTATTTTCTTTCTGTTTTTTTTTTTTTTTTGACTTATTAAACATTGATATGTTGATGCCGTCAGCTTCTGTTCCACAAGAGTCAGTCTAGGTCTGCTAAACCTTTTTTTTTTTCAGTCCCAATGCATCCCAGTATCCAGATTGCCTTCTGATAGTGTTAGCCACAGCGCTCAAAGGTAATTTAAGTTTTGTTGGCAACATCTCTGAAACAATCTTTCATGCCTCAAAGTAATAACAGCTCGCCTTTTGTCTATCATGAGCTGACATTTCACATTTTGCATTTCTTGATGCCTGCTGAGAATTCCAGCAAAGACTGACAATGTGATTTTAAGGTGAATTAGTACACTGATGTCAAGTTCATCAAACTATGAAGCAAGGAATCTCTGTCTGTCTCTGTGTGTCTGTGTGTCGTTCACATATCTCGAGAACCGTCCATCCGATCTACTTCACACTTAGCGGGTGTATTGCTGCAGACCTAAGGACGTGCAGTGTCCAAGTTGAGTCGAGCATGTCGTCCGCGGCGAGCCTTTACACACCATGGCTTATTGACTGCAGTTCACTTTTGCTGCTGGATGCTGGATATACTAAAGTTACAACCAAATTGTTCTTCACTTCGCTGGAGGCAACGAGCGATGAGCGGTTCTCAACAATGGTCGTGTATCGAAGGCAACCCACAAATTGCGAAAACCTATCCTAAACTTAACCGTCTTGCGAGAGTTTCACAACTTGTGGGTTACCTTCTAGATATAACCCTCGACAATGCTGTGAGCATGAAAAAAAAAAAAAAAAAAAAAAAACTTTTTAACCGTTCCAAATGGCAAACAACATGGTGTAGTCCCCACTCTACATCCATACATGTCATTCAGGTGGGTAAGCTTAATGTTTGCTTATGGTTGACGTTGGTATGCAGCATCACAACTATGGACTTCCCACCTGAGGAGGTTCGACCCTGAGGGCGTCAATTTACATCCTGCAGTCTGACTGAAATGTAGATAGACAGCAGACTTGAACATTCACACAAACAAGACACCTGTCCAAGCATGTGAGGAGCAGGTAGCCTCACATGCCTTTACTGGTTTTTAAAAGCATGTTGCAGATATTATACAACCTGATCTCATGGGAAGGCATTTATAAGGACATTTGCATTTCATGATAACACATTTTAAGGCTTTTCACATATCATTATTACAGGGTTAACGTTGTGAAATGGCTTTGAATGTCATTTAGCACCACGTCGGTTATGTTTAGGCAACAAAACCACTCAGTTAGGTTTAGGAAAAACATCATGGTTGGTCTTAAAATGAGTACGTAAACTTAATAAAAATACGTAAGTAAGTAAACAACGTAACATAAGTACGGGAAACACGTCACTTACATAACTTAAAAATAACTGGATAACACTTTGGGAGATGAACACCGGTCTACTTTTCCAATGTTTGTTGGACCATCCACCTCCCCTCCCTCCCACCATAAACGGTCATTCTCACTTTATATTTTACATCACTAGCTCTGAGCGTAGCATATTTACATGGATGCATTTACATTGCAGTCACTACAGACCACATGGCGTGAAATGACAAGAACGGCTTTGTTATTGCACGCAAAATGACTTACAAATTGGCGTGTCATTCATGCAACATTTGGTGAGACCGAGCTGTATCATACCTTACCAAAATTTAGTAGCCAAAGGTTTTATTTTGATTACATGAACACAAATTAAACATTGTATTTTGAAAACAAAATGTATGTAACTGCTTCCTAAATAAACTGAGATGTGGTCTTTACTAATAATACTTTAACACTGAAGATGACTTAATTTAATTTCCTAATGGTCTAATTGATAATATAATTCAGTCATCACCGTGGTACAGTAAGTAATAATTTACTGATGGTGCAGGTTGTCCAGCAGCAGGTCGAGCTTTATATCATCTTAATCTCTTATTACAGCTCCTTCATTTATCTCTCTTATTCACAACATTTTGGTGTAATTGGGTCAGACCTAATTGCTCTACTGTCCTTTGGCTCAGGTTGATATGGATGTAATTAGCCCTAGGTCACTTTCAGAATGGCTCTTTTATTAGTTTATGTACATCAGATGTGGGTAGCAGAGGCCCGGATCCAGTTCAGAGCGGTCCGAGCCCGAGACCTTTATTTAGAGACAGCGAATATATTTCAATCTCGCGACACAATCATGGCATCAAATTAGAGGACAGTTCTCTCTTTTATCAAGCACTCAAGCACTACATACTGTATGTGTAGACATGGGGGTCAGGTGACGTGGATAATTATAGGACAAACCACCTATAATTTGGCTGCACACGGCATTGAAGCACTTATCATTTTGATTCCAGTGAGTAAACGTGTTCGATTGTATGTTAGAGATGTGATGTTTGTGTGACAGGACAGGCCTTGCCGTCAATTACTGGAATGATGCCTCTCAGACATTTGACTTATTACCGGCTAGAGAGCTAGTCTCTTCCCTCAAAAAACGATTCACATAAACTCCTGTTACAATGAGCCCCTTTTCTTAAGTGATAAATTAGGTGATTTAGATGTCAGTGATTTCAAAAACAACTGAAATGACTAGTGAGGAAATGACGCATTAGCGCAGTATTTGTTTTCATACGTTCTCTTATGAATGTCCAGCAACACGTGTCAATTTCTGCTTGTTACATGCATACAGTCTTTTCAAAATAAACTTCCATTTCACAAGAAACAACTTGGTTAGGTTTAGGCAACAAAACTTCTTCGCTTAGTTTAGGAAAAGATGGTGGTTTGGGTCAAAATAACTACGGAAGTGGCTTAAAAGGTCTTATTGATAACAATTTTATGTAGACGAATATTTAAAAAAAAAAAAAAAATAATATATCCACAAAGCTTTTAGAAAGGCGCCAAATAAAAGTATGGCTATTCCTGGAAAAAAATGACTGGGAATTAATCATTTAAAAAATGTTGTATGTTTTGTTTATATCTGTGGAAGATATCTGAAGTCCGGTTCCCATGTCTAGCAAGGCTTGTGAACCAACGACGTCGGTATCACGTGGTATTGCTGTGTCAGTGTGAAAAAAACGGATAAATGGCTGAGGCTGACGGTAAGTGCCCGGCAACGACTTGTTGTGAAGTAAAAGCAATGGAACGCGGGAGGGAGAATGTGACATCTAGTGGCTGAATGTTATCAATGTTATCAAAAGAACCTTTAGGTACAGAAATTACGTAGCAAATAAATCAATGTTTCACACAGGACAAGAACAGCGGTCTTGTGTTTTTTTCACCCATCCATCCACCCCGACCTCCTCCCTATGCAGCTTGTCGCTTTATATACTTGCTGGTTCACGATTACGTGGATTAAATATGCATTGATTTTGCGGAATATACAAATTACATTGCATTACTTTTCCTTGGTATAGCTATGAACTGTGTATGAGAACAGCCTGCATGGTTAAAAGACACCAACATTATAGGTGACAGGTTGTGAACCATAGTCTTTCATGTCAAAGTCACGTATGTCAACAATCCACATCCTCATCCTCCATGATATTCTAATCTACATTTGAACTGAATTGTATTTTTGAGATTGAGCACCCACTTGCAATGCACATGTTCTGCCTTTTTTATTTCATTTATACATTACCTGTCTGGGGGAAAACCAGAGGAGTGTTTCAAAAGGCTTGCTCTCTCTCTCTCTGCCTCTCTAGCACTCACACTGACGTCAACAGCGAAACCTGTTCTTGTGGGTCAGGGCCACGCTTTGAATCCATTCTCACATAAACTGTGATTGAAAAAAAATGAAATGTCTGAGGCGTGTGAATGTAGCAGCGGACCAGATAAAGCCGTTCCCCTGTTCTTCAACAGCGGTATCAGTGCATGTGGAAGTCTTCGGGGTAAAGGTTATCCACAAATCCTCCCACAGCACAGGAAGATGACAGTCTACCTGTCCTTTAAAAAAACGTTAATACCTGATAATATCCCCCTCCTTTTAAAAGAGGGCTAGAAGTGGCTGTACTTCAGGACTTTATATTGAAACACAAAGGAGGATTAGAAGAATGTTCAGTGGAGGACGCAGAGCAAACGCAAAATCATGATGACATTTTAACATAGTCTATGGTGGAGTTGAGTTGAGTTGTATATGTATATATACATAGATACATTAGGTAGCGGGCTCATTTCTAAAGCTAAAGTGAAGATACTGGTATCATATGAAACTAGAAAACCTGATGAATCCATTGGTACCAACCATTTCATACTAGCTTGTAGTGAAGAAGGTTAAATAACGTTCCAAACTTAAGCTAAATTTTGGCGAGGAAAAACTGGCATTGTCATCTTCAAAGGGGTCCCTTGACCTCTGACCTCAAGATATGTGAAGGAAAATGGGTTCTATGGGTACCCACGAGTCTCCCCTTTACAGACATGCCCACTTTATGATAATCACGTGCAGTTTAGGGCAAGTCATAGTCAAGTCAGCACACTGACACACTGACAGCTGTTATACATACATTGGCATAAAGCAGCATATATTATCTTTATTACCTTTTTTTATTATATATATATAATTGCAGGAACAATACTTGTGACATGAATGTAAATTGAAGAGGTTCTGTGTACTTCCAGATGACGAATGACCTCTTCAAAACACCACATGATGGGGACTGACTGTAAAATTATTCTCTGGTCTAAAATGTTGCTCCTCAAAGTGTTTTCACTTTTCCTCTGACAGCAGGGGAGGAAAAAGGTCAGGGAGAAGCAAAAGCAGATCGGAAACAAACCCTTTCCGGGAAGACAGAAAACATTTATGACAGGATGACAAAAGAAACTCCTACATGTTTTGAAGGCTCTGACAGCTACGTTTGCACTGAAATGATAACTGGAAAAAAGATACCACACTTTACCCATAGTTTATTTGCCATAATCACACCAGTCAATCTTATATATATAGCCCAAAATCACAAATTTGCCTGAAGGGGCTTTACCATCTGTGTACAGTATACAACACCATCTGTCCTTAGACCCTCGATTCAAATAAGAAACCCCCCCCAAAAAAACCTTTAACAGGGAAAAAAAACAATGCCGAACCCTTGATGCAAAACTTGAATCCACAAGAGAGACTACTACTCACTGATGACACCTGTTAGCTGAGCAAGCTGGGACATGATGATAGTGTTACAGGACCAAACCCTCTGAAACGGCAAAAACAGGGATTAAAACACACACGTACGCACACACACACACACACACACACACACACACACACACACACAAACACACAAGCTTCCATTACTTATAGGGCTTCTTGACATGTCAGCTCCAAAGACCAAAGGCCAATCTCATCCCTGAAGAATTAAGTCATGTTGGACGGCAGAGCAGTCAAAGGTCACAAGTCTACAGGCAGCTGGTTGCCATAAAATGACACAAGGCACCATGACTGATTTCAAAAGGTCAATCCATTGTTACAGCCTGTTTCTAACATCTCTGTTCTGTCAAACCGTCAATTTTCTATTTCAATTCAGTGACTGTTGCAGCGGGTGAACAGAGAGACATGACGAATTAACTTTAAAGGTAGGGTCGGCGATGTTGGAGAGCTAGCATAATTTGAAAGTAGCATCGCCTCAGGAGCTCTGTCTAAGCCCCCCCCCCCCCCCTCTGGGCTCTTCCAAGGCAACGCCCCCCCACACACATGCACGAGCAACGCCGCATCGTAACTACTTCACACAAGCGGACGTCGAGGCAGTGATTGGTAGTATGTTTTGTCAGGATTACAGCAGTTACAGATGACGGCTCTTTTCCGATCCTTTTTCAGAGCTCATAAGTAATGGATCGCTGTCGGGGTGTAAAGACCATTTCAACCAATATAACAAATAGTGGAGAACATCGTCAACCCTGCCTTTAAGTACAATCATTGCATAAGATTCAAGCAGCCCTGTTTCCTAAAAATTATGTTCCCATACAACGAAACTGGATAGTAAATTAGGTTTACATTATTTTGTCTTTGTTTTCCAGTGTGATTTTAACCAAGACCACGATCTTTTCCTCAACCTAACTAAGTCGTTTTTGTCACGTAACTTCCATACTTAAGTTATGCCACTTCCAGTGTCGTCTAACTCCACTAAGATCTTTCCTAAACCTAACAAAGTAGTTTTTCTTGCATGAACCTAACGAAGTTGTTTCCTGTGAAGACGGATGTTTATTTTGAAAAGACTGGAGCGGAAATTGATCCTGGTCATTTGTAGGAAAACGCACGAAAAATGAGGTATAACTTTTCGTAAGCGATCATACGAACTGTTGTATGAGGATACGTTGCACAAATACGTTTGTAATGATGGTCCGCATAGGGAGGAGGTCGGGGTGATGGATGGGTTCAAACAAACACAAGACTTTCACCCAGGAGACAGCTGTTTGTGTACCGTGTGAAACCAGAAGTCAACGTCCCCCCTTTTTTATGTCTGTAGATTAATAACATAACAAACATTTTAAGCCAAACCATGATGTAATCCCCGTGATCCGGGAGAAAATATGTTTCGTTTGAAACGTAATTGAGAAGGCAGTTCAGTTGTCTGGGAATGTCATTTTGTAGGAGACATAGTTGGATTAAAGTATAAACATTGAAGAAGGTGTGCAAAGACCGAGGCCAATGACAGTTTAACTGCTTTCTCATTGCATCTTTGGATATTTGGTTCTCAGCACTGACACCAGACCAGCCTGGTAGCCTAGTACGTGACAGCGGAAAATATTGCCCAATGATGCTCTGATATTACAAAATCACCTCTCATATCAGTTGATCTGTTCTGACACTTCAAACCTGGTGTGTGTAATGCATATCATATTACACGCATATATTGAAAAATGTAAGAAAACCAACAGCCTATTACTTTAAATAGGAAGTCAGCATGTGCCAAGAAGTGTCTTGTCTGGACACATCTCTACAAAATGATAAGATATTAAAAGGTGGTGTTTGTTTATCCAGCTGACTCACATCTGCAGATGAAGACTCCTCTGTTATTACATTCATCTCACTGTGTACCTCTCCACTGACAGTAATGGATAATATACTGGCTTGTCTGTGTGTTGACATTGTTTCACTTATGTGTATTTTCATCTGCGTGTTTTGTGTTAAAATCTCAAGTGTGGATTTAGATGTCATCTGTGTCTTTGCATCTGTGTACGAGTATGAACGTGCATGCATGTGTGTGTTTGTGTGTGGGCTTGTTGCATCTCCATGTGTTACAGCATGTTTGCTAAATTGGTAACTCCAGGAAGAGGTTGTGGACTGTCAGTCAGCTGTCAGTCACAGGTAGAACATGAGGTGAATGCTGAGCAGAGCAACACGCTGCAGAACAAGACACTTGCTGTGGAGATACGGCTGGAAATGGAGAGTGGTGGAGAGAACTAGTGTTGGAATAACAGGGCAGGAATACAGGGTCAGGGTTGGTGAGAAAAGATGAATAGAAAGCAATGACTTGATTTTATTTGTCCTTTATCAGGAGAGTAAAGCGTCTACAACACAAAGTCATATATTTAATATATATAAAGCATATATTTTGTAATTATCTGCTAAATGAATGCAAGGGTGAAGAGCCAGGGAAGGGAAGGAAGAGGATCGTCCAAAGAACGGGTCATGGGGGTCTGAACAAATAATTCTGTGTAAGTTTTAGACCACTTTTGTGATACAATTGAAAATTAAATTCCAGTGAACACTTGGTAGGACTGATGGCTGGTGTCTGCCACATACTTCCTTTTGAAGGATACTGTGACATTTATTGATAGATTGGAGTAGCAGAGAGAAGAGGACGTTGGTGCAGTGGAGGGAATTTGTTGAAAGAAGTGGCTCTTCGCCTTATTCAGCCAAGTGTGAGAGAGGCCCTTTTAATTTTCACCTCTGGGTTAAGGCACATAGGATCAGACACATTGACACATACTTTTGAGAAACTATGGCTTAGCTGTAGTTATGGCGCTTTGAATATGTCCATAACAGCACAATGTGATTGGTCGATGCCTTTATATACGTCGCTTTTTTGCTGTGTAATATTTGCGTTGTATGTGGAACTACTCGTGACAAAAACAAGAGTTCGAAAAAATACATTGACGTGCCAATGGCCCTTTGCCCCCTTACTTCCGGCGCCCCTGCCTCACTATGTTGATAGAAACACAACTATTCTTGTTCTAACTTGAAAAGTTCAGTTTTGTTTGTGTCGCAGTGTGGTTGCTAATCTGCTATGGGAGAGCGAGTGGGTAGAAGAAGGCTTGTGTATTTGTTTGTGTCGATGTGTGTGTGTGCGTACTGTATGTGGCGGATGATGTGTGCGACTTCCCTGGCTGTGACTACGTGCCTCTCTGCTGTTTTCCAGCCTCCTCAACAAATTGGTGTGCCTGAATGTTTGTGGTGCTGAACGTCCTCTTTCCCCCTGAGGAGAGCAACAGTGTTCACTGACTGATTCTCTCATTCTCCGTCTCCATCATTCTTACTCCTGCCGTCAGGTCTCCCAGAGGACAAACACAAAGAGAGATAAAATTGTGGATATGCACGAGTCAATATTGGCATCGTGACTTTATCTGTTCCATTGCACCCATCGTATGAACTGCATATAGACAAGGATGACTAAGAATGAACTCATTCAATCAGCAAATTACATGGAAACCTCCTCCACCGCATCTATTCCACCTTCTTTATGTTAACCTTGCACACGACTCTGATAAAATGTTCTATTATTGCTAAATGGATGAAACCAAGCTTTTTGAAAACTTTAAACCACTTTGTTGTTGTGTACTGAACAAATGAGATATAATGTGTTAGTGAATAGGCTTGA
The DNA here is from genome assembly GCA_916701645.2 of Sebastolobus alascanus. Lineage (NCBI taxonomy): Eukaryota > Metazoa > Chordata > Actinopteri > Perciformes > Sebastidae > Sebastolobus > Sebastolobus alascanus. The sequence continues at coordinate 978,118 of CAKAOJ020000036.1, read as the reverse complement.
GGGGTGCTGCAAGGCAGAGGCGTGTCAACATACGTTTGTTATATACATAGTGTCGGGGTGGATGTATGGGTCAAAAAACACCAGACTTCCACCCAGGAGACCGGTTTTCATGTCCCGTGTGAAACCACAAGTCAACATTGATTTATTTGTCAAGTAACTTACGTACTTAAATAACGCCACTTCTGGTATTATTTTAAGCCAAACAATGATCTTTTCCTAAACCTAACCAAGGAGTTTTGTTGCCTAATCCTAAGGAAGTTGTTCCTGTGAAGACGAAAGTCTATTTGAAAAGACTGTAATGCACAGCACAAAAACATGTTGTTGGACACAAAAAGGAGATATAATATGAACCGTTGTATGAGAATACGTTGTTATATTCCATGCAAACATAAAAATAGTTTAAGCACAATACAGCAAAGCTGGCAGTCACACATCTTTTCTGGCTTTCCAACCCACTCCCTCTGTCAATCTACTGCATTAGTTTCATTAGAATGGGTCCTCACATCCACCATGTCTGTTGTTTTGAATGTCTCATGAAAGAAAAAACCCTTTGTATTCTGATGTCTCTGGCACTGTTTAGATTTAATGACGCCACCCTTAAATCACTTATTAAAATGTAAAATGACTAAAACAAGTCTGCCTTATCTCGTGACAGCCTCGGAGATAGTGATGACATTTCCATGCAAGCTGCTTTTTGTATTATTCACCCCGCTGCAGTGGAAAGCAGAGAGACCGTTGGATTGGATTAACCATTATTATGTGTGCAAGTAAATTGCTCTTACTTTGAAGTTTCGGTGAGATTGTGTGCAGCGTTCTTGTCTGGGTGAAATATTGATGTGGGGTCACTCAAGTGAGAGTAAATTATTCTTGTTAAGATATTATTTAACTGCATGTTAACACAGACTTGTGTTTGATCAAAATCTGAATTTTGACATTAAGAAATTGGTTCAGTCTTGATTTTTGCAACTCAGAGATATCACAAAAATCAGTTCAGCTTTGCCCGAGAGCATCGTAGAGCAAACCATCATGCTTTTATCTCTTCCCGACTGGTTTACTGTAACTCCTTATTTTCTTGTTTAAGCAAGTCGGCATTTGCTTGACTTCAATTGGTTCAACGAAGACAGCATATTACCCCCATTCTGGCCCACTTACACTGGCTTCCTGTACGCTTCAGAATGCAGTTCAAGATCCTCCTGATCACATTCAAAGCCCTCCATGGCACGGCACCCTCTTATATTTCTGAATTTATAACCCCAATACTCTGCACCAAGATTACTCAGATCTTCTGACCAATTGCTTTTAAATATCCCACGGTCCAGGCTCTAAACAGAGGGGGGATGTGCTTTTATCTCCAACACTATGGATCCCTCCTCACTGTCAGGTCAGCTGAGTCTCTACCACATTTTAAAAACCCACTTCCCTTTTTATAAGTTTGTTGCTTGCAATTTCTTTTGGTTTCATTTGTCTTTTAAATCTGTCTTGATGGTCATATTGCTTTTATTATTGAGTATCTGGTTCCGTTTTATATATGTGTTGTCATGCTGTGCACTATTATGCATTTTTATTAATAACTGTGTGTGAAGCAGTGGAACTGTGCTACATAGATAAAGTTTACTTACTTCCACTTCCTCTGGAGGAGATTTAATCTTTCAGTCAGTGCTTTTACCTGACCCCATCTGCTGCTTGACCCTCTCACTGTACAATAGGAAGAGGGATTTCACTGTGTCTCTTGTCATGTCTAGTGTTGAATAACTCATTGTGACATGTACTTTTAACTGTAGCAGAAACAGAGGATCCTCCTGCACCTGCACCAGTTTTCACCAACGCTGACTCAGCCTTTGCTATACAGTACATTTCTGTCTCTATCGATCTCTGACTCCTGCCTTCTCGTCGATAGCACAATCACATCAAAAACACACTAACACAGAAATGTCCCCTCTGTGTCTGTCCCCGTACATTGACCACTGTTTTACTCAGTTGTCTCCACTTCTCAATGTGAAGACATCCATCCATCCATCCATTTTCTTCTGCTTATCCGGGAAGGGAATTCCAGACATCCCTCTCCCCAGCAACGTTTTCCAGCTCTTCCTGGGGGACCCCGAGGCGTTCCCAGGCCAGACGAGATATATAATCTCTCCGGCATGTTCTGGGTCTACCCCAGGGCCTCTTACCAGTTGGACGTGCCCAGAAAACCTCCAAAGGGAGGCGTCCAGGAGGCATCCTGATCAGATGCCCGAACCAACTCAGCTGGCCCCTCTCGACGCGAGGGAGCAGCGGCTCTACTCCGAGCTCCCTCCGGATGTCTGAGCTCCTCACCCTATCTCTAAGGCTGAGCCCAGCCACCGTACGAAGGAAACTCATTTTGGCCGCTTGTATCCGCGATCTCATTCTTTCGGTCACTACCCAAAGCTCATGACTATAGGTGAGAGTTGGAACGTAGATGGAACGGTAAATCGAGAGCTTTGCCTTCCAGCTCAGCTCCCTCTTCACCACAACGGTCTGGTACAGCGCCCGCATAACTGCTGACGCTGCACCGAACCACCTGTCTATCTCTCGTTCCACTTTTCCCTCACTCGTGAACAAGACCCCAAGATAATTGAACACCCTCGCTTGGGGCAGTGACTCATTCCTAAGCCAGAGGGCGCAGTCCACCGGTTTCCGGCAGAGCACCACGGCCTCAGACTTGGAGGTACTGACTCTCATCCCGACCGCTTCACACTCGGTTGCAAACTGCCCCAGTGTGTGCTGCAGGTCGCGGTCTGATGAAGCCAACAGGACCACATAATCTGCAAAGAGCAGAGACACACTTCTGAGGTCCCAAACTGGAAACTCTCCTCCTGTGAAGACATCATAGTATCACTTAATGTCCTCTCTTTTAAAATCTTCCATATCTGAATTTCTGAACCAGATTCAGTGCAATCTATTGTGAAAATAACACAGACAGCAAGCTTCCTTCCTGTATCACTAAGCTCAAGTTGTATCAAAGTTGGTTGTGGCATGGCAGTTCATCAGCCTCAAATCTTTTAGAAATAGGGCATCAGTAAAAAAAACAAGTTTCCCACTGGGAACCACTGAGGAAGCTCTGGTGCTTTAATCCCTTTACTAGTATGTATTCATTATTGAGTCTGGTGCAGAAAAAGAGCACATGGGAGGAGTTTGCCTTCAGGGCTTTCTGCCAGAAAAGGTTTATTTCAACCCAAAACACGATATATTCCTAGACTTAGCCATGTAGGTTTGTTGCCTAAACCTAAGGAGATCTTGTTATAGAAAGCCCTGAAGCCAAACTTCTCCCATGTGAAGAAAAAAGCGAGCAGCAGCAGCAGCAGTATTGACCTCAGAAACCACTTTGACGCTCTCATGGCATTTGACATTGTCAACTAGCTAAACCACATCCCTCCAGTGAGCAATCTTCATCATCTTTAATCCCACGGCGCTGTGGCACTGTTCAAAATCCTGAACTCCCTCTCTGTCTCATTTGTGCCAGCTGGCTACTAACCAGATTACAACATGACAAGTGGGATGACAAAAAGTATGAGAGAAAGAAAGTAAGAATAAGACCAGTTTTTATGTGGACAAAAAAAGCCAAAAAGCTTGTTGGAGTCAGTAGCGATGAGCAACTGGTGCAGGCAGGTTTAGTTTGTGAGAAAGAGAGTTAAAAAGAACTACGTTTAGTCATGAAAACACACGCGAGAAATTCACGGTAAATGACGTGATACCATACGTATCCACACATCTATTTTACTATTTATTCCTCTAGGTGCAACAACAACTTTGGTCTGTGTGGCAAATGCAGCACATACAGTAAGTTCCTGTTGTTACAGGCGACCCCTCCTCCCCCAGGTTTACCCTCAACCCATCTCTCGTGCTCTCATTGGCTGTAGCTCATCCCCGACAGGTCCAGATATTTAGCATGTTAGATATCTGGAAGTTGTCTGCTCGCATTTTTGAGCAATTCACATATGACCCTTGAGCAGTTTTGTCAGGAAGCTGAAAATCAGGGCTAAAGTCGTGTAGTGTGAACTAGCGATGAGATGTTTCTTGTGACCTCTGACCCCAGGTTTTCCATGGAAGAGACTTTAACTTGCCAGTATGACAACCTGCTGTATTATTAACCTACTGTACTATCTGTTATTCGATGTACTTCCAGTGAAGGTTGTACAGCTATCGGCGATATTATATAACATCAACACAGGTAGCAGCCAAAGCAGTCCTTCCTTTTTTTTTTTTCTTTTGTGCCTGCAAGACAACACACAACATCTCTTGTGTTTGATGGCAAGGAAGTGTGGGAATTACAGCTGAATTTCAAATGAAGTTTGGAACAGTTCATTCTTGAACTATAAAGTTATCACACAGTCATATAATGTTAGTCAAAAGCGTCATTTTATTAATCCATTTGACATATGCTTAGTTTGAACTGTGCATAAATAAAATCCACTTGGGGAAGAATGAGCATGCGAGGGCTTCCTCTCACTGGGTGACAGTGAAGTGATTTATCTTCCTACAAAGAAAATCCTCAACAGAACCTTCCCTCACGTACACCCAGGCTTCTTCCGGAAATCACTGTAATGCATTAAACCCGCCAAAGTCTAGGCAGGTGGAGTGAAAAATGTCAAGTTTCTTTTAAGGTTGCGTTTACTCTTGAGCTGTTTTTTTCTTCAGATCTGAAGCTGTTTGGCCCTTAAAGTTCATGTGAATGTTGTCGTTTCCATTCAAACTGTGGTGCACTCTGCTGGAGTCCACACCGAGTGCAAAAGCCATCTCCAAACAGTTGAAACTGATGAATGTGATTTGTTGAACGTGTTACGTTAACGTGCGTCATTACAGATATGATTCATGGAAGTTGGAGAGGAGATGTGGTCCGGAAGCATCTGACACAAGACACGGGATGTCTACTTGGGAAAAAAAAGAAGGTTGTTTTCAAAAGTAGTGAATAGGGACAGCTGCACACTTGAGATGGACCGGTACATATACTGCAGGACTAATGAGGGAAATGGGGAGCAGGTGGGTAGGCCTAAGTGGGCGGAGATGGTCAGGTTACTGCAGGAGGGAGTGGCTGCATCTGTAATGAAAGAGAGAGTTAATATGACAGGTTGTTTCATAAATATAGGCACAACTCAACCCGTTCCGCACAACGTGATTGGTTGATACCAAAGCTCAGAAAAATCAACCTCGATCCAAAAGTACACCGCTTTTTGCCGTGTAATATTCACGTTTTGTGTGAAAGTATTCATGACAAAAACAACAGTTCAAAAAGATATATTGACATGCGAATGGCAAGAAGCAAACGCTGCCGGTGTGTAAAGGCTTTACCTCCATGCAACAATGTGTGACACACTTTACGGCTTCACTGACATATGTTATCACCATGACAACTAACAATCGCCATTTTCTTTTGACCTTCTCAAATGACCACGGCAAACAATTCAATCTATTTCTCTGCTCCAAAACTTTGGTCTTCTAAATATCAGCATGTTAGCATTGTCATTGTGAACATGCTAGCACTTTAACTTTAGCATTTAGCTCAAACACCGTTAAGTACAGCCTCACAGAGCTGCTACTGTTGTTACTTGTTGTCATAACTAAAAGTATGGTGCAAAGTCAAAGGCATTTGGTACTTTTGTTTTTACTCTTTCAATTTATTTTGAATTAGGAGGATATTAGGTCATTCGGACTACTTCAGATTCATGCAAACAACGTCAGTAAATCGTGTTTGCTCCCGACGCTAAGTAAGCTTGTACATTCATGTTCATATATTGGACTGACATTCACAAAATAGCCCCGGGGAAACCATTTCCATTCATCGCTCCCACTAAATGGTTGTAGATTAGATCACTTCAATGTAGGTGTCAAAAACAGCAGTTATTTTCTTGTTATCACAAAGTTACATACACAACCTCCGTGAAGCAGTGACACGTCAACCAATTCCTGGGGAATGGATCCATCTGTCTGCCATCTGCCACTGATCAGGTAATCTGTCCACTCACACTGGTTGGCAATGCTAATGTAAAATGTGCTGCAGTGGAAATTAATGTCAAATAATGCCTCAGAAACATGCTGTAATACAGAAAATGAGTTGGAGATGGTGACAGAATGACAGTGGGAGACGTCTGGATCGGACTGATCTGTATCTGGAGAGTCAAAAATGACTACTGCAGGCGATGTGTTATCCAAGTTTATACAATGGCCACAGAATAGTGCTGTTTGTTATCCGTTAAAATCATCATGCACACTTGCACCTGCATTTCAACACAGCATACCTTTTTTTTGTCCATTTCAAGCACTAAAGTGAGTGGAAAGGGACAGAGATACAGTGGGCTGTTGGTTTCGCTTCATACTAACAGAATTATGCTGTGGAGAAATACTTTGCTCCTACCCAGACCTAATCAGAGATGTTTTTTCTGAACTCAGAGGCAGCCCATTGAATGGTTGCTGCAGGATTTTCTTGCACCTTTGAACTCTTTATTTTTGATGCATCAAATACGCTTAAATTAGGATGATTTGCATTGCATCAACACCGACAGTTACATACAATCTAGCTGATAATGTGACATTGTTGTGATGCCACAAGTTTAACAGGGTGCAGACCTCTTTCATTAACATGAAACAAAACATATGAATATGTTAATTTCTAACGTCCTCACACAACAACCAACGCTTAACACAAAACACACATTTGAGAGGAGCCAGATGAAAATCCACTGCGAAAAGAGAGCAGACAGAATGTAACCTGGACATAGCACAGATCATAAAGGGTGCTTTTGGCCATTTTAGCTGTTGGTAAAAGGATGTTGTGATGATGCTGGTTTGAAGAAGAAAATGATGAGAAATCATCAGGGATCCACTTATGCAAAATGGAGCACAGCAGAAAATACCAAAGCCATTTGTAAGACTCGGCATGCAAATCAACACAGATGTGCATAATCTGGTAGAATTGCTAACCCAAAACGTTATGAGGAAGCAAATCATATAGCGCTGAGCTATATAGAGTTTAATTGTTTCAGCCCTCCAGAGAGCCTTTCTGGCAAAACAAGAGCAAAGTTGAGAGCTGGAGGTGTTGCACAAACAACAAATGAGGTACAAGTCAACATTCGTGTAGATAATGTTTGGAAAACACACCGTTTTTTCCTCCTCAATAACAGTCAAATAGTTCAAGGCTGTTTGTGAATAAGTTTAACACAGACAAAAATACCATTTCCAGTCCGGATTGTAGCTGTTGTTTGTTTGCCTGTTAATTTATTTCTCTACCTAAAATAAAATACTGTCTGCGTTGTCTTTCATTGCAATGCATCATCTAAGTGACTTTTGCAGCGATGCTTTCCCGAGTGCAACCGTTCTCAGCATTGCAACACTGGAGAAATTCTGTAGAATTTATTCACAACCAATTCAGCTTTGCAAAGCTTTTAAGAGCTTCCAATGAACATCTAATGGGTTTCAAGGAACACTGCTATACTGCAATTTACAGCAATGCTCAGCAGAAGTAGTCGTATATCATGGTACTGTGGGACAGCTTAGAGAAACAGTTTTTCCCAAATGACACATTTTGAGTTTTAATTATGGTGAGTTAAGGAAAAATACAGCAATAACTCAAAAAATGTGCCTGTATCCTCTTTCATAAAGGAAGTAAGATATCCAACGAAGTTTAAAGTACTCCACTGAATACACCGGTCCATCTCCTGGAAATTAGATAAAATAACCACATGGGAATGTCTGTTTATTGTGGTAGTGCATTGCATTCACCGAAGAGGAAAATAAATGGATTTTTTTTTAATTATGACTCAGTCTCATATAATAATTTCTACACTGAACACTTAGACATACAGTAGCTGTCAGCATTTGGCTAAAACTCTTCTTCTTCTTAACCGAGCTGACTACCACGCAACCTCAGTTCCTACGGCTAGTTTAATAATTACAAATCCGTATTCTATAATTATGAGATAAAGATCTTGTACTTATGAGATACTAAGTCATAATTATGAGATACAGATAGAGATAAGATCTTTTTTTTCTTCTTCTTCTTTGGTGAATTCAATGTGCTTCTGGGGTTGTTGGCTTATCCGGTGAATTAAATATTTGAAGGTCGTTTATGACATTACAAAAATCCTGTTAATCTAATAAAGCCACAAAGCAGTTCCACTTCTTGATTTGGTTTGCTTTTTTTAGATTAAATATGGGGGGCAGTGGTGGACTACAGGTTACAGACGGGACTGTCGCCAGTTGGATCCCTGGACCTGCAGAATAAGTCTGGGTGCATCATGGGAAAGAGCGAAGCTTGAGCTTGAGCAAGGACCATTCCATCACCCGATTTGACTGTTATCAGGCCATTAAATAGGCGTTATGAGTCGCTATAAGCATCATAGATGTGGTTCATTAGGGGCCTACTACACCTACTACATTGTGATCTAAAAGTGAAACTTAAAAGCAACACATTCTAACATTCAGTTGTAAAACTGAATGAAACATCACGTTTTGAACACACACAAAAAGTCTTCTTTAGGTTTAGACAAAAAAACTACAACTTATTTATGTTTAGGCAACAAAACTGCAACTTCTTTAGGTTTAGGCAACAAAACTACAACTTCTTTATGTTTAGGCAATACAACTACAACTTATTTATGTTTAGGCGACAAAACTACAACTTCTTTAGGTTTAGGCAACAAAACGACAACTTATTTATGTTTAGGCAACAAAACTACAACTTCTTTAGGTTTAGACAACAAAAATAGAACTTCTTTAGGTTTAGACAACAAAACTACAACTTATTTAGGTTTAGGCAATCAAAACACTTGGTTAAGTTTAGGAAAAAACATTGTGTTTTGGGTTAAAATAACTACGAACACAAAGACAACTACACTTTGTTGGTTTAACACGGGATATGAACTCCAGTCTCCTGGGTGAAAACACTGTGTTATACAACAGCACCTGACTTCTGTTTTTGCCATAATTACTACGGTCGCTAGAGGTCACTGTTGTGTTCTTTTATACCTTCTTTCGATGATCAACCATATGAATAGATGATAAAACCTACTAGTGGGTTTAGTAGGCCCCTATTGACCCACATATATGAGGCTTATAGTGACTGATAACGCCTATTTAATAGCCTGACAACAGTCTAATCGGCTGGTTTAGAAATTTTTGTAATCTTAGGTTTTTGTCATATTGTATAGCTTATAGTAAAGATGAATCATGGCGAGACATCCTGTATGTCAATATGGAGAACACTAGCAGTTGGCAATAAATAGACATGCATCAAATCTCCCAATAATGTGTTTGTGGATCTGCAGTATGAACTTGCATGCTGTGCACGATCTCTTGTGCAGTGTGTTGTGTGTTTGCTGCAACAAACTGCTGTTGTTTTCATGTTTTTCTATTGAAAGGGAGGATTGGCAGAACGGATGAAAAGCAGCTGAGCTTTTCAAACACTGTGAAGATAAATGGGCTGAAGGTGGGTGCACTTAGCCACACATTAATATATGAAAGAACTCTCTGAACTCAAGCATCTTCATTTTACAGCAAACAACCAGAAAGGGAAGGCAGGCACACACACACAGACAGGCTTTATTGTCCAGTAAAGCACAGGCAGCGTCAACCTGAAATAACATGCGCTTGTAATGCACTGCTAATTTGAATTGGAAGTATCTTTTACAAAGCAGTAAGCGGGGGTGCAATCTCATTTCTGTTGTGCTTCAAAAGAGATTTTCGGTGTGGTTGTCCTGAACAGCTCTCAGACTAAGCTTCACCTGAGCAGGAAGTAAACAAAACACCAGATCAGTGCAGGTAAGAGGGAGAACAGATTGAAAAGAAATGACACAACAGAGTAACCGAATAGGAGCTATTCAGTAAAATAAAAATAAAAATAATGCATTAGTTCAAAAACACAAAGCAGTGAGATAAATGTGACTGCGGGGCAAAGAAAAGAGGAGGCAGCAAGTGGGAACCATAATGACCTTCAAATATCCACTTAACCAGTCTGAGTGGCCACTTGGTGTAAGGGAGATATTTCTGACAGAGGCCAGGGATTGTCAGCACAGAAACAGCCTTTTAAGTGTACACAGAGATTACTGGTAAGGTAACTGGTAAGCAATACAAAGAGGCTTTTGTCCCTGTGCTAGAGCTACCTTGTTGGTGTGCCAACTAGCTTTTATTTTGCTCCCCTTTGTCTTTGTGGTATTTGATCTTGGCCTGCTTTAATTACGCAATGTGTATTACATTTTTAGATCAATACATCATTAGCATATTAAAAATGTTAATGAGCACGGGATGAAGTGTGCTCACATGTTAAAACATTGAAAAGGTTTGTTCTGATTTGCAGCACAAAGTGAGATTGACTTATAGCTCAACTATTTTGAACTCTTGAGCTCCTGAGCTCATCACCTGACTATCACTTTACCTTTATATACGTATTTATACGTTTATATACGTCATGCAATTTATTCTACTTGAATAATGTACATAGACATGAATTTCCGTATTTTTGTGACACGACTTTCAACAACGTATTTTTCGTGGATTTTCCTTCGAATGTCCAGGAACACTTAAAGGGACTATTTGTAACTTATCACGCGCATAAATCTTAACGGGTCGGTATCCCATGCGCGCTCGCGTGTGGGTACGCGAGCGC